>CM044432.1:54321891-54332119 GCA_024363595.1 Xenopus borealis | reverse complement strand
TTCAAACATTAACATACTTCTTAACATTTAAATAAGAAACCTGGGACTGTCAAAATCAGGATTGTCCTGCAGAAGACAGTTGGGAGGTATACATTAAACAAACCCAACAGGAATATTTTGGGGAGGTGAAAGGTACAGTTTTATCATTTCAGAGAAAAATGAAATCATTTTTCAAAATTAGAATTATTTATTTACAATGGGCTCTGTGGTAGATGGCCTTCCCATAATTTTGATATTTCTAGATAAAGGGCTTACAGATAAAGAATCCCCTACCTATATATATGTTTGTGCATTGTGTGTAGTAAATTAAACTCTGTTGTTTAACATTAAGGGGCTTATTTGTCATAATGAAAATGCCACACATTACCAGGCATTGGAGCACAAAACAGCATATCTATCAAGCTGTGTACTGATTTTTGGTGTTCATGTATCTCCTCATAAAAATCCAGTGTAAAACTAAGCAGCCTCTTAAAAATGAAATGAAAAAATATGGCATTCTACTACCAGAACTTATTTGCCACTTGAATTTTTCCCAAAGACCTAAAGGTATAACATAATGGTGTTAAATCAGGCTGCGTAAAATAAAACTGTAACGTATGGTATCCCAAAACCCAGAGTAACCCCAAGGTCCCAGTGTCGGCTCACACTTCTGTCTATAGAAGCCGCCTTTGGCTTTGGGAGGAGCCCTCGGCTACTCAGATGACGCCAGGACTGAACGCGAGGGGACCAAGGGGGGAATTCTGGGCAGGCGAGGGAACTGTAACGTAAAACTGTAACGGAGAACAAGGAGCGGGGTCAGTATTAAACAGGCAATACGGTACCAAATCAGGAAGCTGAATCGTAGTCGAGGTCAAACACAGATCAGAAGCACAGCACCAAATCAGGATCCAAAGAATAGTCAAACACAGGCAGAGGTCAGTTCAGGTAGAAGATTGGGAAGGTCAAGGTCAGGCAATAGTCAATAACAAAAAACACACACCTTGATAAATTCATCTACAGTACACACCTGAATGATATGTTTTATTAACAATGTAGAAGTGCAAAGTGAATGTTCCTAAGGTTGGCCATTACACACAAAGGTATTTCTGCAAATTGAAAGTCCATGCCCTCTAAGATTTTCCTGCCTCCATCTGGAAGAGTAAAACCCTGATAATGTACATAATATAATAACAAGATGTAAAAAAAACTAGCTATCAAGCATCTGACTTGTAAAACATCATTGCCTAGACTGACATCACATGTGAGGCTCTGCTCAGGAAATGTCTGGCCAGTTTTAATGCCAGTAAAGATTTCTGAAGTTGGGATGAGTTATTTTTCGCTGTCACAGCTGCTGTGAGATATTACGATAGTCATTACTAAATGTAAGGCTTGTAATATTAAAGTATATATGCTTACTTAATCATAAAATAGGTAGGTGATACATTATTTAAAAAAAGCCTGAATCTGTGACTAACCTTCTAAATAGGTTTTAACTTGCACCAGCATAGGTACTCATAGTGACAAATCAGAGTTTTGCAATGATTTTTGTTTTTACTTTAATAGACTTATCGAAAAGTAATGCCCATTGGTTGTTACAGGCAAAAGCTCTGGGGAGTTTATTACCAGTTTTAGCAAGTTCATTTATAGAAAGTTGCTATAAACTTTTTTTCAAAAACTTGTTTTTGATGTATAAATATATTTTGGCCTGGCAATGCCCCATAAAACTCAAAATGTATCACTTAGGAATGGATTCCTTTATTTGGCATCTGTTGCTGTCTACTTTTAATAATTCAGCGTAACTGCATTGAAAATGACTCAACTATCTCAGTGAAATAAATCATTTCCAAATGACAAACTGAAGGCTAGCACAGTTTCACAAACAGGTTAGAGCACCTACCTAACAGTGGTTGGACTTTGTGACTGTTCTTATATTAGATTTACAGCACTTGACATCTGGAAATAATAATTTTTTTTTCTTTTATAAAAACTATGGAATGAACATTTGTTAGATAAATGTGAAAGAAATCAGTTCAGCATTTCATGTCCTGTTTCATTCCTCACCATTTTTTTGTTTTTTATCCTGAGGAAATGTTCTTTGTTTTTCATAATTGTTTCAATCATGTTTTCTGACAGTGTTAGCAAGTCTTCTGAACTGCGTTGCTTCAAAAATGGAGCTACAATGTAATGTAATCCCCCTGGCTGTCCACCATTTAACTCACAATCATTAATCTTTATTGAAATGGTTTATTCCCTGTAGAGTACAATTTCTTTTTAACATAAGAGCTTTGAAATTGAAGTAGACACCCAACGAGACAAATATTTCATACTGAAATATAAGATAGTAATATGAGGTGCCAAAGCCATTTTCAATGTCCTAATAGACTCATTTAATGATATAACAGGAGCGACATGCTGTATGTTTTTTTTATGTATCAACTAAGTCCTGTCTTACTTATTCATAATTAGGGCTGTATTGTACAGACTTGTGGGCTCCTCTGCTAAGACTTCAGCTGTCCAGCTCAAACACTTGGGCCTCAATGTAGGAACATCTAAACTTTATTTTCAAGTAGATTTTATGATGTAACAAAAATTATGATTTTACATTAACAAAGATCCCCCAAAAAAAAGAATAAAAATAAGATTCATTACACTTTTCTCTTACAAAAAGAGGCCAACAGGGTCATTAAACCTGAAAAAATGTTTAGTGTCACCTCCAGTAGCTAGCAACATTATATGCATATTCCTAAATACTATGCAGATAATCCAAACTTTGGGACCGATTCAATGCAGTGATAAAAAATTATCAAAGTTTATCACGCGGACGAGATTCAATTCGAGGAGAAAAAACTTTTCTCCAAATTCACTTTTGCCATAGAGTTTTCACAGGATTAGCCATGAGATAAGTTTTTCGGAATTGCATCTCAAATTGACTCTCGTCCATGAGTTTTCATGTGATACACCATTTTCTCAGTGAATTGAATCTAACCCTTTATGTATTCCACTTAAGGAATTAAAAGGCACCAATCATAAATAAAATACTTTACTAAGTAAATACACTATGTGAAAGTTCAAGAAATCTGGTTATGATCCAATTGTTGGGCCTTATGCCCCACAATAGGATCAGCCAGATATCATCCACCTCAAGGTGGGCATATCAGGGAGAGATCCGCTCGTTTGGCGACATTGAAAAACGAGCGGATCTCACCGTGTATGGCCACCTTTAGCTGCTGTTCAGTAGTGCTGCCACCTTCTGGAAGTTAGTTTGTGCCCTTTATTTGCATAATGAGATCACCAGCAGGAGACAAGATAGGGATTATAGCTAGGCATTCCGGGTAGAATACTCAGGGCAGTGCTAGAATCTGAGCATGCTCATAAACTCATTTACGCATACGAAACGCATTTTGTATTTACAGTATGGACTCCCTCAGTGAAAGAACCCATTTGACCAAGTATGGGATTTTTTTTAAACTGCTTTTTAAAAAAAAAACTGTAAATGTAGTTTGATTAAACATGTTTAGGTTGTACTGGTCTGATTGTTAAAATGTCTCTTTAATATAGATCTTAATTGCATCTTCATCTGATATCATCATCTTGTTTGAATAGACAAGGAATCAGAGGACCAGGGGAATAATGACAAGGCAAGAGACCCAATTCAAAAGCTAAATAAATACAGGACTAGGCAAAAAAAGCAGGAAAAACATGATCTAAGATACAATAGACTTACCTGTGGAAACACAGAGGAGGGAGGAGAGATGGTTATATGGCTCTGATGTAGAGGGCTTTGCAATTAAACCACATACTGTACTCCTTACTAAGAGATATGGGAGCCTAAGGAGGGAGTAAGTGAAAAGGTGAAGACAGAGTCAGGCAAAGGTATGATGCTTCACTGAATCAAAGGAATTAGTAAAAGACTGAAGGATAACTGTTTGATGGAAAGGTCCTTCCAAGGAAATGATTTTCAACACTAGGTAAAGAAGGTAGAAGCAAACAAGAGAATAAGCAACATCATGACCTCAATCCACAATTTGAAAAAAAACAAAACAATCTTACAGACAAAACCAATATCTGTTTGTCGTATAGATTTTTTTTCTTGATAATCTTAAAATATATGTTATGATTATGGACAGGACATTTACTTCTTCTCATTGACAGCTATGGTTATGTACTGCCTTTTTAATCCTAAGTGTTATCCTGTGGTTTTCCAGATAATGGATCATTCCTTAATGTAGATGTTTGTACCTTACTGTACGTCTACTAGAAAATCATGTAAAAAGTAAATAAACCCAATAGGCTGGTTTAGCTTTAAATAAGGATTCATTATATCTTTGTTTGGATCAAGTATGAGGTACTGTTTTATTATTACAGAGAAAAAGGCAATAATTTTTTAAAATTTGGATTATTTGAAGAAAACAGAGTCTATGAGAGACAGCCTTCCCATAATTTGGAGCTTTCTTGATAACGTGTTTCTGGATAATGGATCCCATACCTATACCAGTTTGTTGTGCACGCTTTTCCAGCCTATGGGGAAGATACCAATGACAAACAAGTAGCATTATGCCTTACAGTCCTTGCTGTCTGACCAGACTCTTGTTCAAGCAACTACAACAATACAATGAGCTTTTGTCAGAGCATTACAAGTACTTTCACTAAACCGTTTATCGTACCACAATCTATTTCTGCTACTGTCTACAGTAAAAAAGTAAAATGAATGGCAATATAGAGTGATCTTGGTCAGTTATGGGTGTGACATCATTGTAGTACAGTTTGTAATGACAAAGTCTCTATATTAGGATAACAGACTGTAATTTCAGCACACAATAAAGATTATAGCCTGCCTCCGCTATTCCCTTCATTTCTATTTCAGCAAGAAATCATGACATTTTCAAGAATGCTGGTGCATGTGGTCATTACAAAACAGTGTCAACATTGATGAGAAAGATTCTCAATTCGGCTGTCCTCTTGAGAGATTGCTGCTGTCTTTCCTCAAAAAGTAATCCTTTGATTACTGCAGACAGACATCATAAGCCCACACATAAATGGAGCTTTTTTTCCCCGGGTGACATTTTAGGACCTTTGACAGTTGTTGTTTTTTTTTTAAACACTATGCTAAAGCCACACATTTCTTTCTCAGATGCAAACAGTAAAAGCACTATCTTTTCAGATGTGAATGCCAAAACTCTACAACTCCACCTTCTTCAAGGTGTCCCATGGTTCTTTTCAACAAACTGCTTCCTACAGAAATTGAATGTAGGATTTAAAGAAAAGTTAAGAAGGCTCAACAGGGAGATTGAAAGAGAAGTCACCCCTTTTAAAAACTCATGTTGTTATAAAATATATATTGTAGTTATTCATGGGATTTCAATGGATGATTGTCCTCTTACAAACAGATTTTTCGAATGTATTATGATAGATGTGTTAACAGATTGTGTCCTGGACTGACCCTCAATAGCATGGGTTTATAAAGGGAAGAATGGAATGGATGAGTTGCTTTTATGAGTCTAAACAACTCTATTTCTTCCTCTGTTACTGTTTTAGTGTGTAAGATAGAAGTGCTTCTGGTTGTGTGGACGTTTTCTGTACAAATATTCACTTTGGTTTCAATGTTTTCATTAGCTTTTCATTATCATATGCTGATCCTAGCATTTATTGTTTTATTGATTAAATCAATCTAAGCATTGAATGCTCTAAGGTACTTAAGCATGCTCTAAGGCTGTTAGTCACCTATCTGTTACAGTACTCGTAAATGTCCTATCCCCTAAAAATTTTCTATCATTCCATCCAATAGTTGCCTACTGAAGCTTTTATTGCAAACAGTATAATGCAAATTAGTCAACAAGTGGCAAAGATGGCAAACTACTGACCCTTGTTTGGGCAGTACGTACTCTCAGCGACACAGTCACATAACTGCCACATAATGCAATCTCTGTATGAGTTCTTAGTTTTTTATATAGATTAATTATGAAGGCAGATCATCCTTTAACATCAAAATCATATTCACTGAGATTGCATGTAGAGGCAATCCCATCAGCCTGTGTCAGCCTTTCTGCAGTCTAACCATCGCGGTGCTTATACAATATTCCATATATACAATGCCAGTGCTTCTGGTCCCTGCTTTTCCTCCCTAGTGTGCTCATTACCTACAGTATATGAAGGATGGTAAGTGGGCGCATCACAGGATTGTCTGTGTCTCTCACAGTCCCACTGGTTCATCTGCTTGCTTTCCAAACAGTGTTAGCGCAATCCATTGACAGTATGCTTATCAGTCCCTAAATTATTTTCCTACATTATCTCAATCGTTAGAGATGTATGGATTCAGTTTCACAAAAATGAATCTATTCATAATAGGCCATGTTTCCAGCATTCATCTCTCTCTCTCTAGAAAAAAACAATCACTGGCACTAATGTAATATTTACTCCCATATATGCTCTGTAGAACATAATGTTATCTGTTATCCATTACTTATCCTGTGTCATATAGCCGTTTTTCAATTTCCACCATTGCTACTTAGCAGCTTGTTAATATGAACTTTAATAGTGTTTCTGAAGCAAACAGATCAGTTTTAACAGTGCAGGGCAACACTACATGATATTTTCATTACTTTAAACCACTTTAATTTTTTGGTGTTACTGTTCCTTTAATAAGAGACCGGTAATGACACAAGCTATTCTGAAGTCACATATCTAAGTGTAAAAAGTGGAAGTTCTGTAATAGAAAAACTGTATGTTGCCAAGCACAGAATTTTAGGTTTCTGATCTGTAACTCATAAAATTGCAAATTCTTGCTTCCGTTTTCTTCTGGATACTGGCCTAGGAATACTTTGCCTATTATTGTACAAGGTGTACATTGGGAAGTAAGGTAAACAAATTAACCAGTTTAATGATCTCCATGTTTTCAATGCCAAATAAATGCAATAAAATCTTTCCAAATTAAATAAAATATGTATTTCTTTTTCAGGCCCACCTGGACAGCGAGGAAAAAGGGGGAGAAGAGGTGAACCTGGTAAGTAATTCTGTTTTGTTAGATTTGAAAAATATAATTCAAAATTTTTGCTTATGTTGTTTGCCTTTTTCATAAAAAAAAGGTGAATGTAAGGGCACTTACACATAGGCGTTTTTACCTGCGCACTTGATTCTTTTGAATGTGGCTGTACTCACACAGACGAGTGTAAGCACTGAACGCAGGAAAAATGCAACATGTTGCGTCTCAACCTGCATTTGGTGCCTACGTGCGTCTGTGTGAGTACAGCTACATTGAAAAGAATCAAGTGCGTCTACTCCCGCTCTCCCCTATGGCTGAACTGAACAAAACGAAACGCCCATGTGTAAGAGCCCTTAAACTATCTACATCTGTTGTTGAAGAAGAACCATGAGACATCAAATGCCAGTTCTGCCTCTAGTTTTTTTTGTGAGCTTTCACTTCAGCCTCAGATTTCACTACTTAGCCTCTAAAACACCTTAGCCCTCTCAGTCATTTCTTAAAATAAAATCTTTCTGCTGGAGCACAACAGGTTAAATAATGATGACAGGTAAATTAGAGAAATTAATCTAAATAATTAGATTTAGTTAATATACATTTTCTCTCCCAGTTATGAAGACCCACCAAAGTTACAATCATAATAAAATAATATTTTGACCTCCAGCATATAGAATTGCACCTGCCAGGTGCTTATAGGAAAACACTCAATAAGTGCAGTGCTGATATGCTTCACCAATGTGAAAAGAAATACGAGCGCAATGTGTCTGTTTAGTCTAATAAACCAAATCCTGCAAAGGAAGGTAATTTTTCAACAAAAAAAAAAGTATTTTACTGGTCTATGAATCAACCTTGCAGAAAAGAAATTCAATATCAAATGTGAATTAAAGATACATCTGTTAGCACTTTTGTGCTGTCCCAACATCTTGTATTAGAAGCTAATTAAAAGCATTGATTGGGAAGTTGTGGCCTCTTGGCTTATTAATAAGACTGCAAAGTATTGAGTTTGGCTGGCAAACCATTTGTTTCACAGTCCCCTGAAGGTACACTTTATGGAGGCAAGTAGACTGCACTAATCAGTGGAGGTGATGCTATTATGTCACAATTTGTGACATTCAGGGCCGGATTTACATAGCGGGAACCCCTAGGCCCACTGCCATTCGCTGCCCCCATACTCTGCCCTTTATTCCCAAATTTTCATCATCAAGACCAGAGAAATGGAGAGTGCATTGGAAATTTAAAAAACTATTGTATTGCCTGCATATCCCGAGTGTTTCAGAACCAATGTGGGTGTGATTGGGCAGCATGCCGCCCCCCTAAAATCCTGTCACCCTGGGCCCGTGCCTAGGTGGCCTTTCCACAAATCCGGGCCTGGTGACATTTTAATAGATAGCCGTTTATTGTGTTCTTGGGGAGGCAGGTAATGAAAGGAAATCTCCAGATGATCACATGAAATATCCTGTATGTTTGCAAAGGAAGCAACATAAGCTTGATTCAAATGAAACGGATTCCCTGAACATTTTTGAGCTCAGGATTGTAGACCGTGTTACCCCAAGAATTGCAGAAAATTGTTTGTACAGTCCTGATTTAAGAGAAATAAAAAGTTACTTTAAGTGAGTGGACTCACATATAATAGATATTGCAGGAATGTTTTCAAATGACTGCTGCATAGGTTTGCCATCTGCATGATGTGGTACCAGCCTGGCCGTAAAAATAAAGCTTGGTGCCAATATTTAAATAGAAAAGCAAAATAAAAATATAGGAAGGCTGGTAGTGCCAACTGTATTCAAATTATTATTATTCAGCTTATTCATCTTAGTCTGTTACAGGAGAATTCAACCCGTTGTTGATAAATCCCCTAACCCCCTACTCTTGGTAAACCCCTCCCCCCAGCCTACTTGCCCCCCTGGGCAGATGCCCCTAATTTTTTACTTACCCTTCCGTGCATATTCGTGCCTCAGGAGTTCACGGGCACCATCTTCTTGTTTCATTCTTCTTTGGAATCAGAGCAGCGTTTTCGACGCATGCTCAGTTATAGTAAATTTCTGGTCCCAAACTACTGCTCCGAAAATCACGAAAATTTCAGAACCCGGAAATTCTCTACAATTGTGCATGCGACAAAAACGCAACACTGATTCCGAAGAAAGAAGTTGTCACCCATGAACCCCTGAGGGCCAAATCTACACAGAGGGGTAAGTAAAATATTAGTGGCATGTGCCCGGGAGGGCTACTAGGCTGGGGGGAGGATGGAGGGGGTCCACCCACGGTAGGGGGATAGGGTTTTCTCCAACATTGGGTTTAGTTCTCCTTTAACTGGGATATGGTATATACTGAATCTGCTGTGGACCTTAACATGACTTTCATTTTGCCCAGAAAGGACGGTTAGATAATCAACAATCAACAGAGCAAGGATTTCAGACTTGTATAGCAACTGTTATAAACTACCCCTCCAAACCTCATCAGCCAACCTTTTGAGATCCCTGCAATGGTGTATGATTCCTAAGATGAATGGCAAGATCATACTACAGTTCTATTAAAAGTAGAGCTTCTTGAAAAATAGCCAGTGTGAAGACACAGAGGGATGAGGGAAATATGATATAGATGCGACCTTGTAGAATAGGATGCAATATGAATTTGTGTTGTTAGCCTTCATAATACTTTGCTAACCATGTTTTTTTTTCTTCTTTTTTTAGGACCTCCTGTAAGTATTTGTACCATTTTCTTACGTTAAAATTGCATTGAAGGCTTGCAGATATTCAAACAATTGTAAGTTGTTTTACATATGTACTTTATGCATTTGTTGGCTTTGGCAGAACAAAGATGTGAAATTGATCTCAGCAATACACTAGCCAAAAAGTTGTTCAGTAGCGTTGCTTCCACACAATATATGTACATTATCCTACCATACAGCAAGTTCACTCCAGACCATTTAACTTTTCCAGCTTTTTTTCCTCCTCTGGAAATAAAGGCCAACTTCTTTAGTTTGTACAAAAGTGCTCAGATAAGCACTCTACATGAATGTATTTTGAGGGGTTAGATTCCATTTAAAGCCAATGATTTCTAAATATTATTTGCAAAGTTTTCTGGGGGCAATGTGTATCTGCAGTTAGTGTATCTACCATAGTCATTTTCTACACAGTATTATGTTGTATACAAAAAGCCTTCACATCTTTTGGGGTTTCCTTTGTAACGCCCACATCTGTTATTATATTTTATACAATTCCATAACATCAGCTGCATTCATTCCCTTGCAACTCCCTGCACCTCCCTATAAAT
>CM044432.1:54283166-54319463 GCA_024363595.1 Xenopus borealis | reverse complement strand
CATAAATTGTTCCAGAACAGCTGCATTTACCTTGCAACTCCCTGCACCTGATCATAAATTATTCCAGAACAGCTGCATTTACCTTGCAACTCCCTGCACCTGATCATAAATTGTTCCACAACAGCGGCATTTATTCCCTTGCAAGTCCCTGCACCTGATCATAAATTGTTCTAGAACAGCTGCATTTATTCCCTTGAAACTCCCTGCATCTGATCATATATCAATAGGAAGGAAAACAACCCTACAGCTGCTGTTCTGGAATATCATAACAGTAAATACTAATGTACACCATTTACTTGTATACAGGGCTGGACCGCGACACTCAGGCACCATAGACAAGCCGGGTGGTTGCGGCGGCTTAGTGTGCCTTTGCATATTGGTGCTCAGGAGCGTAAAAAGAAATAGAGAGCGCAGAGAGTCGGTTAGAGAGGGGACTGGACTGGGGGTAGGCGACAGAGGAGGTATGTGCAGGGGCCGTGTTTATATTAAGGCACTCGAGGGCCTGTGCCTAGGGCGGCAGGTTTTGTGGGTGCAGCTTCGGGTGCCTATAGTATTTTTTATTAGAAAAAATTGTCCAGCAACTTCCACGGATCTCTATATGAAATCCGGTGGAAGTGCTGGAGGGTGAGGGGCAGGGGGACGGCTTTTTGCAGAAGTGAAGTCACTTCTGCGCGGTGCATGACTTCACTTCCACGCGACATGTGGCTCACTTCCGGCACGCTGACGTCACTCGCCATGCGTCGGGGTGTATTTAGGTCCGATGCCTAGGGCAGCATCCGGCCTAAATACAGTTCTGGTTACGTGCCTGACACCCCCCAGCTTTGCCCCCTAGGCATGTGCGTACTCTGCCAACCCCTTGGCCCAGCCCTGCTTGTATAATGTAATAGAAGCAGGGAGTTGCATTACAATGTATTATGGATATAGATTATATCCAGCTGGGCAGGTACATTTGTGACTGATACCTATTTGCTGTGGGACACAGGAGCATACTGTTGTACTTTAAATTAAAGAAAATGTTACTATTACAGTTTGTATTAACCTTCACATCTATTGCTTTAAGTTGAACATGTAAGGTATATAGTTATAAGTGAATGATCAGGCAGCAGTATAAGACAGCTATGTGCAGGCTGGAGACATACAGGACAGAGGGTGGGAGGGGAGGAGTTTGGCTGCTACAGCTACAGATTCAGCCTCTCAGTGCTGTGACCACTTCCTGTGAGGGAATGAACACATTCTCCTCTTCATTTCAGACTAGAAAATGAGCAGAGAGGTTCTATTATGATATAATGATAGTTTAAGGAGGTAAAATGCTTTCAAAATGTTTTTCTTTTCTTTCTTTACATGTTTTAAAGGACCAGTAACATAAAATTTTTTAGTTTTTTTAAAATTCGTTAGTTTAGAACAAAAAAAAACCAAGACAAATTATACTTTCAGATCACAAAGTCTTTATTAAAGAGGTTGTTCACCTTTGAGTTAACTTTTAGTATAATGTAGAGAGTGAAATTCTGAGACAATTTGCAATTTGTTTTCTTTTTTTATTATTATTTGTGATTTTATAGTTATTTAGCTTTTTATTCAGCAGCTCTCTAGTTTGCAGTGTCAGCATTGATTTGCATTGATTTGAATAAGAAACTGGAATATGAATAGGCAATGGACTGAATAGAATGATAAGTATTCAAGTATTTGGGTGAAATTTATAAAACAAATCGTGAAAATCGGATGAAAAAATACAAACAATTTGTGAAAAATTTATTTTTTCCCCGCAAAGCAAATTTTCGGTTAAACGTAATTATAAGTTTGATTTTGATCGGAGTTTGTAGCAGAAAATATTGAGATAAATTCAGACTTTGATAAATAACCCCAGCTTGGTAAGAGACTTTAATATGCCACTTATTATGATGTAAACTATCTGTTGCTTAAATATTAATTTTGGGGGTATAGTTTTCCTTTAACAGAAAATATAAAAACCATTCCCCAACTTCTGACTTCCTATCTGTCTGACTGCAAGGGCATAGTTGTTAGAATTATATGCCCCTTCTAATGCTTTCTTTTTCCTCCACCTCATTTCTTTGTCCTCATTTCAGAGTTATCTGTATATTAAGTATCTCAGTTTGGCAGCAACCTAACTCCCATATGTTACAAACGACAGCACTGCACCTTGGGTGCCTCTACAGAAAATATGGCCCTTGTGAAAGGCCCAGCCTTTGCCCAGATGCAGTAACCCAAAGTAACCAATTAAAGTTTTTTCTTTCAAACAGGTGACCAGTAAGTACTACCTGTTAATTGGTTGCCAAAGTTGACTAGACTTGCATGATAAATTTTGTATTTTATTATATAACCTCCTTAGAATTTGGCCAAATCTAAATCCTGCAAAAAGTTATAAGCTTCAGCCATGTTTTTAGTGCAGTTGCCTGTTTTTCACTAGCCTTCTGTTTTCAAGACCAGCCAGTAAAATACAAAGATTGCAAAGATTATTCAGATGGAATATTTCTTCCTATGTCACTTACTACTATGAATTTCTAATGAACTGCTTGTACATACTGTCTGGAGGTGCATTGAGGCATTTTTTCTCGATAAAGAATTAACAGGTAAAGAATAGGGGTTTGACCATTGTATTTGGCCTGAAGCTGTGATTAAAATATTCAGTGACATTAGCCTTAACTTTACCTACATATGTATATTGTATTTATCTAGCCATTCATTTAATTTGTCGGTTTTGGACTCTTAGGGGCAAATTTATCATTATTCATTGTAACTCGACTATCGAATGCTTATCGAATAGTTTTAGGCTATTTTTTCTTCGCTATTCGATTTCACGAAAAAATTGTGAAATTTTCTTCGATCGAGGCGTTCGATCGTACAAATGGTATTCGAGCAGGTGATAGAAAAAAAAGCCTATGGGGGGATACCCATAGGCTTCTATTGCTATTCGGTAGGTTCAATCTGGCGAATTAGGCAGTCGAATAAAATTTTAAAGTTAAAGTACTTCGATCATCGAATGGTCGAATGATCAAATATTCGATCATTCGATCTATTCGATACGCTCAAATTTGGCATATTCGATGAGCGAAGTGGGCAAATTTGCATATTCGAACATCTGATAAAATCGTAGGATCGGAATTCGATCGAATTCGATCAAACTTTGATTTATTCATGTGAATTTTGTAAATCTGCCCCTTAATCATAAGCATAATGTTAATGTTGTTACAACATATTCCCTTTCGATTAGTAAAAAAAAAATCAGATTCTATCGCATCACATTGAAACCAGCCTTTGTGCAACATGATCCCTGTCCCATTTTCCAGACTAGGCATATAGTGATTATTAGAGGAAACGTTTTGTAAAGACTCAGCAGTTAAGCTGATTTTCTTTTCTTCTTTACCTCTGTAACAAAACTAGACTCTAGGTTTTCCTTCATTGTAATGCCTGGAGAAATAGAATTATCCATTTCAGTGTGTTCTTTGATGTGAGGATGATATGTGTACTAATGCAGTAGAAAAAAAAAGATTTACCATTGGAACCCTTTGGAGAAATGTAATGTAGACAGTTGTTCTTTTATCTGTAAAACATGTGCCGCCTTGCCCTTTGCTGTGCAATTAGTCACTTCTTCCATGGTCAATCACATCGATTTCACAGCTAATTCCTTTTGCATAAAAAATTTGTATGAAATGAATGTGGAGCTTTGATCAAGTACAAGTTTTATGTCTTTTCTGATTCTTGGTATTTTTTTTAGATAAAGTAGTTTGAGTCTATAGTAGTATACATATGAAATTTGCACTTTTGAATATATATAATTTCTAACAATGTAGGGAAAGGAAAGGGTTGTAAACCACATTAATATTCATAGTTACATTACCTGACAAAATTCCCCCATGCTTATTGTCATCTGTTTTAAATAGGCAGTTGTTATCGAAACCCTCCTTACACTTGCATTAGTTCTGCCATGATCTTTCCTGTAATATACTTTTCATGGTTGCTTGCTCTTTGTAAATTAATTTGTGTATACATAATTTAATTTAGCATATATCGTAGTTGTTCAAGCACACACTGAAAGCCATGGACACATAATGACATCCTTGGTACAACCCTGACTCCTACACTTAAGATAGTTCATACAGATTTTCCTATCCTTAAAGGAGAAGGAATCCCTAAAAATGAATAGGACTATTAATGGCATGTTTTATATACTGAACTTATCGCACCAGCCTAAAGTTTCAACTTCTCAAAAGCAGCAATGATCCAGGACTTCAAACTTGTCACAGGGGGTCACCATCTTGGAAAGTGTCTGCGACATTCACATATTTAGTGGGCTCTGAGCAGCTGTTGAGAAGCTAAGCTTAGGGGTCGTCACAAATTATCAAGCAGAAAATGATGTTGGCCTGTAATATAAGCTCATGCTACAGGGCTGATTATTGAATGCTGATGCTAGTTGCACTGGGTTCTGTGCTGCCATGTTGTAATTATCCATAATAACTACTAATCAGCCTTATATTGTGACATTTCTATTCTATGTGTACTGTATATTTTGAGTCAGTCCATAAGCTCAGTAAGTGACAGCAGCACAGAGCATGTGCAGTGTCTCGGCAGAAAAGAAGATGGGGAGCTACTGGGGCATCTTTGGAGACACAGATCTTTACTTCTAAAGCACAATTTTTACATTGCATTTCCAATTGTTTCTGAATTTCACAGAGCATTTGTTTTTTATATGGGGTCAATGGCCCTCATTTGAAAGCTGGAAAGAGTCATGAAGGCCAATTGAAAAGTTGCTTACAAAATTCTATAACATGATAAAAGTTAAATTAAAAGTGAATCAACTTTTAAAACTAGGTATCCTAAATAAGTACATACTTCAGTATATTTTGAAAATGCTTCAAAATGTTAGATCCACTGGGTTTGTATGTAATTGGGTTTAGACATTGTGTAATGTTTTCACATTAAAAACGCAGGTTTCCATAGTTGTTGGGCATAGAATGGGACTGAGCTTCTGAGGTTATTCATACCATCTATTAGGGTAAGCCCTGAATAATTTAGTCTTAATTTGATAATTGCCCTGCAGCATAGAGGCTGTTAGCTCCTTTATAAACTGTACCACAAGTACAACACTAGCCCTTTATTAATTTGCTCTCCTACCAGGAATCAGACCACAATTGTGCAGTTGTTCAAAAATGTCATCCTGTTGTTCTCATGCAATAAATGGATATACAGTATGCTGGGATCTCAATTGACCATTGGAGTTCTATTGTTCTCCTTGAGTTCTATTTTGGAGCCCTTGCTTCCTGTTGATTCCTTTTTGCACTTTGCACACTGCTTTCAGGCCCAAATTTGTGGCGAGGCCTAGGGAGGCAAAATTTTAGGGGCACACACCGCATGGCACAGAGTTCCCCAGTGACACGATGCTTGCACAAGTGCTTGTGTGTGGTGAGGGGGAGACGGTGCGCACAGATGGAGCACCATAGACCCCCGATGCCTCGGGTTGCTGTGGAGAGAAATCTGCCTTCTGTAATATAAATGACTTCTAATATGTTTTTCAGATAAAATTAAAATAGTTGTGGTCAAATGATGTTTAAATAGGCATGGGAATTAAGATATAATATTAATAAACAACCTGTAGAAAAAAAAGTGTACTGTGATAAGTTGGCAACATTCTTGGGTCATTAAGAATCAATATATTATCATTACTGAACGACTGCCAGGCACAGATTATCTTACATCTTCTATTTCCATTGTGCCATTGGAGGATAAGCCAGTGAAGCAATTTATGCTTATCAGAGTCTAAAACTGAGTTTCCAGTGTGAGTATTCTTAAAAAGTAGTTTAGAATCAGTTCTGATTCTCATTTAAAAAGCTATTTTCTATTGTAGGAAGTCATTTTGCCTAATAGAATAGAAATTAACCTGTTTTCTCCGAAAGAGAAATTTTAACGTAATTCATCCAAACCAGCCACTTAGTTAAAGGTATAACCTTCTTAAGCTATGGAACCCCAAAGGGTCGGTCCTTTAAAACAAAAAAAGAGGACCGACCCAGATAAAAAAAAATGACCCCTTTGCCATGATCAGAACCATAACAATGGTTTGGAGGGCCATATCTGACTCAAAAGGGTCCAGTTGCACTTTCATATTCTTTACGGTGATTGGATATGTTTTCTTATAGGTAGGCTCCACTACCACAAGGTAGTTTGTATTTGACTTCCTGCTTCTCTGAGCATCAAAACAAATCAACATCCTGCTGAGAGTATAATTAACCAAACAGACTGTAGCTAAGGGAAGGGAGTGGTTTGTTTATACAGAGGTTTCTTAGTAGGTGGTCTTTACTTTAAGAATTTGACATCTAGTGCAAAAACATAGATATACTGTAGTTTTATTAATTAAAATAATAGGCAAAATTATGTTTAGCACAAACCCAATTAATTGTGCTAACGTTGAAAATGAGTTGTAATGTTTTGGATGGGTGCATATTTCTGCAAAATATTGTTACAGTGGTACCTTTAGTTGATGTTGGTGATTTAGTTGGAGAATACACTGTTTTCGCTTTCTTTTTTTATTTTGTAAAATTAAATATTTGGCTGATGAAAAGTTCAGAACTCTTGAATAAACTATTTGCTATCTAATTGCATTCTAAATAGCTTATTAGTCATTGGCTAAGCAAACAGAGAGGAAAGGATCTGGACTGTAACTCACACTATTGCAAAGGAATTTCCAGTTAACTGTAATATATATACTGCATGAAATTTCTAGTAGTCTGAATAAACTGGGCTTGCTGGGCAATATTGAAAAGGCTTCACCACTGATCCAAGTGGCTTCTTCATTTCAATTGAAGAATGAAGATGACATCCAGATGAGTGGTGAAACACTTCAAGATTTCTCAGCAAGGCCAATGCTTATCAATACCCTTTACTGTGTAACATGACCTGCCTGAAAAACTTTCACAGACACATTGCATAAGTAAAATCACACACATATTGCAAAAAATAAGTAAAACAAAGAAAACTTAGGAGGTTACTATTATTTTTCTGCCTGGTGGCCAATGAGTTCTTTCATGTGCAATTATTGTGAGTGATGAACAAAATAGTAGAAGTCATCATGATGGATAAGAATTGCAATGAACCAGCCCAAAGGCCTATCCAAATTAATGGCAAGCTGTCTTGCCAACTTTATTTATCCAATATACTCCACAAAATACACTTGTCTTCCACACTGAGCCACAGCATATGGTGTTGTTTGCAATAAAGTCTGATAATGCGTCTTTTTAAAATCATAAAAGCATAAAGAAAAAATTAACTCATTCAAACACAAATCATAGTATGATACTGTCAGATATGGCAGAGGCACACATTACAAAATGTTAACTCTAACTGGCTTTTCCAGATGTCGTTTAAAAAAAATATGACAGTTAGCTAAAAAAAGGAGTTTTGAATGAAGACAGGGTCTAAAATCTGCCTTTTGGATTTGTACCATAAATCAGTATCTATTCTGTGCTTGGTACATCTCGTACATTACCTTGAAGTAGCTGAAATACCAAAATAATGAGGTTTCAAGTAGCAACTCTGTTTATCCTTTATTTTAGTTGTGGCTTTTCTAGATTTATATCCACATTTTCAGTGGGAAATTTGCATTTGGTACATAAATTGCTACCTCTTAATTTCCTCTGGCCCTATATTATCAATGGTATAATTGTATGTCAAACCAACGTGACTCATAATTATCAGGGTCTGATGCACTTAACAGGCTTAGATGTTCCTAATCCTGGGAGAAACCACAAATATACTTAGCAGTACTGTTTAGCTAATTCTGCTTATCTCTCATACAGATAAAATAGATAATGGCAACCATTGTAAGATCTACTTGAGTTTAGTTTTTTGTAGGTGACATCACAAACATCTGGAAAGTATAAAATATATAATCCAACATTGGTTGTTTCATGCTTGTAGTCACAGCAGGGAATATGATATATAAATGTATATGAAGAAAAAAAGTCATGTATCACATAGATATAATAATGACTTCGTCTATAGAAATATTACATAGCAAGCCTTTATGGACTTTGAGGTCCATTCATCAGGTTGACACTATTTTTGTTTCTTGAATTAAAGTGATACTCTCTGTCCCCAAAAAAGTATCTAGGCTATACTGTACCTTCTTTAACAGTAATAATGATGTTCCCTTAAAGGTGTGGTTCACCTTCAAGTTAACTTTTAGTATATTGTAGAAGGGCCAATTCTAAGAAACTTTTCAATTGGTCTTCATTATTTATTTTTCATAGTTTTTTAATGATTTGCAATGTTCTTGTGTGTCTTTGCAGCTTTCAAATGGGGGTCACTGACACCATCTAAAAACAAATGCTCTGTAAGGCTACAAATGTATTGTTATTGCCACTTTTTATTACTTATCATTCTATTCAGTCCCTCTCCTATTCATATTCCAGTCTCTTATTCAAATCACTGCAGGGTTGCTAGGGTAATTTGTACCCTAGTAACCAAATTGCTGACACTGCAAACTAGAGAGCTGCTGAATAAAAAGCTAAATAACTATAAAACCACAAACAATAAAAAATTAAAACCAATTGCAAATTGTCTCAGAATATCACTCTCTGCATTATACTAAAAGTTAACTCAAAGGTGAACAACCCCTTTAATATGCTATTGTTGACATATTTCAAACACCTGCAAATGCCCCATGATAGAAATAAGTCAGGAAACCATAAAAGAAAAATGGGAAAATTAAAAAAGGCAACAGAATAAAGAAGACATAAGAATAAATCATAACACATATGAGCATGGCTTTAATTTATATATACCATACTAGAGATTGTTTTTACATCAATCCAGTACATAGTGTATAATTAAATGACACTATAAATGAATGCCCTTGATGACATCAAGGTGGCTGTAGATCAAGAAATTATACCAAACAGGACAGTTGGCTTCATAATTATGGATCTGTAGGTGTTGACAATTCTTAATTGTTCCCAATAGCCTATAGCTGCTGGAATGCTGCGGATTCCATACCTTTGACTAGATTCCTGCAGAGATGGTCTCCACAAAAAGTGGGTACCCTGCATGTGGCGGGTAGGACTTTCAGGTGTGAATACAGATTTCTGATGATGTCACTTCTGATTTGAAGCAAAAGTGCTTTCTGTTTAATGGTGGTCAACGTTCTCTGGATAAGGCAGTAACAGGCCGGGACGTGTAGTGGATCCAATCGGTTGCAGATCTGGGTCGCAGGTCTGGGTTTCAAAAAATGTGTTCCACACAGGACTCTACTTTTGACATCCTTGCATTAGTATAATATAATAATTACTTACAAATAATTGTGGGGTCCATTTCTCAATAAATCATTCGTTTGGTTAATATTAATCTATTTTCATGGGTTTTATACTGTATCTTTAGCGGAACTGAATATTTGAAACAGCTTGAGCTTTTTCACTTAACACTTACTGAGTAATGGGCAGTTATTTTAACAGGACGTGCTCAGCAAGGGAGGAGTGTAGATGAATAATTCTTCTTCTAAATGCTGAGAAACTTTGCAGACGTTCCAGTGTGGTTTCCAAGATGTGGAAGCCTAAGTGTGACCAAATGTTTTGCCCCATAAATTGTGTTCTACTTGCACACAGTAGATAAATGAGAGAGGAAGTGGCATATCAGACGGGAAATGAAGGATATTTGCATTTGACATTAAGTTAATCTCTAACATGTTATTTCTGTGTAGCACTCAGGCAGAGCTTCCTTGTCTTGAAACCATTTTCCCTACACTAATACTTTATGCTACACAAGCCAGCATTCTATTCAAAGAAATTCATACATTTCATGAGGGTTAAAACATCTTAAAATGGTTAAGGGAACATCTGCCATTGACCTTTACATGAATTTGGCAGGTTTCAGATGAAGTATTTTCAGATTTGGAATTGGAACAGATTCAGGGCATAATAAATTGCACAAAAAAAAAATTCTTATTTTTTCCCGTGGGTTTTTGGCGTAAAAACCGGATGCCGCAAAAATCACACTTTAATAAATAACCCCTTTAATCTCCTCCAGGATGACATGTTTTTCACACCTTAAATTGGAGCTATTCTGCATATCACTAAAATACAGAGTACCAATATCCTACCCTGTTAATACACCAACTGTATGCCCATGCTTTAGATCTGTAGAGTAAAATCCCTCACTTCTAAAGTGTCTTATAGTTCATTATTACCCATCTGATATTCTGCTTTGGCTATATCACTTCTCGGATATTTCCTTAGTTCTCCTGTTATATTTTATTTCTTCCTTTCTCTGTCTCTTTTTTTTCAATTTTTTCAATGATCTCTCAAGTGTTTCAGTTAAGCTCCTTTCTTTTACATTTTTTTCATTTTAGCAATTAATGTAAAATTAGTTTTTTTGTGATGATGTCACCATTCCATTTTCCATTACAGTTTAAATATAAAAAGCAGAAATCAACCCCCTGTACCAAAAGCCCCCAAACTTCCTGCCCCCACAGCTATCCCCTTTTGGGCTTAAAGCCAATTGAGCATGCACAGTTGAAGCCGATTCCTGATTTGGCCCAACTGCACATGCTCCCGCAGGCTTTACGAAGCATCAGAATATGGTGCCTGGGAACCCTGCTGCACTGCTCTGCATTTTAGGGTCAGATTTTTTAAGGGATTGTTTTTTGACCAATGAACAGTGTGGGGAGGGAAATGGAGAGGGGGCCAATAACAGGTAGTTAAGGTGGGCTTTTTTGGCAGTTTAGTTTAGTTTGGGGTTTTTAAGGATATCCTTTTTAGGACAACTTTGCCTACACTTCCCTTGCTCTACATGTGTTGATCAGAAATCCTGCAGTATATAAAAGAGCACCAATAAGGGTGAAACAAATCTGTTGCTAAGATCTGATCAGAAACTGATCTGGCTATCCTATAAAATTGATTGGTCAAGATTTAGCCAATAGGGTATACCATGGAAATTTTAGACTGAATTTGTATTCCCTTTCCAGCGTTACTAAAAGTTCAAGCTGGGATTTTATGGTCTCCTATTGCTATTTATAATCCTTTAGCTGCTAACTAATGATATAGTAATACAGTATATATAAACTGTGCTATATAAACTTTTCTTATAAAAAAAAAACTAAGTTCATTATTTTTGATTTTCCTTTCAGGGTCCACCTGGTCCAAAGGGAGACAAGGTCAGTGAAGGAATACTGTTTAATTATGCAAATATTAGAAGTGGCAAAGCTGATCCACACTGAGGTTCACTTGGAGAGCTCAGTGGGTGTTTCTCTGAGGATTCACAGTTTAGCTTTTGACACTGACACAGGTTGAAACTCAAAAATCTATTTTATCTTTTCCCTTGCAGGGTGATCAAGGTGATCAGGGACCTCGGGTAAGCACTTTAAAAATGTAAAGTTGCTAAATGCAACTTAGTTTTCAGTAACCAATGGCCTCACTGTGTATTCATGGTTTAATAACTGCATTTTATCTGCATGTGAATTGTATAACTGTTGTGCACAATCCAAAACAATGCACTGGTGCTCATTTGCAATCAAATGTCATTTATTATATGAATAGCAGGGTGCAAAACACTACCAGTGCTCACATACTATGCATTACCCTGCCATCTAGTTAGTTAATGAACTGATGGATTTGTTTGTCATGTCTAACATCTACTTGTGTGATAAAACTGTAATAGTATATTATAATAAATTGTCTGTGCTTCTGTGTTAAATATGTGCAATCATTTATACCATAGGTATTACTCTTTAAAGGGAAATTCAGAATAAACGTGTTTCCTTTAGTACTGACTAAAAGAAAATTTAAGTTCAAAGGCCATGACTGCCTCTGATAATGAACAAATCTGCCACTCATAACATACTTTTTCTTTGCAAGTCTCAGTAAAAATAACTCTCCTTTAACAGATGTTTATTTTTTAATAAACAAATTCAAGAATATAATTTGCCATCGTCTTTTCTAGTTTGCACTCTGGTGGTGGCTTCTGTCGGCTGCTTAATTATTATATTCACATTTGTGTTTCAGTGGGGAAATTTGTGATCTGTGCCTCCAGGGTGCAGAGCAATGATAAAGGATGGAAGTGGCTATATGGAAGGAATGCAAAAACTGGCAATATATTTCATATAATATTCCTTAATTACAAAGAAAGATACATAGATTTGAATTAGTGTGTTTATATTGATAACGTTTGCCTTCCCATGGTATAAATAATATATGTGATGTCATGCAGTATGATGTGGGTTTTATAATGCATGCTGAGAGAGCAAATGGGAATAATTATCTCATTAGACTAAATCTCCCAGCAGCAATATTCAAAGATCATTTAGTGTGTACAGTATGTTGTGGCTTTGTATATCTGTGTCTGTGTCCATATTTAATTAAATTTGTCTCTTTTTTATGCTTTTGCTCATATTCTACCAGTCTAGTTATTCCAGTGTGCCAACCTACCCATATGAAAAAAATACCTTCAGTAGCACGTACTGTAGTTTATTTTGGCCATTGCTACAATGAGGTGTAAAACAGTGGCAGTTGAAACACTGATATCTGCCTGACACCACTTTCAATATAAAAAAACTCTACACATAGGAATGACAGTTGGACATCTGCTCTGAAACACTTGTTTTGACAGACACTGTTTCTGCCAGTGAGGCACAGTAAGTCAAACTCACCAAAACTAATTTGAAAGCCTCTGAAAGTCCAATTTGATTAAAAATGGTCAAACAGGATCAACGAAGCTCCCATTGAATTCTATTGGACCTCGACAGGTTTAACTTGTCAGTTTTGTATAACAGGTTTTTGTGGTTTTTACACTTAATAATTCTCGAATTTATTTTAACTATATATTTGTAGAAAAAAACGATTCCTGAAAAATATAAAAATTTTTGTAAATCCCCTGCGTAATAAAGATTTTTGTACTTTTATAATTTTGGCAGGATTTTTGGTAGTGCCAGTCAAATTTTGATTATAAAAGTGGTCAAAACACCCTGGCTATGTGATTTAGGGAGTGGGCTACCACCTGTACTTTCTCAGTACAACAATGCCCATGGTACAGTCATATTTTACATTATATAAGCCACATTATTTAGTGTCCTGTAATGAGTTTCGAATATAACACAGTTAAACACATAGCCCATTTGGGCAATTTTATGGCCATTATATGACATGGCTCCTTTTCATATCACATACATCATATATGATTAAGCAGTGCATTGAATAGAAAACTGGGAAGTTGGAAATTTTTGTTTTGGCACTTCCTAGAGACAGGGCTGGGCCAAGCTGACCAGGTGTCTTAGGCAGCCCGGTTGGCTAACCCACCCCCCGTGTGCATGCAAGTAAGAGCGCATGTGCCATAATGGGGGAGAGCAATGAAGGAGGGGGAGGGTAACAAGGGGGAGGGCTAATAAAGGGGAGGGGGAAGGCAATAAAGGGGTGGGAGAGGGGGAGGGCAATAAAGGGGAGGGACAGGGGTAGGCAATGAAGGGGAGAAGGGAGGGGGGAAAGGTAACAAAGGGGAGAGGGGAAGGGGAGAGTGACAGCGGAGGGAGGCGAGAGCGGCAGAGGGAAGTGAAGCCGGAGTAGGAGTATGGAGGAGGACCCTTGAATAGACACCTTCCCTGCACTCCCACATTGTTGTGCCCTAGGCAGTTGCCTCTTCTGCCTATCCCAGTACCAGCCTTGCCTAGGGACATGTTCTTCCTGTGCCTGTGCAAGGAGCCTTCCTTTCCCTTAAGAATAAGAAGATTGTATGTATAATAACTTTATTATAAGGTAACAGGAGGTAGAACAGGAGGTGTGTCTGACAGGACAGGAATTATAAGATGTTGAATGAACATGCTGACAGCCTGTGAAATCATTGTGCTCCCAAAGCAATTTTCAGTACATTTTTCCCTCTGGCCTTAAAAACTGATATAAGCTACACTTATCTGAGACAAGGTAAATATGGCTTGGTAAATGGAAGGCCATTGCATAGCACACTGCAGTGTTAGCTAATGTTCTGGCTATACCAGTGAGTGGAAGAGTTTAAATAACCGTGAGGTATCATTAAAATGTCACATGAGGTCAGATGCATGAATGACTCTGGGTTTGCTAGTCTGTCACAGATGCAGCATAGAAAAAATTCTGCTGAAGATATCTGACAGTACTTTCTGCTTCATTTACTACACAAGGTAGTCTTGCGATTTTATTTCTGAGACACAAATGTGACTAGCACAATCCTGTGGTAAAGCTCATTGGCACTAAACTGCAAGGCCCAGAATTATTTGAATTTATGCCCAATCCAAGTGACATATTAATGATCATGTCTTCAGATCATTCATCACATAACATCTGGCATTTAAGTAACCCTGGTCTCTTACTCCTTCAGTAACCGAATACATTACTCAAATTACAGAAATTTGCAGAAATGGTTTTGCCTCATACCTTTTTTCTGCAATTTAGTCATAGTAGGAAATAGTATTCAATTTAGCCATAGTAACAAATGCATTTGTCATATTAGCTAGACATTTTCCAGATGGGTAGGAAAACTAACCCTATTTTTTATTGCTTTTTAAGTTTAACCAGTAGCCGCTTTCACAGGTGTCCAATCCCAACCGCAATACAGAGCTGCACATATGGGTGGCAGTCACCCTGTTTAACCATGTCACATCCAGTCCTAGGAACTGGTATACAGAACAGTCTTATTGCGAAAAGCTACTTTTAAAACTAGAAATCACTATTAAAAGAGTTATTCACCTTTAATTTAACTGTTTAATTTTACTGTAACAATAAATTTGTAGGCTTACAGGGGCCCCCATTTGAAAGTATGAAAGAATCAGAAGAAGAAAGCAAATAATTAAAAAACGATATAGAATAAATAATGAAGGCCAAAGTTGTTTAGGATTGGCCACTCTATAACGTACTAACAGTTAACTTAAAGGTGAACCACCCCTTTAAATGGGAAATGGATGACAAACCCACTTACAATGAAAGAGATTTTGCATCGAAATTGAACGAATTAGTGCAGATTTATATGTTTTGTGCTAGTGACACTGAAAATTATTGCAGAAGACAATGATGTTGTTTTATGCACATTAGCACTATATGCGCTCTGGTATGTCATGAATGTGGAGGCTGTTTCCAGCATCAAGCTATGTCCCCTACAGAACTCTTGGAAGGCTCTGCCTAGTAACTTTAATTAGTGCCCAGATGGCTTTACACCATAGTAATGAAGGGAGGGCGTGCCCCCCAAATACTGTAGGAACACAATAAAAGGGGTAAGCTCCCGACTGCAAAAATTAGTGTGTGTGCAGATCCATGAACAAAGTTTGCTGTTTACACCATAGTAGGCAAATGTGGAAATCAATACAGGTATGGAACCTGTTATCCAAAATGCTCTGGACCTGGACTTTTCCAGATAATGGATCTTTCTGTAATTTGGATCTGAATACCTTGTCTACTAGAAAATCATGTAAACATTAAATAAACCCAATAGGCTGGTTTTCTTTCCAATTAGGATTAATTAAATCTTAGTTCGGATCAAGTACAGGTTTATCACTACAGAAAGAAAGCTAAATCAGAGTCTAAGGGAGATGGACTTTCTGTAATTCTGAGCTCTCTGGATAACAGGTTTCCAGATAACTGATCCCAGAGGCAGGCTTGGCCAGTTGGGCGCCCTAGGCAGGGCAACCGGCCAGCTCGTCCCCCATCCCCGTCTGACCAGCAGCGGCGCTCATCAGTGCTCGTGTACGCATGCGAGGCACTGGCAAATTTACATGACAGGACATGACAGCATATAGTATAACTGATATAACTGTACTATTCATAGATTAGACTTTTAGATGAATTCAAGTATGAGGCAAATCTGCCATCAAATAGTTTTTCTGTTCATACAAGAAAACCTAAACGTGTTTGCATACTACAGTTTATTGTCCAATATTCTTGTCTATTCAGTCACTGTAGATGTCTCAAAGTTTAGAACTACAGGCTCTTGTCTCCAAGTACAGTACATAATGGGTCTTTCTGTAATTTGGGTCTTGATATCTTAAGTCTACTAGAAAAGCCTTTAAAGATTAAATAAACCCAACAGACTGGGTTTGCTTCTAGTAAGGATGAATTATATTTTAGTTTGGGCCAAGTACAAGAAAAAGGAAAATAATTTTTTAAAACGTGGAGTTTATGGGAGATGGACATTCCATAATTCAGAGCTTCTTTGATAACGGGTTTCCGGATAACGGATCCCATACCAATAAAAGCAATATGGGTAATTAATCTAGAGCCCAAACTGAAAAAAAATGCCCCTTGGAGGCCCATTTATCAAAGGCTGTATTTCTATTTCATGTGAATGTTTTTTTACTGTAACAAATTCGGAAAAAAAAACAAAATTCAATTGGGAGGTTATTTAATAAAAAAATTGAATATCTAAAACTCAAATGAATATTATCAACCTGAAAACTCGAATCGATTTTGAATTATATTCGATTAATCTAGAAAATTTGAATGTCAGGAAGGCTTTTAACATCTTTAAATGGGTCACTGAACTTCTTCCATTGACTTATGCATGAACTCTACAGGTTTTAGGTGGCGAATAGTCAAATTTGAATTGTTCCAATGGTCAGGGTTTGATAAATTGAGATTTTCCAATTCAAATTAAAAATTGAATCGTGTTTGGATTATTCCCAATTGGAATTTGAGAGTTTGACCAAACATTTTTTTGAAACTTTGAATACGAATTTACAATTCAACCCTTAATAAATCTGCCCCTAAAAGAATCTGGCTACACTTTGAGTGGCAGCTGGTAAGAACAGGGCACCATTGTGACCCCATGTCTGAATGATGCACTCAAGGCAGGGGGAGAATGCATACATATAGTGCTGCCAAATGCAGACAGCAGACAGCACTATATATATATATAAATATATATATATAGGAGGGCAGGGTTTTACAGAAAATCTTCAACGTGCATGGCAGAAAACAAAATTCAAAAACCTTACCAGATTGCACCCAATTCTTTTCTACCCATCCCTGCTCATAATAAAATAAGCATGTGTGAATATTTGTAGCTTCAAAAATACAAGAATTAGGGGCAGGTTTATCAAGGTTCGAAGTGAAAATGAAAAAATTTCAAATTTCAAAGGGGTTTTTGGGTACTTCCACTAATTCATTTCGATTTGAAAAAATTTGATTCAAATTGAAAAATTCGACCATTCGAAAATCGAAGTACTGTTACCTTAAATCTGCCAAATTGCTGTTTTAGCCTATGGGGGACCTCCTAGAACCTTTAAAGATATTTTGAAAATTTATTGACTCCTTGATTCTACCATATATGGAGGGATTAGAACTAAATCAACCAGCCACTACATTGGGTAAATCATTACAAAAATGGTCCAGCTAGACCTAACTTGAGATTTTTCCAAAAAATTACCACGGTGTTTCCTTTATTTTAAACTTTTTTTAATATTAGCTTGTATTAATCATTATTTTAATTCTACGCAATCAGCACACTTTAACACATACAGCATTAACTATAGCATCAGAAAGCTCAGTTTGCAATCAACCAAAACCATAAAAACTCAAAAAGAAAATAATGAAAAGTATTTTTAAAGTGTTCTTGCTGCTAATACATTCTTAAAACTTTTAATGGGCCCAGCAAATAGGGTAGCAAATGAAGTCATTATCCTTAATGTAGAAAATAATTGTAGTGCTTATCCGAGAAAAATAAAAAAAGGTACAATATATGGCAATAAGATTTTTGGGTTGGTGTTTCCTCTATTTTCTTATCCAAAATAATGTATTTTAGGATTAATAAGAATAATTTTGCCACGTACATAAAACATAAAGAATTTCACGCCTATTAAAGATACCCTATTAATGACTCTGGCTCTTACAAACACATTATCATAAACATCATGATTTACAACATACTGCCAAAACCATTTAATCAGGTGAATCAAAATAAGCAATTCCAATTTAATGCCATTAGAAGATCACAGAAGTTTGCAAACTCTGGGTCACTAATTTTATAATCTTTCTGTTCTGGCATTTTAAAGGCATTCTTAACCTTTACAGAAAAATTGATGAACAAAAGTATATTGTCTGAAGCCAGAAGATAGCTTTGAATAATGCAGACTAGATAAGCTTGTTATCCTGAAAGCTTCAAGATAAAGCAATGCTATTTCCTATTTTATCCTACTGAAACAATTTATTATTTATTTTTTATTAGTTAGTTTTTTCTCTCTGTAATAATAAGAAAATATATGTGTGTTTTTACAGATCCCCTGTATGGAAACCCCCATTTCAGATAACAGATTTCATACATAGACAGATACATTTTGCAAAATGTGATTCGGATACGAACAGTTGACTATGGAAACTGGTAGGGCGCACTCACCAAGCACAATGGTGTGTTTTAACACACCAGGGAAGGTAGATTTTTTTTAAAACTTTTTTTAATCATCCGCTGATAGGACTGGAGAGCTAGCACAGTGCTATTGGGTTCTGCCCCTAATGTTAAGAGGGCCATGTTCTCTCTTAGGGGCAGATTCACTAAAGGGGTAATGCTAAAGTAGCCGAAGCTAGCAACAATGCAACAGAAATCCCATCTGCAGGGACATTGTTGATTCACTAACAGGTGTATAGGACAATTCACTGACAAACAAGACTGCCGCTAGCATATGTTTGCACCCTATCACCGGGTGACTAAGATGTGAATTTTACTGAATATCACCTCTTTTGCCACCTCAGACCAGGCGAACTGATAAAATTAAGCTACAGTGTACATCTTCCTCAATCTTATGTCAGTGACATCATATCCTGTATCCCAAAAATTCATTGAAGTTGTAAAAAAGGCTGGCGACTTTTACTTTTTTTAAAGGCATAGAGGAGTGGCAGACAATATTTGATTGACTGCTGCGATTTTTAAATTAGCTTAAACCAGCTATGAATGCTTTAATAAAAAAATTGAAATTGGATTTCATGTTTAATTTGAAAAGGACTTTTATTATACAGATTTTTGGGTCTGGGTGACAGGTCCACTTTAAAGAGGGATTGTCCAAACAATTAAAAAATTTTGTGTTAACATATTTTTCCCTACACATTTGAGGGGTATGGCACATTTGTTTTAGAGTGGGCTCATGTGTAGGGTCTTTATTATGCTTCCTTGGACATGGAATTAAAAGTGGCCACTTCAAACATTTGCACCAACATCATTAATGCAGACATCCATATGACTTTTATGTACCCACCATATTCAAATTGAACTAAGCATAAGAGAACTAACAAAGTTTTACTAGGAAATTAATGCTAGCGAAACGTTGCTATGAAATTTTCACACCGCTGAAGTAACGCTAACGAAAATGCACCAGTGCTCAGCTGCTGAGAAGCAACTTTAGTGAATTAGCGTAGCGGTAAGAATTTGCACCTGTTGAAGTAGTGTGAAGAGTGGCGAAGCGGTAGCTGGTAAAAATTTGTCCTTTAGAGGATTTTCCCTTAAAACACAAATCTTACTCAGTTGGTAGAAAAAAGTCAAAATGAGAACCAAGAATATAAAATAGGAAGTCTTACCACACTGATAAATATATTTAATATAGTATAATGTATATAATATATATTTAAAAATAATATCTATAAATACATGATTCAATATATCAACTTTGCATTCACATTGAGGCTTGCTGATAACAGAATTGTAACTCTGTAGTTCATGCACCCTGAAAGATCAGGGGATTACATTGAATAATTTGTTATTGGAAATATGCTAAAATGAAACGATACTTGTTGGGTAAGATACTGCACTGACCTCTGTGTGCTATACTAGCTGCTTTGGATTGTTCCAATTGTGCAGGGTTAATGTGGTATCAGATTGTACTAATGGCACGTGCCCTGTAATAGTTTATTCCTAGCACAGGGAGAAGGGCTCGATGGCAAGTACTTTATGCCTGTCAGTCACAGACACGTATTTTATCTATACATAACTATCTCTGGAACAGAGTTTACTTCCCAGATATAGAGCATGTAATTTAATTTGGATCTTCTGTAACTAATTAAATTAACCACTGATAACCTCCATGTCAAAAGTGTTTCCATCTGTTCATACACTGATGCAACAACAGTGACCTCAAAAAGTACATTTATATTTATTAGTCATCCCTAGTATAGAAAACATGTGCACAAAACCATGTGACCTTAAATTACAAATTGTACTGAACTGTGAGGCACGCATAATTGAAAAAACAGAAACAGACAAGTTGTGTTCAAAGAGCAGTGCAGAAGCATGGACAGAATTACTGCTGATTTGTGACACAAACTACCACTTATGTACAGGTTTATACCAGTATACTTCTCTGGTTCCACAGTGTTAACCAAAAGCAGAAAAATATAACTCCTGGCCTTAAAAGGGAGCCATAATATTCTGATGCCTAGAAAGTAACTGCTCCAGAATTATTATGATTCAGAACCAGCATGAGGGTCTACCAAACAGTGAGGGGTTTTCTAGATACATGCCTAAGATCCGATGTAACGCAGCAGCAGCTGGTTGTAACTTTAGGAAGTGCAAGTAAGCAGCAGGTGGTAATTCCAGTTTCCATACCTCCTTATGAACAGTGAACCTTCAGCATTACAATTCTGCTGGTAACTTACAAGGGAAAGAGTATGCATTTAAACAAAATTAAGCCAGAACGCACTGTAGCTATCTGCAAAACTAACCATTATGTTTTCAGATGTCAGAGGGACAACCAAAAAATAAAATTGTATATTTGGTTAGGAATAAAATGGTGGAGAAATGCAATTGAATCCTGGGTGATCACAGGTAGAAATCTTAAAATGATATCTGAGAAAGGGGAACAAACATTAAATATAATAATCTTATGGCAATTAGAGTTGTCTGATTTACGATGTGTCTAAACATTGAACATCCAGCAAATAAACCATTTATGCATGAACCAGATGACTCACAAGTCCTTGAGAATACAATACAAGGAATACCAAGAACACGAGTGAGATAAATACAATAATATATCGATTATTATATAGAGCATAATGCTAATTACAAATGTAGAGGGATGAGAAAATGAGGTGCTAATGTTTACAGTGAAACTATTGGCTTCTTGTCTGCTAGAAGTAGCACAGACCCTGGGGATAATGTTTTAAAGCAGCAAGTCTAGTAACCCATAGCAACCAAGGCAGTATTTAACAGTCACATTTAACTTCTGATAGCTTGCCGTGGGTTACAGGCAAGCTTTGTAACTCTTATTACATTACCTCATGTATTTCTTTAAGAGCAGTAAAAAATGTCTAGCCAATAAATGGTTGATATATGCAGTTCTTGTTTCTTTGTGATCAGTATATATCTCATGGTAGGGGTTCTATGGGTTTTAACACAATACATCTTTCACATCTGCAAATACATGTTTTTAGCACTAGGCTTAATTATCCTGAAAGCAATATGAATTATGATAGATGGGCTTCCTGTGTTCTACATCTAGGTTATTTGTTTTAAAGACTGATGGGGTAACAATGAGTAAAGCAGACTGCAAGGTGAAAAAAACAGGTGCAATCTGCCATTGTTCCACACTTTGCACCCTGCCTTTCAGTCTATTGCCACATTGCCATTATGGCTGCAAAATGAATGCAGCACTACCTGTGTTTGGCAGTGCTGCATTTGTGAGGGCAGGGGTAAGCACAAAGTTGCCCCCCCACCCTGTACCGATCCACTAAATTGCACATCATTTAGACATGCAAGTTAAGGAACAGCCACAGGCTTCAGATAGCTCCACGTGTGAAAGTGTTGAGTATCAGTATAAAGCAGGGGTGTCCAAACTTTTGGCTTCGAGGGCCACATTGAAAGAATTGTCTGGGGGCCACACATGAAATACACAAACACTTTTGATTTGTAAAAGTAAAGAAAATACACAACAAAAAAACTACAATGCAAGTTGGATAACCAGATGGAGATATACACTGGAATATGGGACACCTGGTTATTAAATAGACATTATTATATTATTATACTCTATGAACAAGTAGCCAATGGATCAACACGTTTCTTAAGAACTCTCATCTTTATTGATATCCATTAGTATCCATTATACATCAGCAAAGTGGTACAGTGCTTGCAATAAACATGCTGCTGACGCGTTTTGTGACCTCCAAGGGTCACTTCCTCAGAACATAATTTCCTGTTTCTAAAGTCAAACTTATAGACAAACTTCCCATTCTTACAAAACATTTAAACTTACCATTCTTACAAAACAAATTATATACTGTTATACACCTTATCTTTACTTCATTTAAAAACAGTGAGAAGTATTCCAGTTTAAAAACAATATTGTCTAATAAAGAAATGTGTGTTATCATGTTATCATTTTACATTTATTTTATCTCCTTCACATTACCTAATAATGCCTTTATGGTTCCATATCCAATGTTCCCTCCTACCAAAAAATAAACCCAGTCATATATCCAAATAATATTTGATCTCCCAATCTTTATTAGACCTGATGGTTGTTTCGTCTCTAAATTAAACATCCACCACACTCTCCTATTAAGTACTTTCTCAATGTCTCCTTTTCTCTTTCCTAACCTCACATGTTCTATACCCTGAAATGAGATCCAATTTTCGTTACCTTTTTGTTTACTCAGAACATGATCTGCTATTACTGATGACACGTCCTTTCTCCCAATACAGGCCACGTGTTCCAAAACCTTGTCTTTAAGTCTCCTCAATGTTTTTCCTACATATTGGCACTCACATATGCAGGTTGCCAAATATATAACATTTTACGTTTTACAATTTACATAAGTTCATACTCTTTCTTTGTAATAGTACTCTTAAAAGTTTTGGATACATTTATAAACCTACAAGCTTTACATACTTTAGCTCCACACTTGTATGTTTCAGAAAACGTTAGCCATGTATGTGATTTCTCTTTTTCTGGTAACATACTAGGAGATACATAGTTGGCCAAAGTTACTTCTCCTATAGGAAAACCTAAATTTTCCAACATTAACTTTGGGATCCAACTCTATCAGTTTCCAATATTTCAATATTATTTTTTAAATTTTATCTGCTTCATTACTATAATTAGTTACAAAATAAAGATCTTAATTTGCTTTTCTGTTCTTATCTACACGTTTCCTCTTTCCAACATTTTGTTGTAATAAATCTTTTCGTTCGCTGCTGACTGCTCGTTCATATGCTCTCTTTATACTTCCAGTATCATATCCCCTACTAGCTAACCTATCCCATAAATCCATTGCCCCCTCCTGGAAGGCATCCCAAGTGGGACAAATCCTCCTCAATCTGAGAAACTGTCCAATCAGGATTCCCTCCAGGAGTGGTCCCAAATGACAACTGTCTCGCTTCAGCAGCGAACTTCTACTGATAGGTTTCCTATACACATTTGTTTCCACTTTTCCCTTCTCATTTGTAAATTTTATATCCAAAAACTCTACACTCGTGTCTCCAATACTATATGTAAATTTTATGTTACAAGAATTCTCATTAGAAAATTTTATCTGTTCCTTATTTCCTTTCCAAATCACAATTAGATAAAACAATAATATTTCACCAAATTCTGTCTCCGTGGTGATTTATCACCAAAGATGTGGAATTTCTCCATCCAACCCATAAATAGGTTGGCATATGAGGGTGCAAACTTCGCCCCCATAGCCGTACCACGTCTCTGGAGATAGAAACATCCATTATAGACAAATGTGACTTAGAAGATATTCCACTAATTCTAAGATAAACTCATTCTGCTCCTTAAAATATATATCATAAAACTCTAACTAATACGCTAATGCCTGTAATCCCAAATGTAACCCATGTAAAGTCTTCCTCCCATATTACATCCTTTAATTTATTAATCCCATCACCACTGTCTTTAATATATGAAGTAAGATATTGAACAAGTGGCTGTAAGAGTTTATCTACATATTCTCCCAGTTTCTCATTTAGGGACCAATTGTCTGCTATTATAGGTCGCCCTTTTGGGTCCTTCACACTCTTATGTACCTTAGATAATGTGGGAAAAATCGGAATTCTCGGTTTCTCACACCAGATATAATCAAATTCACTCGAATTTAAAACTCCTAATGATTTTCCATATTTTGGTAGGATCACATGTTAAGGCTCAATATTTCATAGTATTCTCTATCCAATACCACAATAGATCCACCCTTGTCAGATTTTCATATTGCTATATTATTATTTTCTTTTAATGTAAAATTTTCCTCTCTCTATTACCTCCTTTCGACCTACTTAATTTCTTAAAATCATCACATACCAGCTTATAAAATCTGTCTAAGAATGGACCACTATGCCCCATTGGGTAAAAGGTAGACTTCTGACTCAAATCTGTATGTTTCACTTCTTGTTTTACTTCTCCTTCACACCTTATACACCCTATCAGATCTTCACTAACTTCTTGTTCTACTACATCCTCTTTAAATTCTTCTGTTTCAAACTGTTCTATTACATGCAAAACATCCTGCGTAAGAAAATTCACATCATTTTCAACACTGCCATTATTCATCTCATCTCCTAATTCCTGATCTATATTCTCCTTTTGTTTCCTACTATTAAAGAAACATTTCAAAGTTAAAGAACGCATAAATCTGTTTACATCTATAATAGTATCAAATAAATAAAAATGGTTGGACGGACAAAAAGTCAATACTTTGTTTAACACTCGTTTCTCATCTGCTGTTAAATTATATGATGAGATATTAATAAACAAATCATTACAGTCACTTCATCTTTCGTTGCGTCCGCACATTTCTCTTCATCACATTCCTTTTTTCTTGAACCTTTCTTTCTCCTTCGTCTTCTTCTCTCACTTCTTCTCGTTTTTCTTGTGGTTTCATATCCATATGGCCTCTGTTGTTCTTCCTCCTCTTGACTTGACTCCACATCGCTGTCTAAAAAAGTGAATCCATGTGTTGTGTCCATTTCTCTAGTAGGGGTAGAACTTCTCTTATTAGCCTTTCTCCATTTTCCTTGCTTCAAAATCAGCTTGATTCTTTCCCATCTACCTCTTTTTGTATTCAATTCCATTCCCCAGGAATACTGTATATCCTTTCATTTTCATAATCTATTTTATCTCGTAGAAATTTTCTTTGTTTATTTTCCATTATCTTACTTTCCACAACCTCTATTTCTTTCATTATTTTATCCTCTCTTTGTTCATACTCTGGATGCAGTTCATATTCCTTTAAAGATTATTATATTATTATTACTAACTGGGCAATGGGCAGAGTCCCTCCTCCTGTTATATCCTTTGCAACATGACGTTTTCTCGGGAACTGAGCGTTTCAAGCTGGGCAGCATTCATATCCATCCTGGGCCGCATTTGGTCCTCGGGCTACAGTTTGGACACCCCTGGTATGAAGTAAATCATGAATAAAATTTGTTACTGCCTTTAAATTTTGCAATGTTGGCATTCCCAGACACACAACCGGAGAAAGCCCTATTTAAATGGTAACTGTTTTATAGCATTTGGTCTATGTTTATCTTTCAATCTGCACGGTAATGAATGGAGGAATAAAAAAGTATTTTTAACATAGTAACATAGTAACATAGTAAGTTAGGCTGAAAAAAGACTCGCGTCCATCAAGTTCAACCTTTTTTTTTTTATATATTTTAACTGCTTAACTGCTAGTTGATCCAGAGGAAGGCAAAAAACCCATCCTAAGCCTCTCCAATTTGCCTCAGAGGGGGAAAAAATTCCTTCCTGACTCCAAAAAGGCAATCGGACTAGTTCCTGGATCAACTTGTATAATGAGCTATCTTCCATAACCCTGTATTCCCTCACTTGCTAAAAATCCATCCAACCCCTTCTTAAAGCTATCTAATGTATCAGCCAGTACAACTGATTCAGGGAGAGAATTCCACATCTTCACAGCTCTCACTGTAAAAAACTCCTTCTGAATATTTAGGCAGAACGTCTTTTATTCTAATCGGAATGGGTGTCCTCGTGTCAGCTGGAAAGACCTACTGGTGAATAAAGCATTAGAGAGATTATTATATGACCCCCTTATATATTTATACATAGTTATCATATCACCCCTTAAGCGCCTCTTCTCCAGCGTGAACATCCCCAATTTGGCCAGTCTTTCCTCATAGCTAAGGTTTTCCATACCTTTTACCAGCTTAATTGCCCTTCTCTGTACCCTCTCTAATACAATAATGTCCTGTTTGAGTGAGGGAGACCAAAATTGTACGGCATATTCTAGATGTGGCCTTACAAGTGCTCTATAAAGTGGAAGAATGACCCCCTCCTCCCATGAACAGTTCGGAAAATATCTTCAGAATGTAGTTAAAAGCTGATACCTCTGGTGCACTACACTACCCTATAAAACAGAAATATTGGAAAATCTGCATAATCTGCATTATATGTACAGTATATGGAATTTTTAATGATACTGGAATCAGTATAGGAAACCAAATCCTAATAATATAAAAATATTCATGTGTTTTATGCTCTAAAAGATAATGTACTTACAGGAACATTTGGTTCTCAAAAATATTTAGAACAGTGAGGTCAGAAAAAATAGAAGATGGTTGGAATTGGTTTAGTAACCTTGTGCCATTGTGACATTTGCATTACAATATAATTTTCTAATTTACCAGTGTATACTGATGTAGCACGTTTAATATGACAAATTTAAAACATTTGCTTTATTCCTAATTAAGGGGAATAACTGTATAGCATATATTCTATTTGTATTGGCTTAAATTGCTAAATACATGTTTTTAGTATAAAACGGAGTATTTTACAATATCTATGAGTGGGAGCTACCATAGTTTTTGAAACATTTTCCTAAGGCTAAAGTTATATCAACACACGATGGTCATAAAGTATATATATGTATAAATGTAACTGATCTGCTGCTTTATATAGCAAGAGACAACAGTTTTTAAAGATGGCTGACTTTAATCTCCTACAAACCCTGTATAACCTGTTTTGTGTACATTTTGGTTTATTACTGTTTTGTAACTAATACATTTTTCATCTCATGTGATGTTTGACATTACTTGTCCTTGTGTTGTTTATGTTGGTTTGGTTGGTGCTATGTATTGTTGTGTCCCTAGGGTTTGCCAGGCTATCCTACAATGGCTGCTCTCCATAGTAATCAGATCCTCACAGTCAAGGTTTGTGGATGATGATGTTTCCAAGAGTAGTTGGGTGTTCAGCAGCAAACAGTGAACATGAATTTGAAAGAGAATTTGATAGAAATCTTCATTTTTATTTGAGCAAGAAGAGGAAAACATGTTGTCACCTTGATTATTGATTGGGGAAAATATAAAAGGAATGTTATCGAAACAAATTCTCTATCATATCCTGTATTTGTGTCACAGAATGCTGACTGGATACTCTTGACTTGTACTGTACTGCTGGTACTTTGTCATGGGAATCACAGACTATGTGAGTGAAGACTGTATAGCACATTTTATAAAAAAAAGGAACACTTGAATTATTAATTGTATTAAGTCCGAACATGCATTATTCTGTCTACAAACAGGATTGCAGACCATGAAATGAAATTGTGTAAAAAATAACACCTCTGCATTTGTTTTATTTATACAAAAAGTCAAAGATTCCCTTCCTGACAAACGTTACCAGTGGTGGCTTGGCTTGAATTTTATAGTTAATGCTTATGTCTTTATTTCTTTCCTGGGGCCTTCTGATGTCTATGCTTCAACTTTCTCATCTCTGAACTTCAACCTTTGACCTCATCTCACTGATCAGATGGTGTTTCCTAAGATCAATCATGGCTTTCTCTCTGCTGATCAGCAGTTAATAAAACGCCGCCTCATTAAGGTAGTGCTTGATTTTGTTTGAGTCTGGATTTTTCCACCCCAGGCTTTTGCCTTACTGTTTTTTTTAAGATTTTTATTTTGTTAATACACATTTAAAGGAATTGCTTGCTTATATATTTACTTTTAGTTTACTATGTTTTTGTATGAAGAAATATATATTTTTAGCCTATCAAAAACAACCATGATAAGTATTCTAAAGCCAATTCTATTGCTCTATCCATAATTTAAAAGAAACAATGCCTCTGTGAGATTTGTTACAACAGCTTCCTCCGAAGCAGGTTCTTTGCTTCCTGCTTATTTCTGAAGAATTCTGTACCTATTCTCATTCTTTCTGCTGCAATGCATGATCAGGCAAGCAAAACTGTAACACAAAACAATTAGTTGATCATTGTAAAATTGCTTCCTTCAAATCTGAAAGAGGTTCCTTCTAAGCAATCTTTTTAGCATTTATTCTAGCAGTAAATAGAGCTGATAACCTAGTTTAGTTCACTAAATAATCATGCTAAACATTCAGAACAGGACATTTTAGAAATACCAGGTGTGATGAGATACATCTTGTGTTAACATTTAAATAAGCTTTCTTGTGTGAATTTCATAAACATAAAGCTGCAAAACATTTTCAAGATCTACATTGTAATTTACAGAAATGTCTTAAAAATTTAGAAAATTACCAATACATTTATATATTTTACAATCGAATGAAAAATCTAATTCTAAAAAAAGTAAAAATTTTTAAGAATACTTTATTAACCTTGGAGGCCATTGATCAACTTTCAAATTTTAGTGGTTTTAAAGTTTTTTTAAGACTATGATTTAACACTGTTTATCTAAAATTACAAATTCCTTGTCATTTAATAAAATAACAGAATATAAAATATATATAAAAGTTAAACTATGCACTAAAAAATATGAAAACCTCTAAAAATGTAAGTTTTATTAACAATTACTAATGAAAAAAACTCTAAAAACTCCAATATGAACAGCACAACTCCTATTGACTTTTGTAGGACCTTGGCTGCTTTTACTTGCAATACAGTTTTTGTGGTTTTAACACTTTATAAATTTAGAATTTTTTGATATAAAAATATTTTTTGAGAAAAAATTTGATTAGTTAAAAAAGTGGAAATTCTAATGTTAGTTAAGTACCCACTTGTGTAAAACAAAAAACATTCAGGTTAAAATCCATTGTTGAAGAAATGTAATAATTATGCATGTCTAGTAGTAGGCACATCCCTTTAAATATGTAGGGAAACCAGTGATTTTACTTTTAAAATAATACACTATACATAGTTTTAATATAATAAAACATCTTAAAATGTTACTCTATTAGGTGACATACATTTTCCCTAAGTTCCTCCCCAGACTCTACAAATGGAGAGAATGATTTTGACAAAACCTTTTTTTATTAACAAGGGTGATCAAGGACAAGCAGGACCTCCAGGCCCACCTGGTCCACCTGGTCCACCAGGCCCTAGGGGTCCTCCAGGAGATACTGGCAAAGATGGCCCCAGGGGATTGTCTGGAGCTCCGGTAAGTTTGCAGAAATTTTATTGAGTTGAATGCAATGTATTCTGTGTTCTGATTTATTTCTGTTTTACAATATACCCTAGTAAGATAATGCAATACTACAGGCATATGGTTACCTTTATTAACTTTGAAGATATGGTAACGTCTGAAGGTATAGTTCAAATATAACCACAGAAAACACTCTTTTTCCCAGGCACTTTCTCAGAAGGCAAGAAAATGGTGAAACAAGTGAAGGCAACTAAATTAAAATTTAATCTCATTGCGTTAATGCTTTTTTAATATGATTTATAGACACTGGGGTATTAATAGGCATCTGTATATTTTATTGTTCTTTTGATAGATATGGTTATTTTTAGACAGTTTTACTTACTTTCTAGTTCCTTGAGTTTGTGGTGTTGTAGGTTATCTAGTCTTCTCAAAGTAGCTGTAGTGATGGTAAAAACAAAACTATTTTTATGCAAATTCACTTTGCACTTGTCACTTTATTAAGCATTGGTTAATTTGATATGCATGAATAAAAAAATCTATATACAGAGCACAGAGGCTGTAAAATTATGCAACGACCACTGTACTCTCATCTTAACTGCAGTAACTATGTTAAGTGATTGCTGAAAATGCAAGATGTTTTTCTGGTCCAGCATATATTTGTCATATGGTATATTTTTTGGTTGATCCCATAGGTCCTATTTACTTAATTTATTTACCTAGCTTTCCCATTAAACTCAGCTTTTGATCTAACAGTGTATTTAAACATAATTCATTACTAAATTGTACTTTCTCAATATTTAGCACTGTCAAAACATATTATATTCCTGAATTATCCTGAATAATTTGTAGCCAGTGCTCTGCAGCAATTAGGTTGAATAGTGCTAGAGCAGCAGTCGAACAGGAGGGTGATCATACAGGGTGAGCTCCGCCATTACCACATCCTTTAGCTTTGTTTGTATTTATGAAGTCTCAAATTTTTCTGCTCGAGTTTTAAAGGGGAAACATTTTTTAATGTTTAAAAAATGTTTTGAGATTTATTATACTCCGAAGCTGCTAAAAATACTCCAGCTAAAACCTGTCAGAGTCTTGTAAAATCAGTGGCAGACTGTCCCTTTAACAACTGGAAGTTTTTTTTCCTTCCTGATTCTCCATAGTTTCTGGACACTTGATGCTGGTTTTGTACAATTCGGATTGTTGCATTATGTTGTTGAGACTTTATATTTTAGTTGCAAATTGTTAGTAAATTAAGCCAGATCATGGTTGGGTGTTAGGTCATATTTATTTAAATAAAAAAAAATTAAAGAAATACTAGTTTTAGTAAATATGCCCATATGTGTTCATTTTGCCCTCTGCCTGAAGGAATATTCTCATTCCAAGTTGAAAAAATTATTTCTGGATTATGTCACATTCTGTATTTAACGTCTTCCCAATGGTATCATGAGTGTTTTAGCTAATGTTATAGATTTCCTGTAAAGTTTATTTAAAAGTGAACTTTACAAATGCATCTGTTTCAACTATCTATTAATAAACATACTTTTAACAATTATTTTAATGACATATAAAGGGAAATGGGGATTCCATATGTACAGTAATTGGTTGTCCTGCTAGCTCTCCAGTTTATCCCAGGTCTTTATTATTCAACTTTTTTTTATTCTAGCATTCTCTAAAAATAATTTACACATGAAATCAGAGTAACGAGAAACACATACTCAAAACATAACTGGATATAGACAATGGCAGATCAGTTATGTCCTATTTGTAATCAATACATATGAACAGGTTATGAATGAATAGTTATGTCTTACCTGACTAAATATCTTTTATGAAACTTTTGACATTTTTTTACTGAGTTTAAACAAGATGATTTTGAATTGTGGGAGTTAGTTAAATATACAGTGAAACTTTCTAGTAAGTAAATTTGTTTTTAATTTTATTTTTTTAAGGGGGAGACAGGGAAACCAGGCGAAGAAGGCTTAATGGTAAGTATTTTTGGTAAAGTAATGTATATATCAATAATACAAGGATACATCACCATTTGCTTAATATTTTGTGTAAGAATTAATAATATCCCATATTTCTATATAAGAAAGAAAACAAAAAAATTATATGAATAAGACAATAATCAGGCGAGAGTCTTGAATGGGAAGATAATTCTAGTTTAAAGAGGAACCCATAAATTTGTGCTGTATCCTAATGCATGTAGAATTCTACCCCTTTTACACATATCTAGGGAAGGTCTAGCTTTGTTTTTGTGCTTCCATATCTGCACACAATTTTAGAGGTTACTCATATTGCTTTGCATTTATTTTCTGAATGTATTTGTTTTTCATTCATAAAGAAATGTCTTGTTTTTCTATTTTCTGCAAGAAAATGTAGACAGAGCACTGTTAAATGGTCATTAGTGAAGAGCAGAACCATACAAAAGAAACAAAATTCTAGGAGTTTGTATGTTCTGCCCATGTCTGAGTGGCTTTTTCCAGACACTCTGGTTTCTTCCAACACTCCAAAAACAGACAGTTTAATTGGCTCCTGATGAAAGTTACCCTACTTTGTGTGTGTAGTGTGAAAGTGACAGGCAAATTAGATTGCAAGCTCTACTGAGACAGGAAATGATGTGAATTATGAATAGTCTCTGTAACACACTCTGTAAATATGCCTATGCTATAGAGTTCAAACTATGGAAGAGAGAAATAATTTGTGTTATACTATACATCTTCCAAGTGTTTCCACTGGAGAGCTAATATATAAAATAGTAGTGTATACTACCATTAACATTTTATTTTGTCACATATTTTGTGCTAAGATATAGATCACATTTTGTGCTACCTTCAATAAGATATGCAAGAAAGCCCTTGTATACATTAAATAGGCTGATCTTCTTTTTTAATTCTGCTGATCATTATCACCATTATTAGTTTAATGAGGTGGCTAACTTTCATACCAACCAATATTGCATGCAACCTCACTCATTAACACAGGCACCAAGGGGCAGATGTATCAAGGGTCAGATTTAGAGTTCATGGGCATTTTTTTAAAACTCCCATGAACTCGAAATTCAACCAAAATACGGCCAACTACTCAAATTAAAATTTTTCAAACTCGGGTGAATGGGATTGACCTGCAAACTTGAATCAAATTAAAAAAAATCAGATTTTCAGGAAGGTTGCAAACAACTCCAAATTGGTCCTAGGATTCCCCCCCGCATAAGCTAAAACAGCAATTCAGCAGGTTTAAGGTGGCAAATAATAGAATTTGAATTTTTACAGGGCCAGATTTTGAAAATATAATTCGAATTTTTTTGAAAAACTCAAATAAAATTTTGACTATTACTTTGAATTTCACTTAAAAAAACTTAAAAATTTGAATTTCAAAATTCGAATATTAACTTTGACCCTTGATAAATCTGCCTCCAAGTGTTATGTTGAAGGAGCTACAGCAGGGTTGTTACCCTGATTGGAATTTATATATATATATATATATATATATAAACAGCGTATACAGCGATGGCACTCACAGGATTTACGCAGAAATAGGCAAATGCAGGTAAAAAGAAAAGAGGTTTATTAGTCCTTTAAGGTTTTTGGACTAATAAACCTCTTTTCTTTTTACCTGCATTTGCCTATTTTTGCGTAAATCCTGTGAGTGCCATCACTGTATACGTTGTACCTACTTTTTCTGCATGAGCACCCAGGTCTCATCTGATTTCAGGATGGGCGGTCCACACTCGCTGCTCTCTCTCTCTATCTCTCTCTCTCTCTCTCTCTCTCTCTCTCTCTCTATATATATATATATATATATATACATTTTTTAAATGTATTTACATTTCTCAATATGTAACTAACTGAATTACAGCTCTTGCCACACCTATAAGGTCAAAAGGAGTTAATAAGTATAAGTCATCAGTTGGGTCGATTAATTATTGATCAGTGATGGGCGAATCTATCCAGTTTCGCTTCGCCGAAAAATTCACGAATTTCCAGCGAAATTCGCCAATTGGCGAAAAATTTGCGAAATGAGTCGCATCACGTTTTTGACACGAGTCCAGCGAATTTTCACTGGAGGCGAATCACAGGAATTCGCTGCAAATTCGCCCATCACTATTATAGATCAATCATCATCAGCACATTTATCAAAATATGGATTCAGTATTATACAGATATTGCTTAAATCCACTGAAAAAAACTTGTCAAATGAGTAACATTTACCATAGGCTTTTATGGAATAAAGCAGATACCAGCTTTGATCCAGGTGGTCAAATTTTACTATGCGTTCAATCAGGCTAATTGTATTGGTTATAGTGAATTTAACAATGTCTGGGGTACCTGAAAATTTCACATTCAATATGTGACCTTTTATAATAAACAATATTTATTTTTCCTTTAAATGTCTGTTATTATCCAATAAAAAATAAAGTCTGTATTGCTCACAGGGATGCAGAGAAAAGAAAAGTTCAGCAAGTGGTTGGCTGCAAAGGTGTTTCTCAGAATTACTTGGAAATCTGCACATTGCTTATTAACTTATATAGGACACACTGAACTTTTTTCCTTCAGCTATTCACCTATATTATTTTAACTGCAGTATTTATTTGGTGCTCTACTTGGTTTTATAACTCTAGAAAGTGAAACTGTGCTCCCTTGGCAGCAGATGAGAGTTTCCTGCTTTTAATTGAAAAAGTATTTTCTTTACTATTCACGCTAATACTGGCAAACTGCAACTGCCTCCATGGAAAAGGCTAAAGCTGCTTAATCTCCAAATGAAGTACTAGTAAAATGATATGAAAATAAGCAATGTTCCCTCTGTGGTACCTCGTGCCCAAGTCATGTCTCTGATATAAAAGATCTTTTTGCTGATAGTACAGTTTATATTTCTGTTTTTTGACATTTGATTTGCTTTTACATAGGTAATTTATTTTATTTCAAAAGAGAACTGGTTGTTTATAATACTGTTAATTTCCCATGACTCAGGAGCAGATTTACCAATGGTCGAATTTTGAATTAAAAAAAATTTCAAAATTTGACCATGGGAAGGAAGGATTTTACCGCGATTCAACCGATCGAACAATCGAATATAAAAAATTTGAATATTCAAATCGAATCAGCTAATGATTCCCAATTCGGTAGCTTGATCCTGGCAAAGTAGGTGGTCAAATAAAAAATTTAAAGGGGAAGATATTCAATGGTGGAATTTGCCTAATTTGCATATTCGAAGATTCAAATTTATATTAAATTGGATCAATCTTCGAATTATTCACGTGAATTTTGTAAATCTGCCCCATGTTTAAGTTTTCTGAATTACCATTCACAATTATGTGAGGGCCGTGTAGGTTTTCTCATGTGTTTGAATATTAAAGATGTGTAATCTTACAGTGACTATTTTGTAAGGTAAAATAATTAAACACATCATATTTTGTAATACAATGGCACAAATATCAGTAATGTAATAATAACAAAAACATTGGCCTTTAAGACCCTGCTGCCTTAATATTGTTATGAGCTCAATATTTTGATTTTGGAGCAGTTTTAAGGCCCTGCTGCCTTAATATTGTTATGAGCTCAATATTTAGATTTTGGAGCAGTTTATTTTATTCGTTTATTAAAAGAGGATATTTAAAAATATCTAGGTTCTTACACACTAGGGTTATTAAACATTAGGGGCCATTAAATTAACAGTATGGCATGTAATAAATAAATATACATAAATTGTTAAAAAAGAACAATTTGGTAGTTATATGTATGTGTGTTTTTATTTCTATAGTGCTCTTTGAAAGCAAATCACTTTACAGCAAAACAATAAATTAGTACAGGTATGGGATCCATTATTCAGAAACGTGTTATGCAGAAAGCTCGGAATTACAGAATTACCATCTCCCATAGACTCCATTTTATCCAAATAATCTAAATGATTTCCTTTTCTCTGTAATAATAAAACAGTACCTTGTACTTGATCCCAACTAAGATATAATTAATCCTTATTGGAAGCAAAACCAGCCTATTGTGTTTATATAATGTTTAAATTATTTTCTAGTAGACTTAAGGTAGGAAGATACAAATATAATTAGACTACACTAGAAAAGTCTGATGACATCTTACCCTGGGACTGGGTGAGTAAGAAGACCAACCTGTTCAGTTTTTGAGCATGAGTTGGCTCACCTGTACACATAACCATTTCCTTAGCAAATACTAAAATACATTTGTGTTTCACGTGCTTGTGAACAGGCTTTGACATAGAAGGCCTTCTCATGCCAGTTGGAAACACATAGCTGAAATTACATGTCTGTGCATTCTCTGAAGTTGGCACTTCCTTGTGATTCTGACTGTATGCTTTCAATGCTAATCACCAGCTGCTTCAACCTTATTCATCCTTGTCCATATATATTAGAGTCAGTCTTTTCCTTATTGGTCTGCTGAGGGTGGTATTTTAGTTTGATTGGCTGTACTTACTTATCTGTTACAAGGTGGTTACATACTGTAGGTACTCACTTGTAGAGCACACATATGTGCCAAATGCTGGAAAGGCCTCAATTCACACTGTTGCTCCGTCACTGGCAACCACGGGGTAAATCATCAAGTACAAGGTGTATGAATGAGGAAACGAATCACATGCAGAGTACCTGCTATTTTGCTTTTATTGTGCCACCACACGACATGTTTCGGGCAACACGGGCCCTTTATCAAGTGTGTACAAATTGCATTGGAAAGATACTTTATAGACCCACACAGATAGTCCCACCTCCGAATTGATGATGCAGACAACAGTTAACCCCTAGTGCATAAAAAATGTTAAGTTAACTATAAAAACCAAGCACCTATTGATTCACATGTTAAAAATATAAATATACCAACAATATGAACAATATAAAACCTTCGTATGTATATAAAAGTCCATATAGCATGTGCACATATATAACGTTACTTGTGCTGAATCCATTTGTGATATCAAAAACACAGGCAGTCTAGGCTGGACCACACCGGAGAGGATCTGAGCCTGACTTAAAGGAACAGTAGCATCAAA
>CM044432.1:54259921-54280710 GCA_024363595.1 Xenopus borealis | reverse complement strand
TAATCCACATGGTTTGATAGTGGGTCAGAATGCATATGTTATTTATGTTGCAGTAATATTAAATAGCATGAATCATGTTTACTTGCCAGTCTCCTCTTAGAAATGAGACCAGTCCATCATCTAAAATGGCATTTGGTACAAAGGGAGCTGACTTTGCAATTAAACAGCTGTCTTCAGGTTGAAAGCACTGCTAAAAGAAGCTGCCTCCTTGGGAATTGACTGGGTTGAGGATTGATCCAACAGCTGCTTTCCTGTCCAAAGAACGTAAAGTAGTGAGGATGTTATGCATTCACTTACTTATGTGAAACAGCAATAAAGCCAAATTACATGACTTTACTTTTTACATGTTAGTAAAATATTTTTCTGATGATAGTCTGAGATGTCTGATATCATGGGCGCCGTTTGAAAATGCATTTAAGTTGTCTCCATTTGTTTTAATTCCAGAGTAGAAGCAATGAAAATAGGAGACATTATCATGTAATGTTCATATCCAATAGAATGGAAAGAACAATATTAAAACAATTTATAGAGTATAATTGAATGAATAAACCCCACCCATGAGAAAATTACAAACAATGAACAGTGTAGTCTCTTCTAGAAAAGCAGGAACATTTTAAGATATTGTTGGCAATGGATTTTTTTTCCCTTTGGACATAAGAAAATCAAAAACATCACATTTTCAACTACAAAAAAAGTGACAAATGATTTTAGTTCCTTTGTAACAAATGACAAATGGGTTTGGTATTATCCCTTTCAGTTTCTTTGTCTTTGAATTGGCAGAAGGTATGTTATTATGTCTAAAAATAAGAGGGGGCTGTAGGGGTTTGCAGTTATTCACTAGAAAACTAAATACCAGACACAAAAAATGAAATGAGCTTCATGATACATCATTTTGACAAATTTATTTAAATCATAAATGTTTTTTTATACCTGCACTGAACAGAAAGATCTTCTTAAATTTTACATTTACATTTGGTTTTTATTTTTTTATTTATTTTAGGGTCCAATGGGGCCTCCTGGACAAAAGGTATGGCGCTCAACCAAACAAACTGCTGCAAAAGTAATTACTCCTTTTTTCCAGCCAAGCTGCAAACTCGGAAGGTGCATGGGAATTGCTACTGTAGACCACATCGAAGTCTTTAGTTTAGTCTGTTAAGTGTGCTTTTCCAGAATTCTGCTGTATAATGGGAAGCACAAGATTTCTAATTTCCTCCATTATGGAAAACTCAAGCGACTCACGGCAGACTGTTTTCCCTCTGTCTGCTGAACTTGAGGTTAAAAGGTTGCTGTAGTTTTCCACTGAGACAACGTGCAACTCAGGCTTGATTTTTTTTTTCCAGCACGTATTATGTTTCCAAGTTTCAAATTGAAAGTGTAATCTTGCATATGTACTGCAGATCAGTGCCATATGATTAAAGACTAAAACAAACAAAAAATAAAATTGGCCATAGGTGTTACTGATAAATGATGTAAAAGGAACTGGTTGAACGTTTCCTGAAGAAAGCAACGAGAACCAGCTTCTTGTATGGGTTCATGAAGTTTTTAGAATGTGAATGTACTGAAGCAATTCAGTGTACTAAGTGCATGGTTTGAAATAGCAGAGTGTATAAGTAGTAGAGATATATTTGTACAAATTTCTATAAGCCAATATTATTTAATTGCTTTGAACTTAATCATTATTATGTAAGAGAAATAAAAACCAAAATATTATTGTCAATGATCACTCAATAAGCTCAGAAACATGAAGGGGCACATTTACTAAGGGTCAAAGGGAATATTTGAATAAAATTTGAATTTAAAATTTTCAAATTTCGAAGTTATTTTGGGCTACTTCGACTATCGAATAGTCTAATTTTCGAAGTCCTGGCTCTTTAAAATCCTTCGACTTGAACACTTTGCCACCTAAAAGCTGCCAAATTGCCATTTGAGCCTATGGGGGGACCTCCTAGAACCTGTCCTGCTTCAAGCTTCCAAGATGCCATAGACAATCATTATTTATTGGGCTGGTGGGGGCTGTCTGGGCCTCTCTGTATTTGGAATTCCAGGGCATTTTGTATCCTATTCTGGACCTGAGATTATCCAAGCAGACAAGATGAGTAAGAATATTAAAGTATGTTAGTTATTTCTTTACGAAATCACCCAAGTTTATTTTCAATCCATTGTGTATGGATTCAGTTAAGCTCCACACCAACATAACATTTGCAAAGGGCAAAGTAAAAATTAGTTAAAAAATATGGTTCATTGCACTCCCACTTTGCTCCAAGAATACAGACTGCAAACCTAATGTTCGCATAAATCATATTTTAACATATTACACTAACTCTTTTCTTTTTAGACCTTTGGATTTCATAGAGGCTTTTGACTGTTTCAGAAACCTTATGATTTCATACATTCATTACATTACTTACTTAATTGCCCATTTGTTTTGTCTATGTGTAGGGTTCCATTGGGGCACCTGGAATTCCTGGAGTAGATGGTCAAAAGGTGAGTAGATAACTGGATAAACATTAAAGCAACGCCTGATCCTAGGTTAAAATGTGCATGCTCCTCATAGGCAATTGTATGCATATTGTATTTGATACAACCAGATGTGATGGCCGCCAAACCCAGTGTACTGCTGCATGCTCTGTATATATGGTCCTAGTAATCTGATTGGGCAGCACTGTTTTGAAAGGGGTGGGGTTTGTTGTCTTTAATGGCTCTTTTATGAAAGTGGGGAAAGTGCCACAATACAATACATACGCTTGCATTGTGGTATGGTAGCTGAAATTTCTTAATGCATAGCACTGTTTTTGTTTATTTTAATTAGTTCTTACAAAAGTGCAAATAGTTTGACATTATTAAGAAAGAAAGTAAGAAATAATATTTAAAAAGCAAATCAGACAGAGAACCCATCATATTACCATTTTAAAATTCATTATTGAAATCTAAGATTGTTTCCCAGTAATTTTTCTATTTGCCACTTTTTACAGAATATTTTATAAAACGCAATTGTGTTGCAAACCACAACATATTCTCTTTGTTCATTGCAAAAAGAGTGTAGCTCAGTATGACAATAAAAGTAATAACACACTCTATAATGTTGTGCTAGCTGTATTCTTACTTCTGTCATTAGGGAATTTTGATTGATACCATGAGACTTGTATACCGAACTCCTTTATAAGTAGGTGAAACATATTAAAGCATTATTCCCTGCAAACCCCTAAATACCACACAACGTACAAAAAGGTTAAAGTATTAAATTTCCACAAGTAATGTAAGCAATAAAAGGTAGGAAAGAATCCATTAGTAGTAAATGTTGAGCTAGGTTTGTCAGAAATGCTTCCTTAAACTCTCGTTCTGTTTGACCTGGCTATAAGACAAAGAAAGCATGGACTGCATAATGTGCACAGCTGAATTCTGCATTACATTCCAACCTAATGAAGGTTATATATATTTAAAAACTTACATTTGACCCATGTTTTCTTTATTGAGTTTTATTAAAATGTCATTGGTGCTATAGCATTGTGGCTGTGTAATTCTTCACTGTTTTATTTCAGAGAAGCCAGTCTGTATGCTCTGTAAAGCCCACTGAATACATTAACAGTGACTCTGCTCACTTGTATGCTTCCTCGTATTAGTATTTCAGAGGCAAGAGGAAGAACTAAAACTGACAAATGAACCTTGCAAATTCATCTCAACAAAGTAAACCCCTGCTTTGTGAATTTAAGATAGGAAGAAGTAAAGATTCACCTCTCCTTTTAATAGCAATAGACAATGTGGGGAAGGCATTGGAATCAATCTCAAAGACTGCTTTTAGCATTCCACTCCAAGAGCAGAATACCTGTGAGCAGGACCAGATTTAGGCTTGCTGGCTGCATATGTATCACTAAGCTTCAAAGAGACTTGTGACTTGCTGGCCTGAATGCTTCAAAAAGAATGAACACAGAACTAAGCCATACTGCTGGGACACCACTCAGCTATACTTTAAAAAAAGCCAAGGGCTTATTTTCAAATGCAAGAACAAAAATACCCGGAAAACTACCAAATAATATTGTGTAGCTCCCACCTTGGGATAAATGTAAGATTGATTTGGAGACAAGAGTTTTGAAATTTGTATTTGTTAAATGGGGGTTTGTAATATTACCATATATGTATACAGTATATATATATATATATATATATATATATAAGCAAATATAGTGGTGCACTCCTTGGACTTCATTTAAAATATTAATATATTTATTTTACAATAGAACCAAATATAGCATTGCACTTCTAGGGCTTAATTTAAAGTATTAATATATTTATTTCAGCATGGTACAAATCGACATTTTGGCTCACATCTAGTGCTTTTATCAAGATTGATAAAGGTGCTAGATGTGAGCTGACACGTTGATTTTGTACCATGCTGAAATAAATATATTAATAACTTAAATTGAATCCTAGAAGTGCAATGCTATATTTGCTATATATGAAAAAAGTAGGATCAGCACTCTCTGTATTTTGTGATGATTCAGTGATTTATTTCACACAAATTGGCATCTCATCCAAAGTTTCGGTCCCACATGGAGACCTTTTTCAAGGATGCTTGTTTACTGTGTTACTGATGCTGTGTTTACACTTTTTAAAATCATAATCACTACACAAACTACCCAGATGACCCTGATCAAAAGTTTACATACCTGGGTGATTTGGCCTGATAATATGCACACAACTTTACACAAAAGGGTTACAATGGCTATTAAAGGTAACCATCTTCACCTCTGATCTGTTTGCTTGTAATTAGTGAGTGTTTACAAATGGTCAGGGACTTTCTGGACTCCTGGACAGACTCTCTGGACAGGCCCTTGCATCTTTCATCCAGTGCATTAGGGGTTCTGTTGAAACCAAGCCAAATAAAACTAACAGTTCAGCCACAACTGCCAGAAAAATTGTTCAGAATGCAAGGATAACTTCAGGTGAAAAACAGGACATGGCTGTTTCAACATGTACAATAACGAGGCACTTGAAGAAAGGCTGCTTGGCCAAGTTGCCAGAAGAAGGCCTATGATGAAAGGTACACCATTACTACTGTGAAACATGGTGGTGGATCGCTGATGTTTTGGGCATGTGTGAGCTACAAAGGCACAGGAAATTTTGGCAGAATTGATGGCAAAATGAATGCAGTAAGTTATCAAAAAATACTACAGGAAAATTTGCACTCATCAGCCCGGAAGCTGCGCATGGGACGTACTTCGACATTCCAACATTATCCAAAACACAAGGCCAAGTCAACTTGTCATTGGCTACAGCAAGGTTCTGGAGGGGCCATCTCAGTCTCCTGACTGACCTCAGTATCATTGAGCCACTCTGGGGAGACCTCAAACGTGCAGTTCATGCAAGACAGCCCAAGAATTTACGGGAACTGGAGGCTTTTTGCCAGAATGGGCAGCTTTACTGTCTGAGAAGATAAAGAGCCACAACCACATTTTTTATTTTTTATGGTTTGCACAATGGATATGCCCACTAAACTATCCTCAGAATATATTAAAAAAATATATTATAGTTAGAAAAATATGGAACACATTGAGGTCATTTTTTCAATGACAGGTTGTTCCTCATTAACTGTTATAAGATAACAAATGCATAAAACAACAGTCTGTGCTAATCTGGAAACAGGTAAATGATTAGAAGCTTTGTTTATAAAAGGTTTAGCAGTGCAAGAACAGAAGTAATGTTATCATTAAATAAAATAAAATTAGTATAACAGATCATTTTTTTTTCATCTTCATGGCAGTCCAGTGGCAGAACCTCAAATTGGCTGTTTTTCTGTTTGGTGTAGTCAATGTTGTGACTTATACGCCTCCCTTTAAATTCTATGCAGGTGGCTCATGTCTAAATAATGTGATGTCTGGAAAAGATTTCCTAGTGCACCAAATTAAAACAAAAAGTGTTCTTTATAGAAGAACAATTTAGAACAACTTATTAACCTTTTGCTAATTAATTTCAGCCATAAACCATAACATTTTTTACTGTTCAGATGGCCTTGTACAATGGCACTAGCAAGATTCTAAAACTTGATTTGAAATTACATTTAACTTATATTTAAAAATGAACTCTCTGTAGCTTTGAAAACAATGAGAAAAAAAAGCAGAAATTAAAATAGTTTTAAAAGGCCTTTTGTAGTTTTGTTGTACTATTTTGTTTTTTGGGGGGGGTGCTTATAGAGTTGTAATTGGGTAATAATTGATAAAATATACAAGTGTAACTGCTGCTTTCTATTTCTTTTTTCAGGGAGAGCAAGGAGAGGTTGGGTCATCTGGTATTGATGGAAAACCTGGAATGAAGGTTAGATACCACCATATAAAGTAACAGGATAGAGTATTCATAGTAAATATAATTAAATTTAGGTTATTCTTATGTTTACATTTTCAAATGCACAAGTTTTCGTAGGTATGAACCAATGAAAAACAGATGCAATAAAAGATTTTATATTTTACACCAAGGCACAGTGCATTTAATTTAAAAAAAAAACTAATTAAATGAACATCAAAAATGTGCCACCATAAGCAAGTCAATGTAATAACTAATAAAAAAAATTATGTAATAACTAATAAAAAGTATTACATAGAAAATGTTGTTCTCATTTATACAGTACGTTTTAAATTTATGACTATTATTACTTTTGCCAAAAAGGCTCCTACAATGCACACACATACTTGTATTTTATTCTAGTTGGTGAATATTCTGTAACCATGCTCAGCCAACTCTACTCCAGCACAATAGAATAATTAGTATTTGACAATAGCTTTGTTCTTTGTTACTATTAAGTATGTTTTTTTCTGTTGTTTAACTCTTATTATTAGGGAGATCCAGGTGAACAAGGATATACGGTATGATATTTTGTTATTATAATTTTATTAGATACAGTAAAATTGCATTTTCAGCACTTAAGAAAATGTATTATTATCATTTTATTTCTAAAAATATGGTCAAAGTTGTAACAATCTTGAAATCCCGTCCTCTGTTCTATGGGACTATGTATATTTTGAGTTAACAGACTTTAAAATTTGGCTGCACCTCTGTGCATGTAACCTAATTTCCTCGTGATCCCACAGAGTCTTTTTAAACTGTCTCCCCAAAACAGAGCAATGGTTGGAAAGTCAGCAAGTAATATGTGTGATTGGACCATTGTTAGCTTTGGTGGAAAATCACAATTTTGCTTTATTTCACACCTGACATGAAACAGTTGTGGCACTTAACTATAGGTCAATGCTTTTTATTATTTTTTTTTTAAAATTGGACTAATAATAAAAATGAAAGTTACATGCAACACCAGATTTTGTTTGTAAATAATTTTCTAAATCATTTCAGTTAATAAATACTGGTATGGGAGCTGTTATCCAGAATGCTGGGGACTTGGGTTTTTTGGATAAGGAATCTTTCTGTAATTTGGATCTTCATTCCTTAAGTCTGATAGGAAATCATGTAAACATTAAGTAAACCAAATAAGTTGGCTTTGATTCCAGTAAGGATTAATTATATCTTAGTTTGGATCAAGTACAAGGTACTGTTTTCTTATTACAGAGAAAAAGGAAATCATTTTTAATAATTTGGATTATTTGGATAATAATGAGTCTATGGGGGATGGCCTTTCCGTAATTCCGTTAAACACAATTCTTACTTTTATTATAAAGTAGGTGTTATTGTTAGGGAGCTCAAATTATTATGCTAGACATAATGTGGGAATACACTTTTTATAATCCTAATAGACTGGGCCTTTCCATGAAAGCCATGGCACATGCACAACATCCCTAGAAAAATCAAAGCAGATGGCCCTATCATGGAAAATATTCAAATCCAGAAAAGAGTGTGGCCCAGGGTTCCATTTTAGTTTTTGTTTACTGTAGTGTAGTGGGTGCCTAACAAATTACCACTCCAGTGAATGTGCATTGTTTTTGAAATAGGGTAGTACTCTTAGGCTTTACCTATTCTGGTCTCCTAGTTGCTCCAAGACATGGTGGGCACTAGCCTGGCATTTACATATTCTGTGAGCAATTTTTTCTTTCTGTCATAGGTCTGTTGGTCTGGATTGGTTTGAGGGTCCAAGTCTGGAACACAAATGCATGGTTTATGTAATTAAATATCTAGGTATTGTATTATAAAATAATATATCATATTCAAAATGTTTTCTTTTATTAATTCAGGGTGATCCCGGAGAAAGCGGCCCTAAAGGGGAAATGGGAACAAAGGTAAATCACAATAAAATAAACACCCAGAGTAAAAAAGAATTCTATAAAGGTTGGTTAAATGTCAGCTAGGCATGTTACCCTTAGCATTGTCTCAGTTTTCTCTTCTAAAAGTGCCACACTTTAACTGATTAAATTGAGTTATAGTTTTATTTTTAAATATCAGTAAAACATCCCTGTTGTTAATAGTTTCACAGTAACCATCTCACTTTCCCAAAATGAACTTATCACTTCAACAGCTTGAGTATCACTTCTGTTCTCAATCTCTCTTATTCAGTTTTGGATGGCAGGGGGTGCAAGCAAACCAGGCACATTTATTTTCCAATTACCTTTCATCAACATTTCAACCAAGTAAAAGGAAAACTGGTCCTAAGAATTGTACCTTAAAAAATAACAGGCTGCATTACAAAAAGAGAATTATACAGCTTAGTAAGGTTAAACGTCCCTTTACCGTTTAGCTTTTATCTCTCTATATTAGGACAATAGACCTCTACCTCTTAAGTATGTGTGTTCATGTGTGCTTGTGTGTGTGTCATTGTCTTCGTGTGCATGTGCTATGCTCCTGGTACCCTGCTCTGTGTATGCTCTTACATTTGCAAAAAAAGGTCCTTTGGATGCAGGTAAATTGCTTATGTGAAACCCAATGCAGACCCCATATTGTGTTATTTGGACAGAGTATCATGCAGTACCACTCCTTTAACTATATTGTATAATATTATATTGTAAAAAATTGCAGATAACAGATCTGCCTCAACATGTCCACTACAGGAACTCAAAAAAGTGGGCATAAATGAAATATATGTGTGAGTATATGTAAGCACAATGCATATAAAACTGGATTTATTTTTCTTCCCAAGATATCCTTCAGGCTAAACATTTTATGGCAACAAGAAGAAAATTATTTGGCATAAATAAAGAGATAAAAAATATAATTACCAGTACAATATCTTTTTCACCATTTGTCTTTCAACTGATCTAGTAATCAAGAGGAAGGACCACAGCAGCAAAAAAGTCAAGTATAAACATATTTTGGGTACAATTTACCCTTCAGTTATTTATCCTGATTATTGAACAAATCACCACATATGCTGGAAATGGCCCATTAGCTTGATGTGGAGTGCAGTGCACTGGATATCACAGGATAAAAAAAGTACTTACAGTACTGTAGATATCTCCATTTGAGTCCAGTCTCCAAAGCATTACACCAGACCTTCTCAGTAAGCTACACTGGAACTCTGCTCATTTAATGCAAAGTAGCAGATTTATTTAGCCTATTAAAACTAGTACTACAACTGAAGAAAGCTATAAGCAATTTAGTTAATTTTGCAGCTGAAGAGTTTTAAGGAAAACAAGGGATTTGGGCAATAGTATAAGTCCCAAATAAGTGTGTCTGGGTAATTGGTAGAACACGTCCTTGGAGCACGCTTTACTTCTCCATAACAGAAAATATCCTTAAAAATAACTTTACAGGACCAGTAACACCAAAATGAAAATTATTAGATCCATCTTTTCAGCTGTCTAAACAAAGCCCCACCTGATCTATTGTGTTCAGGATAATTATTAGTGATGAGTGAATCTGTCCCAATTTACTTTGCCAAACAATTCATGAAACTACAAAAAAATTTGTTAAGCAACGAAAAATTCAGAAAACACATTAAAGTCTATAGGCAACTGTTTTGTCTACCATGACAATTTTGTCCACAGCTTGACAATTTTGTCTACAAGGGTATACATGCAAAACTGACCATGTGGCTAATTTTTGGCACAATTCTGCAAAACTTTTCGCTGATGGTAAAACTCATCGCAAAATCTTACATTGCTAAGAAATTTACTCTTCACTAGTAATTACCTATTAGAACCTGATCATTGCATACACAGAGTTTGGAGGACACAGAAAACAGTGTTGGGTGTATAATACAATCAACTGAAATAAAGGCATGCAGATTGTGAATTTAATGTGTGTCTTTAACAAGTAATACATTCACAAATCTACTGCAAGTTAAAAGGAAAGCAAAGACCTGACTGGTTTCTATTGACAATTGCACTTGTGAATTTAAAAACAATGAGCCCTAATATCCATTTTCTGCAAGGCTGAAAGCAGGTTCCTTTAGGCACATACATGGTATACCTGTGTAGAAAACATTATTGATAAAATACATATATATAGTATTGATGTCCTGCAGAATGCATTTTTAATAAGTAAGATCTCGTTATCAGACACTTATAAGAAGCTATATGTTATCAAATTTTCAATCAACTAATACAGTATATATATAATGCACTGTACAGCACTACGGCTCCTTAACAGCGCTTTACAAATAAAGTTATACAATACAATAATGTGAAGACATTTAAGAAGAGCAAGTAATTAAAAGCTGAATCTAATAATTACTTCTCAATATCTCTGTTGTGGCAGTTGAAAATATAACATTGTGGAGAAGGAATCTGTATAAAAGCCTTCAGATAAAGGACCTGCTTGTGTATTATCTGATCAAAGTATTCTGAACATCATTGTATGTAATATCCTCCATTTAAAAAACTTTATCATGAAAAGTTGTGCCATGTCTGTGAGTAGTGACTGACCCTATTTATGCACCTGCACCACATACATGCCTTTTCTATCAAATTCTGTCACCACTGTAAAACGTGTTTAGTTGTAGTTAGCTTTTTTACTTTCATCTTTATTAATAGAACTTTACATTGTTCTGGCATGGAGGGTTAGTTTTTCCATGGCTTACAATTCATCCTTCATTTTGACTCATTATACCTTACAGTATCACATATGTCCCTGGCACATATTTATTTTGGTTTAAATGCTATTTTGCATTGAATGGAAATAATAAATATGTCTACTCTTTGACAAATCGTGGTACTTTACCGCACACCTCCTTCCACTGCTCTGCCAAAGTGGTGCTGGTCCTCCGTCAACCCGGCCGGGTCCCTCAGCAAGTATATGTATAGAAGAACGGTCCGCACACACCAAAGTTGCAGTCGGGGACTATACCCCTTTTATTATTGCCACCAACTTTCAACATTTTGGGGGGAACGCAGCAGATCCTGAAGAAGGGAGGCTGCGTTCCCCCCGAAACGTTGAAAGTTGGTGGCAACTTTGGTGTGTGCGGACCGTTCTTCTATACATATACTTACTCTTTGACAAAGACACCATCATACTGGAATGGCAATATTTTGTGCAGAAATTATATTAACTTCAGCTTATTTTTTTCCAGGGGGATTCAGGATCTTCTGCTGCGGGAATAAAGGTACAATTTGGGTACCCTAATCTATGTAAGCATACATTTTTTGTGGGGTTTATTAGGTAGAAAACAACCATTATTAATTGATTTAAATGGCCCAGTGCCTTAAGTACAAATTCCAGTTTTGTGTACAAACCATACAATTTGGTGATTCGTGTTTTTCTAATTTTCCCTTTGTGATATAGGGTGAGCCTGGTTTACCTGGACGTTATGGACAGAAGGTAACAATGACAGCAAGATTCAAGGCAGTTTTTCCCCCATACTGAAATACTCTATGAAATATTGGATAATTAACAAGCAACAAAATTAAGTCTTGAACAAACAATAACTTAAACATTTGATATTTGTATGCAATATCTGTTCTCTTGTATTTTACGGGAAATATATTGGTTGAGGTGATGCTTTTTTATATAGTGTGTCTGGTTGCATTTTAAACCACTAAAACGTTCTCTACCTGCACTGGCATTGGAATGGTAACTTGCATGGTTTAACTTCAAATGCATCTCTTTTACTAATATATCTGTTTGCAAGTTTCTCCCACCAGCTCAAACCCACTGCACACAAGAGAATCTAAAAAAAAGATCTCTTTAATAGTAATGTTAAGGATTCTGAGATCAATGTTCACAACAGGCTAAAAATGTAAGACAAAATAAAAGGCTGGATTTGATTAATGTGTTAGTTTCATAGTAGATTCAGAATCGGAAAAAAATCAGTGCCAACTGCATATATCATTTTTTGGAGAGATTATAAGAATTTTTTTGGATCAATTGATCAAAGTCGATTTTAAAATCAATTTAAATAGATTAAATCGATTTGAAGCCTCACATCTTTAATCACCTTCTTAAAATGACAATAACATATACAGTAAGAATTAAAAAATTAAAACCAACTTAAAAATAAAAGCATAGTTTGGGTTATTAGTTTTGCTGATTAACTAATCACAAGTCACATCTGTTAAAGACTTCCTGTACGGACAGTCATCTAAAATTGTCAGGAGTATATGTCTTATGCTCCTATAGATACAGGCATACTCTAGTTCAGTGATCCCCAACCAGTAGCTCATGAGCAACATGTTGCTCTCCAACCCCTGGATGTTGCTCTCAGGGTCTTCAATGCAGGTTCTTATTTTTTAATTCCAAGCTTGAAAGAATGTTTTAATTGCATAAAAACAAAGCATAGTGTCAAGTAGAGCCTCTTGTAGGCTACCAGTCCACATAGGGGCCATAGAATGACCAATCACAGCCCTTATTTGGCAACCCAAGGGACTTTTTCATGCTTGTGTTGCTCCCCAACTATTTTTACAATTGAATGGCTCACGGTTAAAAAAGGTTGGGGACCCCTGCTCTAGTTCATGTAATCTCTCTTGATATTAAAGAAGGAAATGATCACTATGTTAATCATGTAATAATAACCTTCATCAGTGCTTATAGATGGAGAAGAGACACCCTCCTGGCATATTCATGGCTGTTGGGTACAGAAAAGCTGCATTCAATGGCTTTATATGCATTGTTAGTTTAACAACACATTATATTATTTTATAAAGAGAAGTAGACCTGGGCATTTTCCATTCAAGTGTCTATAGAGGGAGTTTAGTAAACCTACAGATTTCTTTCTCAGATGATTAGATCTGTAAATAAAATACTTATTAATCATTGCTGAAGAAGATATATAGCAACACAAAGGAAGTGATTTTCAATAATGCAGGATAACTTATTCCTTTTGAAAATTAATGAGAGGATGACATCAAAATGTATTTATTTTGGTTTCCACACTTTTTGGTGTATGGTGTTTCTGATAATTCTTGGACTTCTATCTGCTTCTAAGCTGCAAGGCATATATTGTCACCATAACATAAATGTACTGTATCTGTGGTTTGAAGACCCAACACAAGCTTTAGTATTCTTATACTATAAAGTGGAAGAAATTAATATATTTCTTTTCAAGACTGTTTATTGTCTTTGTTCTTCTTTAGGTAAAAAATACAGCTCCTGCCTTCTTTATGCCAGCTCAGCTGGTGGAGTGAGGTTGTAGTTTTGTTGGAGCATCAAAGTTTCCCATGACTTTGTGGGAAAGGCCGAAGTATTCTATACAAATTAGAAACAATATTTATAACACCAAATTCTCCTAAGTATGTAAAAAAAATCATTCATCCCTGCTAAACAACATACAACATTCATTAATAAGTGTAAAAATAAAGTGAATAATTAATAGCAGGGTTTTTTGATTCTGGTTATATGGTTTGGATGTTCTCATTATTATTTGTTTTTAAAAATTCATTTTATTATCAGAAAGGAAAGAAACTCATATGCAGTTGCCCTTGACAAATACTATGTAGTGCCCTCTGAGCAATTTTACTGATTTAATGAATATTCATAACTTGAAGTTGAGAAGCGCAACCATGTATGAGAATGTAAGAGAATGAGCAGGCACTCAACTCTTATTATGCTGCGGGATGGAAGGATGTCTTTCAACCACAATCTTATACAGGGTGCCAGGGTGAAACAATAAATTACAAGAACAAAATGTAAAAATAACTAAAAACTGCAATATAATGGGGCTGAATCAGATGCACCAATATCAGAGCTCCAACATATCATAGGAAGCATTGTATGGTAGCAAGATAAGTTATCACATCATTCTTTCAGTTGAATCCAAGCTATGGTTGTAGTTACTTTACTGCACCAGATGGCTAGTAAGCTTAGATATGTTTTATTCATGTATACCACTTACACTCCAATTTAACATGCAAATAAAGACTTGCATTTAAAAGAAGTTTCATATTTACACCTCCTAAAAATGTTAGCCCTTCTTTTAAACTTGAGTTGCAGAGACTGATATTCAAATGGACTGATAGAAGCATATATATGACTACTTTATGGGGAAGCTTCAATATTCCTCTCTAATGGCTTGTATGCACCAAGGACTTATTGCTTTTCTAATCTGTTTCAATCATTTCAATGGTCAACAAGCAGACAATGTGCTCTGTGCAGTGCCTGTTTTCTTGGGTAAATAAGCAGGTGAGGACCTCACCAATGTTCTTATAAAGGAAGGGACAGTTATCATCAGAACATGCTGAGAAATGCTCTCATCTGATAACCAATGATTTGTTTAAGATGCAGAACAGAATGTACTCTTTGCTTTTAGAATAAGAGTGACATCTCAGCAGAATATATAATTGTATTTTCCACTACATAGCAAAGAAATCTATTGTTTTATTCTGCTTTATAATAACTGCATCAATTTTTCTTTCTATATTGTCATGTGATTTTCCTATGTAGGGTGAACCAGGGCTTCCTGGGCTTCCTGGACTTCCCGGGATTAAGGTAAATACTGTTGTTACTATAAAGAACTCTATTAACTAGCATTTGAAATTTCGCTCTTTTAGAGTATTATTTTATGCTACTGGGCTGTCCATTAGTAGCCTCCCAACTTCTTTTCACCCCTTAGCACAGTATTTCAGTAAATGTATTTATGGCAGTCTGTTTTTTTTTTGCTTTATTTGCCATTTTAATGGTGTCCAGTTTGCAAACCTGACTTATAATGGGTTTTCATTGTGCTATTGGGCGCTGGGGATAATTTATAACAAATAATGTTTTACTTTAGTGGGTGTTACCGATCTAAGGGTCTGTAAAATATGAACTTTACAATCAATTGCTACAAGACGTTGGTTCTATTTCTAAGAGCTTTGCCTTTCAGAGCAGGATAGGTCAATAATTCTAACGTGGTTTATTAACATTAAAATATTCTGCATCAATGTCAGCATCCCTGTTTTAACTGCACTAAAGAATTCCCCACTTCAATTAGAAGAGACCTTTATCAAACAGCATGGTGATCTGTTTTGTATATCATTGTTTTATTGTCCTTGAGAGATAATTATGATATATTGCAATGAACAAGTAAAGTTACTATGTTAAATGCATAGGGAATGTAATCAGCAAAGGGGAAAAGAACAGGGGGTTATAGAAACAATGCATTAAGGTCTTTGTTTACAACCAATTTAATTTAGCATATATATTTGAATGTTATGTTGCATTTACTAGAAGACATGGGAACCAGGTCCAGCAAATTCAGTCAGCAGTAGAACAAAGCAAAGTTAATATGTGTGGTCCAAATTTCCTAACTAGATTGGTAGCTAGGCAGCACCATTGTTTTGTACAGTGGCTTCCATCAGATCCAAAGTTTTAGGAAGCAAAGGCTTTACATGCAATAAGAATATGCAGTTTAAGGCTTGGTGTAATTTAAAGGGAAACTGTCATGGGAAAACATCAGTTAATAGTGCTGCTCCAGCAGACTTCTGCACTGAAATCCATTTCTCAAAAGAGCAAACAGATTTTTTTATATTCAGTTTTGAAATCTGACATGGGGCTAGCCATTTTGTCAATTTCCCAGCTGCCCCAGTCATGTGACTTGTGTCAGCACTTCAGGAGGGAACTGCTTTCTGGCAGGCTGTTGTTTTTCCTTCTCAATGTAACTGAATAGTACGCAGTGGGACATGGGTTTTACTACTGAGTGCTGTTCTTAGATGTACCAGGCAGCTGTTATCTTGTGTTAGGGAGCTGTTATCTGTTTACCTTCCCATTGTTCTGTTGTTAGGCTGCTGGATGGGGGAAAGGGAGGGGGTGATTTCACTCCAACTTGCAGTACAGCAGTAAAGACTGATTGAAGTTTATCAGAGCACAAGTCACATGACTTGGGGCAGCTGGGAAATTGACAATATGTCTAGCCCCATGTCAGATTTCAAAATGAAATATAAAAAAATCTGTTTGCTCTTTTGAGAAATGGATTTCAATGCAGAATTCTTCTGGAACTGCACTATTAACTGATACATTTTGAAAAAAATTTTTTTTTCCCATTCCAGGATCCCTTTAATAAGATTTCAATAGTATCTGCCTCTTACCAAACTCCCATTAGCCTTATGCATAATTCCAAGACTTCTGATAATTCCTAATTTCTTTTGTAACAGCTATTCTTCTACTGTTGACCCACCCTATCAATATCACATATACTGTATAAATCACGCCTTTGTGTGAGTTTGTGAAGAGCAATGTTAGTATCTTCTAACATTGATTGCCCTTATAGGAGATGATGCATGACTGTCAGCATGCTGGGATGCTTCTCCTGCTTAATGCATTCCTGTCATGAAAACAGAAAACACTTTATTGTGGGTTATTAATGGTCCACTCTTGCCCATAATAACTCGTCCCATGTGTTCTCTTATGTAATTAGTTGGTATTTCACAGAGATGAAATGGCAGGCAGTTAAGATGGCAATTTTTACCAGTCTTGACTGATTGACCGAATTAAAAATATTATAGGTAAATAGCATTTTCTGCTTTCCACTTTGATTATTAAATGATTTCCTTTGTTTCTGTTGCTATTAATGGCATGAAATTTCTTTATTGAGGGTCCAGAAAAAAACCAATACTTCCTATTCAGATACATTGAGGGGAATGTAAAACATGACGTTTGCATTCAAAATGTGTCATTTTAGGCTATTTCTGTATTCATGTTAATATAGATAAAAAATAGAAGAAATCATTTTCAGATTTTTTTCTCCTGCTCTGGGCACATCTTCTCTTAATGGAATCTACCCATTTTGTGACAGTTACTCTGCAGCTTCTGCAATTATGGTTTTATATTTGATAATTCATTGGCAGCTGGAGGCCCTACATACCCTGTATATACTGTAAATGCTATTTATCTTTTAATTCCTTCCCATACATAAGGGCTTGTCTTGTTGTTTTCACCAAAAATTTCTCTGAATATTTATGTATATGTATATGTATGCTGGCATTGTGCTTGTCTGAGCCAAAGTATAGACTTTAATTTAAATGGAAATTAAATTCTACTTCTAAGTAGCTTGCAGACATAGAAAGGTGCAGTGGTCCATCACAGGTGGACATTAAAGAGCTATGTATTATACACAGCAAATCTTGCACAACTGACTGCATAGCTTATTAGGTTAATAGTTATATATATTCTACATTGCCATGGGTTTAGACTTTTGGAGAAATCAGCTGTAAGCAATGAAACATTGCCACATTGTGCCATATAGGTAGAATCTATATGTGGGTCTTTAAATTCTGTATTTCACATGTAATCAAGGATTGCCCAGGTAAGTAGAGGCTGGGACAAAAATAATTTATGTGGGGTAATATAAAATACTGCAAAACAGTTTTGCCTCCCATTAATAGCAGTTTCTTAACCTCTCAATATTAGGAAGCAATAATACAAGTTTACTAAATGGATGCCTCTGAAGTTGAGTTTCAGCTCTTCAAGTCATTGTTTAGATTGTATAAATGCACATGTCGTATATGTTTCTTGAGCTCCCCCTAGTGCCCTGAATTACTGTAACCACTTTATTGGTCTGTGTAAGGAAGTGTTGCCCTTTAATTCTAAGCGTGCTTTAAGCTGATAAAAGTTTCAGACTGGAAACAATTTTAAGGCTTTGGATATTTAACTGAAATCTGAGCTGCAATCTCTTGAACAGCAACATTTTTTAAATATAAAATGAATTATTCATGCAATCTTGTTTTTGCCTTGATTGTAATTAGTGGTTTATTTCAACAGAGGTGCACGTTTCAAAAGAATATTTTGTGATATGCTTGATCAGTTTTCACAGCTTTACATTTACAGACTACTAACTTAATTTTTTTGTGTAAACTGGCATGATTTTTGAGCTCTGTAAACCAACTCATTAAAAGCATTAAGAAAAATATTATGCTTATAATGCAAACACACACACACACACGTTGGTATACAGTTAAGAGCTTGTTTCACTAAACTCCCATTGTTGCTGGTCTTTATGAATGCTACATACATTTTTTACAGTGCACCTAGGTAATAAACAGTTGAAGTAGTGTGCCATCCTATGGATTATATATATATTATATATATGTATATAGAAGACTGCGATGTGGATATATATATATATATATATATATATATATGTACAGTATATATATATGCCTAAAAAGAAGAGAGATCTGCACAGGACCATTGTTTTGGCAAGACTACCAGCCATTCACAATGCGACCATCCAAAACCATGGATGGTCGCATCGCAAAACCATGGATGGTCGGATTTTAATGATTTTAGAGATTGTTAAAACTGACTAAAATCTTGGCAAAACACGTGTTTTTATTTTCTTCTTTTTGGACACTTCCTCACATTGACCCAGTTACAGTATGCTTTGGTGTCTGCATTTAGTTGTAGATTATATTGGTGTACATAGTGTACACATTTGTATAGTATACTGTAGCATTTGTGTGGGAGATGCAAGGGCAGTTTTTGTGTTTATCTCCACATGTCACTTAAAATAACTTTCTACTTTCTCTGAAACTCATTGTTTGCAGAGCATTAAATTACTATCCTTCTGCTGACACTTCACCTAAAACATCTCTAATTTGTTGTACTATCCCATCTGTTGTCCCCTCACTGGCCTCTCCGAAATGGAAACCACATCTTAGCTGCCAATTGAATGTCTACAGTGATGTGACAGTAACCTAGAAAAGATTTTTAAAGTTACATTCCACTAGGGTAATGCTAGGGTAATGCTTGTAATGCTTGTAAAAGGTCTACTATCTTATAGCAAATTTATTGAACACATTATGGTTGCTTTATGTTATATACCTGGAGAAAACTTTTATTACATTGTCCCACTCTTGTACCTTCAGAAGAGCTAAAACAACCCGCAATAAGGGTATACGGAAGGGGTTAAGGCAAATGGAGTAATTCAATAATATGAAAGCATTATGCCAGCTGAAACTATATGATTCCAGGAAAACAATCAATTTCCAGCATCAGCCTTGTTGGTGCTAAAGACGTGCTTTCATAAATTACAACTTAATTCATCTAAGTTCTTTAGTACAAAGAGGGGTGTAAGGAAGGTATAGCTAAAGTTTGAACAAAGAATTGGTTTTAGAGCTTTCGTTGCAAGCCACAATGAAGCTGTTACAAAATGAAAACCACATGATGCAATTAAATGTGAATTTACAGTAGTTTTAGATTAAAATGAGGCACTCTTACAGCATGACTTTCTGTACAAACAAAATTCATTCAGGTATTCCTTTTGTAGCCATTTACATGTTCATTGTTTTTATCTTCTGCATATATCTCCATATTGTATTTTTTTATATAGAAACACTAAATCGCCTGACCATCAGAGCGCACATAGTGACTCACTTATTACCTTGCAAGGATAACAGAGTGGAGTATAAATTAGGGCTATAGAATATGGAAAATATTGAGAGTTTTCAATATGCATGAAATCACGATTTTATCATGAAGAAGAAAAAATGTGCTTGAGCTTTGCATGTACTTCATGAGCTGTTTTGATCATCCTTTTATTTTCCCTTAAATAGACTGTAAAATAGGTATGTTTGTATATGAATGGAAGATGTTCTGTGGCTTCAGATTCAGGAGAGGCTCTCTTTAGGCTTTAGTAAACCAGCACAGATTATTATGAGTAATGCTGCTCTATCCAAATCGACAGAGAATGCAGACAAAATTATATTCTGTAGTAAGGAATATATTTTTAGCTCAACTCTCCTGCCCAAAATCCCTCAAAATGCATGAGTGTTTTATGTATGAATAAAATGTATCCAAAATATGAGGCTTCACAGATTTCTGTAAAACCTCTGCGTTTTATTTTGCATATCTATTTGCCTAATCGATTTTCAGCCTATAATCTTTTCCCACAAAGGAACTAGATAATGAAAATAGACAGGTATAACTGGCTGTAATTGGAAAAAAAGGTTTGCTTATAGCCTTCTCAGAGGAAAGGTGTTCAGTTGTATTAAGCACAGTACAACAGGAAAATTCTAGGGTAGAATGGCCCTTTAAGGTTTTTGTGGCATTAGTGAAGGTGTCTGATTATGCTGGGAACTGTTGGTTTAAAGTCTTATGGCTTTATTTTCATGGAGAACAGGTTTACATGTGGTATATTTCAGGGAATTAAAACTGGATGCTGCATGTGATCAATTTACCTTACAAATATTCTTGGTCTACTTCATTCCTTCAAAAGAACAAAAGCTGGTGCATAAATAATGCTTACTTTTATCTAGCAATGAACATTTCTTAGATAGAGGTGGTTCCATTATCTGCAAGTTAAGGAATTCTTGGTAGAGCAATCTTCCTATAATTAGGGATTCCCCTCTTGAAGATAAGACATTTTTTGCCTTTTTATTGCAGTAAGATAGAAGCTTGAGAATTTCATTGTGTAGAAATAATTGGCCCACAATTAACCTTGCCACTCAGGAGCTTGTCTTTTCATAAAAAATGTATGAAGCAATTCACATATTTTCTGAGATATTATTCAGCTGTTA
>CM044432.1:54226509-54240872 GCA_024363595.1 Xenopus borealis | reverse complement strand
GTGTATCAGGGATAGTTTTGTATACAGAATGTATTTGGGACAAACGGCACCCCATATATGTATAGGTGGGCCTACAAAACAACAATGTAAAATTAAGGAAAACCTAAAATCAGGGGATGTAAAATGGGGGTTCTACTGTACTGGTCGCTAACAGAGAAGTTGTTTGCAATGAGAACAATTTTGCCTGTCAGAACACAATTGTAAACTTTATAGTTTGCGATAGTGTGTAGTTTATTTAATAAAACTTCTAAATGAAAAAGCTGTTACATTTGCTCCAAAAGTTTACGCCACCTTCTGCAAAGCAATAAAAATCTAATGGAGAATATTATATTGTCACATGCACATTTTTATTCTTATTGGTGTGCAAATTTGTTCTCGTTGTGAATGCTATTACATTTCCCTCGTAATGTATAATTTACAGAAGAAAAGAATGATCCACCATTGTGGGTTGATGTATACATTGGACTCTATCTCCTTTTTTGTAAACCTCACACTTTTTTCTATAAAAGGTTTCTGGACTGGAATAAAGCATTTTAACCATTAGTGCAGTCACTGCATCATAGAATGGCCACCCTGTGGCGCAAGTCAAACAACTTGCCTTGACTCTACACCCTAAAAGTTAATTAATATTCCAAATGTATTCCACATCACATTGTGGGGATCCTGCCTATCCCATACAGCCTATAAATTTCTATTCTTGGAAGAATTTCAACGAAAAAAACTGGCTGTGGCTGTTAGGATTTAATGTGTCTTAACCCTAATGTCTGTGCTTCTAGTATTCAGACATTGAATATATAATATGATCTTCATTGGCTGCTGTTGTGGCAACAAACATATTTTTGCCAAGGCCAAATCTTGTAAATCCTGATTTAGTGTAGCTTTAACTTGGATCCTGAGGCAGAGTCAATGGTGTACAGTAAATCATAAAGCTATAATTATAATAACCACTGCACTGCTATATTTCTAGTCATTCAGCTCTACTCAAACATTTTAGTGTGGCTAATATATTGTGTTACATGATTTTAAGAAACTCTGACATATAAATGGTATAGTACAGTGTATAAGTAAGCTATGAATTAAATAATTACATTTATGCCAGAATTCTGTAGTTTACAATAGAAAGGAAGCTGTTATGTACTGTATTTTAAACTTCATTTGGGTTCTGTGTAAAAATACAACATGACTGTGCAGTCCTTTTATACATTTACTGGCTTATAGTAGATTAGACCAAAAGACCTAATCACAAAAAATCTTTTAAGGGTAAAAGCACACGGGCAGATTTGGGGGGGTTTAGTAGCCTCGTAACTAATCGCCTCTTCTTCTGGGCGAAAATCTCCCTGAACTGCCTTCTCGTGCCTTCCCACTGGTTACACACAGCGATTCGTTTTCCGAAGTCGCACAAAGTTTCTTGCGAACTTCGGGCAACTTCGGAAAATGAAGCGCTTTGTGTGCTATCCCACTGGCGATTTTTCATTGTAGCCAGTTGGAAGGCACAAGATGGCAGTTCAGGGAGATTGTCGCCCAGGACAAGAGGCTATTAGTAGCCAGTTAACGAAATCTCCCCAGATCAACCCGTGTGCTAAAGCCCTAATGGCTTTATAAGGCCATAAAACACAGATTTGCCATCTTTTCTTGAAAACAAGAAAATTTAATTTCTTTCATATACTCCTTTGATTTGTAACATGTGATATTTACTGTGCCATGAAACCCTGTTACCCGTCAATCCTTTTTTATTGCTTTGGTTAAATGCCACCAACTGAGAGACAGTAAAACAAACAGGACATGAAAAAGAATGGGTTGGAACTGCAAAATAAAGACTGGTATACCGAGACTGCCTGAAGTCCAGCCAAATTCTAGGTAGATGGGTAAATAGTAGCAGAAATGAGACAATATGAAGTCTGCCAATAGGTGGCAGTAGTAGGCCACCAAGGAAGATATTGGGGATAATCATCAAAATTATACAGCATAATAGCTAACCCAAAGTGCATCTCACACAAACCTGCACACGTTCCCCTGACTAAGGGACCCAACCCAGAAATATTAGGTTTGTGTCTGCTAATACCTTTCAAGCTCAGGGCCACACAAAACATACCTTTCCAGTGCCTCTATATTATTTGGACTCCCATTTATAAGCAATATATTATTATTATTAACATGTATTTCTATAGCGCCAACTTGTTGCGTAGCGCTGAAATACAAATATAAATACAAAGCTGATAAATGTGCTGAGCAGATAGGGATTTACTCCTGTGAATATATTCTGTTCCCCCATTATTACTTTTTCATCTGCTATGAGAAGCTCATTAGCAATGGAATGCTTCCGCTCATTGAGGACTGACATATAGTGCTAAGAGAAACCTTTGTGCGCTAGTGACATTTACATTTATAGCAAGTGGTTGGTGCCCATGGAAATGACATTCAAATAATAATAGGTAATTATTTTTTCCTGGGCCTTGGCAGTATATTTCTTAGTAGCCCCACACTTACTGGTGAAAATGGATTTGATAATCTAATACTGCAATGGTAAATAACGCTTTTCTTATAGACGAAATAAAGTTTTATTCTGACAGGACTTCCTGTCAGAATAAAACTTTATTTCGTCTATAAGTCCTGTGAGTGCGACCTATTTTCCTACTCTTTATATATATATATATATATATATATATATATATATATATATATATATATATATATATAAAGAAATTCCTGGTATTAAAGGCAATTATGCTTTTGAATGCTTCTTTTTGGCACATATCTCTTTGTATGGGAGCTATGGCTATCTCTTCCTCTGCTTCCTCTATAACCACCTTTGCTCTCTTCTTTTCCAAACTTTGCATGTAACAGGGGGAACCAGGTGAATCAGGATCTAGAGGCCCAAAGGGGTCAAAGGTCAGTAGCACTTGCTTCATGTTTCTATTTTCCTACATTTTTTTTAAATGTTTCTTTAAAAAAAGCATAGACATATCTGTTAGCCATTTGTTTGAAATCACTTTCTTTTTGCATGCGCAGCTAAAACATTAAACTTCAATGCTCATTTAATGCTTGGGTTCCACCTAGTGGCTGAGCACGTTACTATAAGTGCATGCCATTGTAGCCATCCTTCTCCCCTGAAATAGCAAATGAAATATGAAAAGAAATGTATGGCTGAATTCTGATAAAGTGGTGTAATCAAATCTCTAATGAATAAAGCATTACACAGATGAGTAATTCCATGCAATGCTCCAGTAATGATCAGGCTGGTGTGCAAAGGGATGGGACCTTTGAGATAATGCTACAATTCAGGATACAAAAATTAAAAAATTTGCATTTTTTAAACTATAAAATCCGAATTGTTAGTGGAAAAAAACTTTTTTTTCCCCTATCCTATTTGGAAGTTTCTGTGGTCTGCACTGGAATTTGTCTGACATAGTTAAATAGTTAAATTGGGTTGAAAAAAGACAAAGTCCCTTTAGTTCAACCCCCTCCAAATGAAAACCCAGCATCCATACACACACACTCCACCATAGTCTTCCCATAAATGATATATGCCCATAGCTATACTAACTATAGAGTTTAGTATCATAGTAGCCTTTGATATTATGTCTGTCCAAGAAATCATCCAAACCCCTTTTAAATGTGACTATTTTGGGCAAAAATCCAAAACAATCTAACTTTTTGGTAAAACAATTTGTAAAAAAAGTGAAAAAATGTACAATTACATTTTTAGCTTGTTTTTTGTGTTTTTCCTGATCCGATTAAACTGTGGGTTTTTTTTTTATAATAAAGTCCAATCATGGATTTTAGTTTGGTCAGACTTTTTTTATTTAAATACTCAGATTTTGCTAAATAAAGCCTTACAGTGTGGTATCAGAACTTAAATATTAACAGTATGGTTGCAGTTAACACTTTCTTTATCATGCTGTGAAGTAGGGTAGCATATTTTTGGGGGAAAATTAACTCCATACTTGCTAAGGGTCATATACAATACAAAAGGATGAGTATATCGCCATACAAATAAGACCCAGTAAGCCTCAGAATCAGAATGGGGCTCTTGAGCAGAAACTGACCTTGGAGAAATTACAAATGAGCAATAGAAATGTTTGTTTGCCTTTTAGTGTGCACAATCCCATAGACATGTTATTAGAGGGATGTGAAATAATTTATAAAGCCAAGCTGTGTGCAATATTTTCTTTCAGGCAATTACTAGTGAAAAAAATCCAAAAGCCTCTAAAAATTTGAATTCACTATAAATAAAATCAGCACAGCTCCCATTGACTTCTATAGGACCTTGTCAACCTTTACTTGGTGAATATAGGTTTTTGTGGTTTTTATACATAGGGCAGATTTATCAAAGCTCGAATTTCGAAGTGCAAATACTTCAAATTTGGAAAGACCAAACGAAATGAATTAGAATTTTTTTTCGATCAAATAGGTCTGTTTTTGATCAAATTTGAATCGAGGTCCCCCATAGGCTAAAACAACAATTTGGCAGGTTTTAGATGATTTTCCACAAATGATTTGTGGAAAAAGTAGAAATAGAATATTCACCAATATTCAGTATATAATTATATTCAATCTTTTCACACAGTAACACATTATTATTCTTATTTCATTTATGTACAGAATTAGTTTCTAAATTACTGTACAAGTGGCTTCTCTTTCATCGTTGCTTTACTTTATCAGGGGGATCCTGGAAGTAAAGGAGATTCTGGCCCCATTGGTCCTAGGGTAAGTGACAATCATGTTATTCAAGCACATAAAGAGGGTATCAGCATACAGTATTATCAGATTTTGGGATAAAGAAAAGCATAAAGGACCTGGCAGTGACCAAATCTCCACTGTAACAATCCTCATTGTATATAAATATACAGGTATGGGGTCCACTATCTCCCATTATAATTAATTTTTAAAAAGATTTTTAAAGATTTTGTTTCTCTCTGTAACAACAAAAGAGTACCTTCTACTTCATCCAAACTAAGACATAATTAATCTTTATCCAATGCAAAACCAGGTTATTAAGTTTATTTAATGTATAAATGCATTTCTAGTAGATCTAGGAAGATCTCATTTTGTCCAGAGTATTCTGGATAACAGTTTCCCTACCTGTATAATACAGAAAACATTTACTATGTGTAAGTGTAAATGTAGAAACAGAGGAAATATATCCAGGGGAGCACCCACAGGGTATTCTTCGTGTGCTACTCATAAAAAACTGCTCCCGGTAGCAGCACAATCCATGTATAGATGCAGAGAAATTATGGAGCACCACGTAGAAGTTAAAACATGACGTTTATTCTGTAATTAAAGTATTCAACAGACCTGGGAATCCAGTTTCAAAACAAAAAAGAACCCCACGCTTGACGCGTTTCGTAGCCTCCAGCCACTTTTTCAAAAGCTACATCTCTGCATCTAAGTGTAAATGTAGACTGAAATGCAGAAAAAAGAGTTATAGACTTAACACTTCCACGATGGAGCATGTTGCACCCTTCTACTGTTGCCTCTGTATTTATGGGGCTAACACAGTGTGCTACATTTAGCAGGCTTGCATGCAGGGTTGCACAAAGTATCAGGCTCCCTGAAAATGTGGCACAATTAAACACTGCCTCCTTAAATCTACTGAGTATCACAAATGTAAGGGGTGTGCATTTGGATATATGCCTTCTCTTACATTTTCAACCTGGTTGACATTTTGGGGAGATTAGTCCCACTGGAATTATGGTGAAGTCAACGTGCGTTACAGCAAAAATACTGTTTATTTGCTCCAATATACAACTCAGAAACAGCACTCAGTACTTTTCAACCCAAAAATACACTTGTGTACTTTTTTAAATTGTAGTCAAAACGTTTCTACATTAAAGCAGATCATGGAGATCCATACCCATAGGTTAAGAATCAACGTTAAACAGTATATAAGCCATATAAGCTTACATGTATTAAGGCACCAAAATTTACATTTAATAATGCTGTGCAGTCATATTACAGCTTTGACTATATGAATTTTTGTATATCCCTGATAGGGGCCTCCAGGTCAAAAAGGAGATCAAGGGGCTACTGAGATCATAGACTACAATGGGAATATTCAGGAAGCCTTGCAGGTATGTATCTTGGGTTTTACTTTCTAATTCATGACAATTAGATTATGGAGTACCTTTATTAACTGCTGTGATTTGGGACAGTACATTAATCACAATGATTGTCTAGCAGCCTTAAAGCTCTTCTTTCTCTTCTTACTGTCTCCTTGTATATTGCCGGCTAGCTGAAATAGACTGATATTTTCTTGTTCAGTGTCTTATATCAGCTCATGAGGATGCAAATGATTTATGGCTGCCTCAATATGCGGCCAGGAGTAAGTACAGATAGTATCTAGGTATTCCTGTGGACGGAATATCATAGTCTGCTCTTTCATTTGTGGAATAGAAACATTGATAGTTGTATTAAATGCGTCCTGCATGACTAGCCTCACTCTAGACAGATATGGAAGTTGCCTAATTCCTTAGACAGAACTATTTGGGGAAAATAGAGATGTCACTGATTTTTATCTAAAAGGAGTCATCTGATTTCTTTGCGGTATAATGTAATAATGAGTATAATCTTGTTTCTTGTTGCTGTGCCTTGTCATCAGAGGATTACTGCCATTACTGTTACGGTAAAGCTATCTGCATGGTGTGCTGTGTCCACCCAACTTGTCTTGCGTGCTCTCCCTCTGCATGCCTTGACTTTCCTCACCATAATCCATAGATATGTATCATGTAAAGGAATAACATACTGGCCTAATATTGCCTGGATCATTTTCCTTGTGTAACTGTGGTTACCCATTCCAATAGTTCATTCAGGAGGAGACACTTTTGCCTAGTGCATTGGTCTTACTAGCACTTAAATACTACAGGCATGGGGCTTCCACTCTATTCTATACTAAGTTTATAGAATTCTTTAAATCTATTTCCCCCACAGTAAGAGTCAAGTGTGATATGTAACCCATATAATTACTCACTCCAACTGAACCAAAGGTCCATAGTCAACAAGTTAGATAAAGGTTATTTAGATATAACACAAATGGTGGAATGGATTTAACAGCATACATTTACTTGGGCATTTTATTATATTTGAGAGAAACTGACACATTGGTAGGAACAAATTGCACCATCTCTGCAGAAACAACAGGGATTTCCCCCCCAATGGGTCAATTTATATCAATTACTTTAGAGACTAAGCTCTAACATCCCTAGTCAGCATGGATACCACTATATCTGCCTCATTGTTGCAGCTTCTTTAAGGGCTGGCACAGACAGGGAGAAGGCAGTACGGGGAGATTGTCGCCTGCGATTAACACCAAGCGACAGAATCTCCCCGAATCTCCCTGTCTGTCCCAGTCCTAACAGGCATATTAATCAACTTTATTTCTATTTAAACCGCATGTTTATTCCACTTATCTTTTATCCTTTTCTATGCATCTTGTTTTTCACAGATGTCCCTGCGTTTTGATAACCCCTTTATGCTAAGAATACTCTCTCTATGTGATGTAGTCCACACTGGCCATATGACATAGATTATATATACAGAACTATATATACAGAATTAGTGCAAAATGACACAGTGACTCACTGTATTTGATCCCAACTATGATCTAATTAATCCTTATTGACTGGAATATAAACCTTTTAGGTTTCTTTAAGATTTAAATTATTTTCTAGTAGACTTATATTCACGTGAATAATTCGAAGTTCGATTGAATTTAATATAAATTCAAATTCGAATCTTCGAATATGCAAATTAGGCAAATTCGACCATCGAATATTCGAATTTGAATGATTCCAATAAAATTTTATTCAAATATTTGAAAGTCGAATACTTCCCTTTTAAATTTTTATTCGACCACCTACTTTGCCAGGATCAAGCTACCGAATTGGCAATCCTTAGCTGAGATCGATTAAAATCATTCGAATTTTCGATTCAAATTTTTTATATTCGAACGTTCGATCGATTAAATTCCGGTAAAATCCTTCGAATTCGAAGGATTTTACTTCCCCGCTATTCCCATGGTCGAATTTCGAAATTTTTTTAATTCGAGCATTAGTAAATCTACCCCTTAATGTAATAGATCCTAATTATGGAAAGACCCCTTTTCTGGTAAACCCCAGCTCACGAGTATTCTGGATTATAGATCATGTACCTGTATTTGGATGATGCAGTAAAGCTAAAATAGAGGTATATAACAAAAATTATAAAGAGAAAAAATAGCAAAATTTTTTATTTTAAATCTTGTAATATTCTTTATTAGACAGTTATTCCATTGTGTATTTAACTTTTCAAGATCTTCACGATGGCATTTTTTTGGCACAAATAAACTGACATTTTCAATTTTATTAGATTTGAGTGTTCTTTGCACTGGTATACAGGCTGCTAAATACTTTTCTTCAAAATAGTAATAACAAAGGAAACATTTTTGCATTGTTCCCATTACTTCTATTTACAACTTTGATCACGTCCCCAAAAAAGAAATCAATCAGGAGGAGGCCAAAGTTGACAAAGCAAACTCAGTAACAGGTTTGATGAACACATGACAATCCAATAGAAAATAAGGATAATTTGGATGGTTGATAACTCTGCCACAAAGATATACAACGTTTCACATAGTTAATGAAAGAAATGCCCTTTCATAAAATTGTTTATACAGAAAAAAAGGTAAAGCCATTGGATTAAGGTAGACCTACTAGAGAGATTCTGTTGGATATGGTTTGATAAAGTCAGATATAGTTGAACATGTCTTAAAATAATGGAAATGATGGAAAGATCTAATTTGTAAACAAATTATACCATCCTACGCAACACAACTGTTAGAATGGAATCCTCATTAGATGTTACATCACAGTATGAAGAAACAGATTTTGTAACATCTCAAAAATAACGTGCCAGCCCATGCAGGTAATTATATTACAGGCCATAATATTCTAAAACAAAGATATGTATTGTGCTCAGAAACAAAATCAAATATTACACATTGTTGGTGAGTATTCATATACACAGGTTTATGTTTGCTAATGAACATCCTTACAGATGAAGGTTCTCCCAGCATAAGCAGAAAGAGAAACAACAGGAATACTATATACAGAATACACCAGTAAAATGCATATCTGCATAGGCAGACATCATTACAAATTGTCCTGTTTCACTGAGCTGGATCTATAATTAATGATGAGTGAAACTTTTCGTTAAGTTTTGCCACTAATTTGTCACACCACCTTGTGCATCAAAAATAAATTGTCTTCCATAGACTTCAATGCATTTCAGCAAATATTTGCCGTTCTGCTAACAGGTCAGATTCGCGTATCACTATCTATTATGTGTTATTTGTTGATACTAACTAATTGGGCAGCCTGTTTGTTAATCGCTCAGTTCAAAGGTGATTATGTTCATTCATTTCTTTTTGTTTATCAACAGGGACCACCTGGACCACCTGGGCCTCCTGGTTTGCCAGGACCAAAGGTATTTTTAATTTTACTTTTTTATGTACACATGTATTATGTACATCCCAGATATAAATCATCCCACAATGCTTTTAATGTTTTTCCTAAAGTACAATTGAAGTCTAACATACTATTGTTTCTACAGGGTGATGGAGGTCCTGTTGGTCCTCCAGGAGTTGATGGGGAGCAGGTAATGTCAACAATAATTTATCTTGATATCTTGGGTATTAGAAGGAGGGTAGCTATGATTGTTTGTACTGACAAATCAAGTTTCTGTACTATTTAGTATATATCCTGGTCTGCCTTTTTTCATCTCGTTAGAATATGCCTTTCCAATTAAGTTTTTTTTATCCAAAGGAAATAACAAAAAAGTTCTGTAAATTAAATTTTCTTTCAGTGATTTTGATGGAACTTTTGTGACTGCAATGTAATTACTAGGTAGAAGCATTTGATGATGGATTGATGGTAGCGGCTTGCCTGAATCTGCGCACCGTTCATTGCTAATGGTCAATTACCTGTCACATTGATTAGAGCAAATTGTACAAGGAAAGCAAATCAAGGTCTTTTCATAGTAATTTTTTAAATTCTAATGGTATTAATCACACTTCAAATGGAGTTCAACTTCACGGCAAGATAAAAATCCGTTCTTATTTCTGCCCCACTGACGCAGTGGCTAATTGATTTCCAAGATATCCAATACAATTTTTAGTATTAATAAATTCTAATAACGTGTTTTATCAGGGCCCTAAAGGATCAAAGGGTGACCATGGTGATCCTGGAACATCAGGAGAGAAGGGAGGGATTGGTCTCCCTGGTTTGCCGGTAAGTACAATAACCTTTAGAAATGAGTTGTGCCAATACTAAGGCACATTTTTATATTGTTCTGTTGATTCATCAATTGGTGCACAGATACACTGAATTTGGTTTTCCTCAACTAAACAATGAAAAAAAAAAATAAACATAAGATATAACAAAGTTCTTGTTGCCTTTCAGGGTGCAAATGGAATGAAAGGAGAGAAAGGAGATCATGGTTCTCCTGGGCCTCACAGAGCTTCTGTGAGTACAATATACTAGTTCCTGCAAACTCTAGTACCTAACTGAAGACAGTGGGAGATGCAGGTCACAAAAGAAGAAGAGTGGGTTGGTGGGGGCTGTTTGGTCCTCTATGTGGGCTGAATGGGCCTCTGTGTACCTGAAATGCCAGGGCCTATTTTAATTCTCAGTCCGGACCTGCATGGGTTTTCTAGTTTCCATGATTGTGCACTGTAATACTGGTGACAACAGAACATTTGACATTTCATTAGAGCATAAATATTTTATATTGCAGTAGATTCATTTTATTTTAAAACTATTTACACAGATCATTGGCCCCCCTGGAGCTCCAGGGCCACATGGCCCCCCTGGACCTATGGTAAGCACTTAAGACGTCTTGGGTTCCAGTTTCCCTTTTTGTAGGTCCTTCCGTAAGGTCATAATATGGTCAGTTTGTAATTCAACCTACTGGCTTATTAATACAGCTTTATTAGCAATGTCAATTATTTGTATAATTATAGTTTATTCAAAACACAGAAACAGAATTGTTCATTGGTAGGCATTGACATATAGAATGCTTCAAAAAAACAAAACCTTTTGTACAATCAACTTTTACATTAAATCATATGGGTTGGTGAGGGCTGCCCTTAACTAATGTAAATACAGTATATTTGCTGCAATCCCAGTTAATATTAATAACATTTAAAACATGTAATACCATTTAAAATCTTACAGGGACCACATGGACTAACAGGACCAAAGGTAACTGTATGAAACATAATTTTCCTTCAATGAATGCACTGTGTATGTTTGTCAGATTGAATAATACCTGCATGCATAAATGTTGGTTTTGATGTTTGTGTAATTGTTATTTGTAGTTTGTGTGTAAACCTTAAAGCTCCTACTCCCATTCTAAGTGCTAAGCAACACTAAGAATTAGCTATACAATCTAAACAATATGAGGGCCCAGCGATGACAGGAAGGAGCCCTGGTCTCCCTCAGCCCTTTAGCCCATCAGGCCACTAGTTGGGATTCTAGGTGAACAGCATAATTTAATAAACTAGATAGATAGAGCAGTGTGAGAGAACCGGTAGCTAATATAAGGAATGCTGCCTTTGCCTTGTTGCTCCCAACCCAGCCTCTGGATTCCAATAAAAGGCAACACCACATGGGCAACCACAGACCCGCTATGTTCTTTCAAGCAAAATATATTACAATCAATGCTGAGCAAATATTGATAATGAAAGTAACTATATCCCAAAGTCAGACTAAACATTAGAGTATTTTCATTTAAGTAAGCTTAAAGGTTTACACAATAACGTGCTGCACATTCATATCTGGCATCTGCTGTATGGCCACAAGACATTGGCACAATTGTGACGGCTTCTCCTGTTTTCCTCTGCACAATTGGAGTTTAAATTGTTTAAACTCCAAAATAACAGATTCCAAATCTAAATTGTAGCAGAATAAATTTCAAATTTAAATGAGAATGTTGTGAGCACCTGTAGGGACAGAAAACCCATTTTCAACCTACTGTAAGTTTAATGAAATGTAACATATTGCCTGTGTTTGAAGTATGAAATAGCTATGGTTTTTCTTTTTCTTTTTTGCACTAAACAGGCCAAAATCTGAAATTTGAAGTCCTATTCTACTTCCTGTTCATCTGAGCACAATCAAAACAAATCACCAGTCTACTAAGAAACCTTAGTGTCTTATGTGAAACTCTAACTAAAGTTATAGTTGGAGGAAGGTAGGGAGGGGTTTGTTCATACAAGGTGGACTGCTGGTTTGATTTGATTGTGTTTATACAGGCAGAAGGAAAGGAATGTGACTTTATTGTTAATTTCAGATTTTACCCTGTTTAATGAAATAACAAAAATCATATTTTTTTTTAATTAAAGCAACAGACAATAAGATAATATGGCACACATTGCCATGTAAAAATGGCAGAATTTTTCTATGCTTTGATCAACTTCCAGTGGAACCTACGTACAAAGTTTTGAAGCAATGCTGGAAAATGTGACGTTCACATGGCATGAAATATGACACACCTTCATAAGTTCCCCATGTATTTTACACAGATTTTTAAACCTTTTTTCCTGGCAAATAATTTTTTACACATGTAACGCTATATTGGGCTATATTAGACCAATAAAGGTTAACGTTCAGCTAACCTTTCAGCAACAGAGCAAGGGTTACACATGACTCTAACACACAAGGCAGGGCCTTCGCTATGTGGAAGTTAGGAAGGAATGGTGTAGTTGTGCTACAACTCATATAGACCACTGTGTGTAAAAATAAAATTAAGTATGTGACAAGGTTCTTGAAGAAAACAAACAAAATATCATTTATTGTCCTATTTAATAGATCCACAAGGTATACTCACAAATCCACAGAGTTGAGGGATTATCAGATGTTATAGAGCCAGGAAAGCTAGCCAGACACCATGTGGATGCAGCTAGGGAAGCTTAAGGTGCACCTCTAGGTTGGAATGCCCTGGCATGACCTGGATTTCATACAGTGGAATATCAGGGATAATAAATCTAAGCCCAATTCCCTATCCAGGTGTGGTCCCTTCACTTTAGGCCGAGTTCAAGCCTGGGGAAGCTACTCTCTGCTACAATCCTGGATGGAGCACAAAGCTGCTCTTGCTATTTACCCCCACTATCTTACTCCCCTACAGAGGACTATGAAAGGCAATAACCTGTCACTGGCTAGCCTCATTCGCGGGGTTCCTGCTCCCAGACATCATCAGAGGCAAAGATCCCTCCAGGGCAGGACAGCTTTACTGGGCCTTGGTTTACTCAGAAGTTAAGGAGAAAGATCTATCCCTAACCAGGCACTACAGTATGTTAAAGTGTATCAGGAAGTGGTCTTAGGTCAGTAGGCCAATAACAGAAATAAGTAAATGAAATAACTAGATACATGGGCATCTCCCCAGCAACCAGGGAGATAAGGAAGTGTAGGGATTTAAAGCCATAGATAAAGACCTGTAGATAGTAAATCTATGGGCTCTTTACATATAGCATAATAGATATGGTCCTATGTATATTCAACACAATCCTACTTATTGACAATGTTGAAAAAAGGGAGTATATACCTACTTTAAGCTCACAGCGGCTTATTATAATGTAGTATGTATTATGTGCTCTAGATGTACCAGATATGGATTTGCAGTTCTTTCTTCAACTGATCCTGTTCTGTACCAGCTTATGCAGCCAGCAAACACAATTGGCATTTACTTTTACATTTAGGGTGAACCAGGGGTAAACGGTCTTAAAGGATTGAGGGGTGAGCCAGGTCAAAAGGGTGAAAGAGGACCACTGGGTCTTCCAGTAAGTAAATTTACTTCATTTTGCCTCAATCCATGTGCTTTTCTTTATTTTACTTTATTTCTCAATCACTGGCTCAATGTAAAGGTAAAATATACCCATAATTAATTTATCCTCCAGGTATTTCCCTTAAATGGACAGTAAAGCATCAATGCAAGGCATATATAATACACACATATGTGCTGCATATGAGCTGACATATTTGTTGCAACATGTAGCTGATGAAAACCTGTATAATGGTTAAAATGAGTTATGCTATGACAGCATTGTAGCAGCGCCTACTCAAAGTGTAATTATTTATACATGTAGACAAGTAATGTCTTGTTCACACAGTAAGCTATTCGCTCATACATTACAGTCTAAAAGGTATCTTTAACGTGTAGAACGTAGATATAAAGAGGGTATATTATCCCTTATAATGGCATATCATCTTTTCATACATACATTACATGCATAGTGCTGGAGCAGAAGAAATAAACTTGTTTTCCTTGTTTTTCTTATGCATTGCATAATATTCTGTGCCTTCCTTACTCCCTATTAATTACCCTGACATCTC
>CM044432.1:54196093-54224290 GCA_024363595.1 Xenopus borealis | reverse complement strand
TGCTGTATGTTTGAAACAAGTACATAAAGCAATCGGTATATTCAGACCTTGGAGTAAAACATTTTTCACATTTTTTTGTGTGTTTCAATGCACTCCACCAGAGGGCATCAGATACAAAAGAAAAGCATAATATATGCATATTCATTTTATTTTACATTTTAAACAACAGGTACCTGTATAAGACAATAATATGATGTGTTCAGAAAACTACATTAGAATGCAATGTACAGATATACATTATACACTATTCTGTTAGCTTCCATATTTCTGGACTGTATATAATGAGGCTTGATGACCCATATCTTCTTTCTTTCTTTCTTTCTTTCTATTCTGTAATGTTTTGAAAGAGAAAAGTTACAAATTATACCATTATTTACAAATATACATATGAATATAATGCATATTTTTGTGTGAACCAACAAAATAACACAGTAACACAAGTCATCTCAAACAGTGATTGAACCTTACAGGCCATACATCAGTCTTTGTTATAACCTCCTGTTGTTTTGTTCTTACCAAGTCCAATGTATTTGTTGTATTCATTAGTTTCACATTCTTGTCATCCATGTTATACCCATCATCTGTACCTCCACCTAATCATACAGGGAGCATCTGGCTTAGACGGAAAGCCAGGACCCAGGGTGAGTGCCACATCGTTAGTCTCCAGGCCTCCTTAACAAAGAGGTTAAGGTTTTATGAAAGCAGTTTGATCTCTAAACTCTTCCTTCAAAGCAATTCAGCTACTATAAGAATAGACCTCCTAAAAGATACAGTGCATAGCCTGTAGGTCTTATCCTATTGGCTATTATGTGGGCCAAAGAATAAAGCACATCCTTATAAAAACCATAGACTATAGAAACAGCTGTATTAATGCTATACGGTTGCTTCCTCAACCAAACTCTGATTATTAGGAAATATTTGGAAATATCAGTCCAGCTATAAGCTTGCTAAAGATAAAGTTTTTAGTGAAAAGGGGAGAGTAATGAAACCAATGAGTGGTGCTTTTCAGACCTTTAAAACTGTAAGCAGTGCTGTGCCTTATTTATGATCTTTTAATTAGATATGTCTGCTCATCCTTAAATTAGTTGAAAGAGCAGACAAGGATATACGGATTAAAAACGTATCAGTTATAGCTAAATTATACTGTACTTCTAATACATATTCTTACCTAATAGAACTATAGTAGCCCCTTAGTCCTCAATAATTATGTAGGCGTGATACTATTTTATTATTTTATATCTTTATGTCAGTTAAATATGGCAACTTGTCCCAGCTTCAGTTTTGTGGGCAGGGCAGGTAGGTTTCTCTCATGTTGCTGACCCAAACCTGCCTGTATGGTCCAACGGAGAATATCAGTTGTTAGATTGTATGTGCTGTAGTTAATGTACTAATATCAATCACAGGATAGGTTGTTATGGGTTACTAGACCACAGCAAACCCAGCGAGCACTTTATAAAGCTGAAAAGTTGAGTTAGATATTAAGTGAGCTGTGTGCTATCCTATTCAGGTATGCAGAGTCATTGCCTAAACACTTGCAATGAATTAGCTCATAAAATCATTTTGAAGCTCTACAAGATGACATCATTAATATGTATTTAGTCCTATTATTGGACCTTTTTTGAATGCCTTCATGTCTGCTATCCTTCTATATATTTCCAAAGGAACTTTTCGACACTTTTTTTACTTATAGCATGAATTTTCTTTAAGGTGGCATGAGATTGTCTCTCAAACGACTGAGGTCGCCAGGTTATGATCTTCAATCAATCTTTAGCATTACTCTGGCAGTTCATTGCTGATTCATACTCGCTATAAAAGAACTCTGTGTCCTGCATATTAGTGAAAATGTAGAGAATGCATTAACATTACTTGTGACTGTGATCATCCATTCCTGTCTTTTATGTGTGTCTTGTTCAGTATGTTCTGTTCCATGACATTTAACATAACATATGTTATTCAATAATCCAGTTGCATGCTAACCTAACAACATTTCTTTATTCATATACAGTATATGACATTTCTTCTGAAAAGAGAGGGCAAGGAGGATACCTGTTACAAACACAGCTGGGCAGAGGGCTTAAATATTCTTTTGTGTTTTCATTTCTAGGGGAACGATGGTCCCATTGGTCCTTCTGGTCCAGCAGGTCCAAAAGGAGACAGAGTGAGTATATAAAGATTAAGATATATTTTTATAAGAACATTAATATCTTGTTCCATATAACGTAATAATGTATGGTGTTCTTTATTCCTACCCCATGTTCTGTGAGTGGGGATGTAGAATCACAAGAATGTCAAGCTGGAGTGATATGATTGATTCATACAACAGCTTTTAGTTTTTGAATAATGAAAGACCTGAAGTTCACTTCTTGAGGGTCACACTTTTCCTATAATATTATAGTATATATCAGTGCTATAAAATGCAAGACCCTGCACTTGAGAAGGAGCAATAAGGTGCAGGAGTTCCTAACACCATGCATTACTTCCTTAGAACAGTTTATATGTTAGGTAAATTAACATGATTGAGTCTACCTATCTACACATTTAATAGCAAAATCCATCTATATTTGATGCATTTATTATTGTATTCATTATTACTAGTGCCTACAAAGAGGGCCTAGAGCCGAAAAGGCTAAGATGATAATATCAGCAAGTCTGGCGTTAATATTGCATTTGTCTCTCCTGCAGGGAGAAAAGGGAGCTGTTGGGGATGCAGGACAACGAGGACCTTATGGTTTACCTGTAAGTACTACATGACATGTCTATTTGAATGTTTGAATGTTTCTATTCTATTTGGTAAGAAGGCTTTCATTAATTTCTTTAATTAAATAGAATATGCAGAGGCCTGTTGTGGTGTAATGTAAAAGATCTTTGGAGCCAGTGGTTCCTTAAACAAAAATTATATTGGGCACTGGTTCTGTTCCATAGAGTACATTAAAACAACTGAACAGCAGGTAACAGTTGTCATGGTACCTTGCCTCTCTTAAAAAGATGCTGACATCAGAATTTTTTTTACATCTATCAAAATATTGCCTTTTGCTTTTAACGCTGCCATGAATTATTTGCATGATGCTTTTACAATGCCTGTATGATGCCCCATGTTCCTGTATGAGGGGGCTGCCATATTTGTGCAGCAGGAGTCTGTTAGTATTAGAAACTCTAACTGACAGGCTGAGATGGGACAGTGAGGTTTAGAAACTTCAACTAACAATTACTTACAAAAATAAACCTCTCAGCAAAAAATGATCAGTATGACATATAGGTAACTTTTAATGTTCATTCATATTTTAACAAGTAGCTTTTAAGTGTCTGTATCACCAATATCGTTTTCTTTTGGAATATTTATTCTATTTGAACTCTATACTAGTGGCCCCTCCTCAGGGTTATCAACCCCCATAAGACTTCCTGGGGGGTTATCAGCTACCTAACCCAATCTGTCCTAGAGTACCTACATTTATAAATATACATTTATATATTTGCAAGTTTTAATTTACTGTGGTCTAGACACACATTTACCCTCCACAATGAGGAGAATCAAGACTGAAACTCTATTTGGGAACATGGTCCCATTTGTCACATGTGATGGTTATGATATACTGTACATAGTAAGGCAGCTATAAGTTCTTTCTTATTATCGCCTGCCATAGGTTGGCATGTAGGCTGTCTGTGGTCTACTTAAAATTAGGTGAGTCGCCTCTTCATGTAATGCTCCATGCATGGCGGATAACCTCATCTCCAACACTCTGCCCATGTGTCCCAAATTCAGCAAGGTCAGATATCACAAATATCAAACCTGTGGTTTTGCAGCATTTGTACTCATAATCCTCAGTGTTCAGTCTGATGGCATTATGCAGCTAATACTTATTATACAAATGTCAAGTCAAATGCATAGGCTGGTGGACCGAAGCAGAAAATCTGTACTATATTGTTTGAACTCAACAAATATGTATGTGATCTTCTTACAGGGCAAAGACGGAGAGCCTGGTCTAGACGTAAGTCATATGATCTAAGTGAGGGGAACACTGTATATATGCATGCTTCACATAAATATCTCAATCATAGTCATTTCCATACATTTTTCATTCCTTCCTTTATGTTTTATTTATCATGTTTTTGCTAGATTTATTACACAGCTAATGATAAAGAGCTAATTTGCACGTTCTTGATATTCAAATGGTCCTTAGGCTGCAAATATATAATAATTAGTCAGTCTTGAAAACCAGATGAAATGATATTGTAAGGAAAGAAGTTTAGCCAAAAAAGGTCAATCATCAACAATTACACAGATTCCAACAGAAAAACACATTCAATTACTTGTGGAATATATGTATCTAGCAGTGCTTTTGTCCTGTAGTGATGGGCGAATAAATTCGGCAGGCATGGATTTTTTTTGGCGAATTTCCATGTTTTGCCGCTGGCGATTGTTTTCCCAAAGCTTTGGCAATCGTTGTGTGTCAAAATTGGCACACGCATAAAAATTAGTTGAGCGTCAAAATTATTTTAAGCCCATTGACTTTAATGCATTTGGACAAAATAGTCGTGCATATAAAAATTGTCAATTGAGTCAAAATTGTCACGCTCCAAAATTATTTTGACGCCCATTGACTTTGATGCGTTTCGCAAATTTTTTCACCATTTTGCTCATTTTTTGGCAAAGCAAAATTAGACAGATTTGCCCATCACTATTGTCTGGAGGGGGGCCGTGAACAGCAGCCCCGGTAGGCCATGGCCCCCAGTCTAACCCTGTACACCAGGCATATTGTTGCAAAGCCCAGCTTAGCACACACCCTTGTGAATATAACTGGTATATTAACCCTGATCCTAATGAGTGCACAGATATTGGTCAGTCAGAAAAGGCATTGTTGTGTATTTTTTTTAGGGTTTTCCGGGTCCTCGTGGAGAAAAAGGTGACCCTGGAGAAAGGGGAGAAAAGGTGACTTGTGTGTTAAATGCTATGTTTGAAAGCTGCTCCCTGAGTTTTGTTGCCTTTATGGTTCCATAAATCTATTCTAATCCTGTCTGACAAGCAATAGCATTTATTATTTGATTTGCTCTTGGAACTCCCTAGCAAAATAAGAACAAGCCAAATAGAATTTCACTTTCACAAATATTTATCAGCACTGCTGCCACACTGACCTACAGTGCAGCATAGCAATTGGCCCAAGCAGACTTCACCTAAGACACAATAAAAGAAATAGTTTTTAGCTTTAAGGGATGTAGCTGGCCATATAAATTTATTTTATAAAGCATATTTGTTGCAAAGGAAAGTGTTACAAGACATGACTAATGAAACAGGGGAAAGAAATTGTATCATTTACTTTTTAAAAGTCATATGGGAGAAAGTTCTTGCAGTTCCACTGGTCCTGATTTGTGCAGTAATAGTTCTTGTAGATAAAACACTGATGTCTATAATTTTTCTATAAATCATGCCACATAAGTGGCAGATCCCCATTCCATTTTATAAAACCACTTTCCATTGTATTCCCTTCTTGCTTTGCAATTTGGATGACAATTACATGTAATTCTCGATCCTTCAATAGCTTCTTCCTTGACACCTCTAGTAGACCTCCTTTGGTTTGATAAAATTTCCATACAAAGCAGACAGCAGGGCAGTGGGTCAGTTATCAAGGGGCCTGGTCTTCATAATAATTAAAAAATACAGTATTTCTAGAATAGCTATGGCATGAACCTAATTCTTCTTAACGCCTTTGTATAGATACCATAAATTAGTGCCAGCATGGATATTCCATAATAATAAGCCAAAACAGCAGGGTATATTATTATGTAGCTCTCCTTTAATCAGATCAAATAGTGCTATAAAACACTTTAATTACATATTTTTTATAATATCTGTAAATGAGAGAATGCCTGCTATAATGCATTTACAATTCTCACTATAGTCACAAGTTTACAGTATGTCAGTGACATGGACCTTTTTCAGAAGACCCCAGGCAACAGCAATGGTGTAGTAAGCTCATCAGACAAAATAATATTTATATCCTAGCTATAGCTTTCCCGCCACTCTTGAACAAAATGTCATTTCTGTCCATTAAGCCCTCAGTCTGTTAGTTTTAGAGGAATTTTGGGATTTGCAGCTCAGTATCAGTAATTAAGATCACATGATAGAGGCCCCTGAATGACTCCTATACTGTAAGATAAGAAATGTATCAAACGTGTTAGGCAGAGGAAACATGGATGATTTTAGTCTATTAACCTGTTTTCTGTCCATGTCCCAAGTAATGCAGTACAATATTTTGCTGGAACTCAGGAAATGTTTGCTATCATATTCAAGGGTTTCTACAGAAGCACAATAATTCCTTCATCTACTTTTGTTTATTTAAGAATTGCATTTATTCATTATTTTTTTACATTCCTTTTATATTATTTTTCCATCAAATATGTATCATTGTACCACTGCACAATCATATATGTGTGTGTTTCTTTCTTTTCCAGAGGTGCATTCCCTTCTCCTCCTTCAACCTGTGTTCTTTCCTGCAACTTATCCTCCTGTATTTTATTTTCCCAAAATGACCCCACCCTTCTTAGGTTTTCATAGCAGAAAGTATTTTGATTGAGATGCTCCTCCTATACTAAATACTCTCATCTTGATCTTTCAGACAGAGGGGAAAATTCAACAAACCTTGTTAAGTGTTAAGTGATGGCCATATGTTGTGTGATCTGAGCAAATAATATGGTCACAGAGGCCCTAAAGCAGTGAGAATGGTCATATACACAGGCTAGTTAGGTCATTGTCTGACAGCATTTTATACCCAGCTCAACCAATGCCCTCTGACTTGAAACAAATATTCATTCTTGAAAAAACTGATCATTTTACCCCCTGTGAAGCTTACCCAAACTAACCAAATGTCACAGTTGATCAAAACATAAACAAATCAATTTTCTCAATTAAGTGAGGAATATGGCCTTTTCTACAAGAAGCTATACACTATTTCACATTCAGATTGTATTCAGCTGAGTTTTTCAATAAGGATTCGGGATCCTGCCAAATCCTAGAAATGTTTGGTGCATCCCTAATAGCACGTTAATAACATAACAAGTATAATGGCATAAACTGAGTACAGAAGACCCCCCATTTCACTTTACATGCATTTGTACATGCAATAGGTATAATTAAGCACTGGGGTTGACATATTGGTTGCAAAAAAACCCATTAATAATTGTTAAAATTGACCTTTTCTATTGGTATCTATGGTCAGTGTCTGCTTAGCTCCATCTCATCTATTTAAATACAATAACCGTTACCCTCTTACTTTACTCTCTTGGTAATGAAAACTCTGGGAGTTTTTTTTATCAAAATCCAAATTTTTCTGATTTTTTTTTAAATAAAAAAGGCTGACCAAACTAGAATTCACGATTAGACCTTATTTATAATTTTTTTTTAAAATGCATGATTATTTGATAAGGGGAAAACTCAATAAAACCAAGCAAAAACCTGAATCATCAAATTTTTAGGAGGTTTTTCCCAAATCATACGATTTTTTCAGACTATTGCCTAAAAAGCACAATATTGTCGGATTTTGGGATAATTCCAGCGCAGACCACAGAAACTTCCAAATAGGACAGGGATCTCTCCTCCTGACTTATATACAACCTCAGCAGGTCTGAGATGGGGGAATTTCGGATTCGAAACTTCTCGCAGCCTCGGGGTATAATGAATCTAAAAATTTGGATTTTATAGTTTTTCAAGTTTATAACATTCAGACTTTAATAAACAACCCACTAAATGTTTAAGTATATAAATAATACATATTTTGCCTTGTAGTCTAAATAAAAGGAAAAATGTTTACATGTTCTTTCTGCTTGATCAAGGTCACTTGCACAGGAAATCTTTAATAACATTCCAAACTCTACCCTTGACGTCTTTCCATTGTAATACTAATGTTATGGCTTCCCCTTTTAACACTCTCACTTAACTTTCTCTGCTTTCAATGAGAGATTCTGAACTGCAAATTAATGATGGGTGTGAAGAACATTTACCAGTCTCTTCCCCATAATGTATTTGTTTGGTTTATAATGTAAGTTTTTTTTTCAAACAGCTATTTATTCTACCAGATTTGTTGTAATAAAACATATAACTATTTAAAAATAAAAACCAGCAGCTAGAAACACTTTTTTAAAATAACTTAAAAAGAACCTGTCACCCAAAAGAAATTATTCCAGATCCTCTTCTATCGTGTTAATTGAGAAAAATATCTGCACTAAGCACATTAGTCAAACTTGGTTTGCTTTATTCTTTGATCATAGCAGGCAAACTGGCACCATATAGTAGAGGTTACTCTAAAGGCAAGATTGACATCATTCCTACATGTTGTAAATCTGCCAGAGAGGAGGACATTATACAGTAGGTGCCCAAGCACAGGCTATGTGATATTATAGGCAGTGAGAAGGGAGGGGGAATGGGAGAAGCAGAAGAGAAGAGTAGTATGTGAAGTCATCGCTATGCCAGACAGTTGAGGATTTTAAATAGGTTTATAATAGGTACTGATATTTACTGAATAACACTATTTGAGTTTCATGTTTGAAAATGGCTTGAATTAAATAGTTTTTTTACTTCTGGGTGACTGGTTAATGTTTAATTAGTATATTGTATTTAGCAGTACATTTCCTGGACATATAGGTCAAAGTGGTAAATGTTCCCCCCCACCTGCTTCATTGGCTAAAGATTTTGACACAACACATTTGCTTTGTCCAAACCATTTTATCCACAGGGGGAAAAGGGAAAGAAAGGCAAAAAAGGGCCTAAAGGGGAGAAAGGAGAACAGGGTGCCCCTGGATTAGATGCACCTTGCCCGTTGGTATGTCTCACTTGGAAATGTGGCCATCTCGCTCTGAATAATAACATGGAAAGAATGAGCAAACATTAAACACTCAAAAGCCTTGTTTTACTTACCGACAACTAAGATGTAAGAATTATACAGGACTTTCTCTTTGGTCATCATATCCCTTTTCCCTTTAGCTCTGTTCAAAGTTTCATAGTCTAATTGGAATCTATCACAGTAGTGTTGAATAAACAAGTTATTGCCTGCCATAAAAGCTTGTGCTTTTGAACTGTGCCTAATGTTTGCTCCTTTCCAGTATTTCCTTCATTTGTTTTATTTTTCTACAGGCGAATCAGTATTTGAGTATTTTCACTGTCAGTAACATTCCAAGTTAATTTTTACAAACAGGGTTTCCGTGGATTAAAAGGGGATAAAGGGGAACCAGGTCAGCCTGGCCTGGATGGGCTGGATGCCCCTTGCCAATTGGTACAGTATTTCTCTTTCCTATCAACCCTGCATGAAAGTCTTTATCCAATTCATCAATGCAACCACCTTCTTGGGAAAGATTTGCATTGGAAGAGATCTGCATGCTGCTGCATGAATCAAGTTGTTCCTACATATTAAAATGATTTCCCGTCCCATGTCTAACCCATCCAAGTGCTTACACCATCTGTCCTTTCACTACATTTTTCCTCAGAATGTTTTACTTGTAAGCACAGGTTGACGTGTTTGCCTAGACACATTTAACCCTGCAGTTAAACAAGATAATCTCTGTTAGGAGCTTTCCTCAGTGGCTTGTAACTGCCTGCCGTTTAGAAAGAACCTTCTAAATAAGACTAGCAGGTAATCAATGTAGTGACATAATAGCCTGCAGCCCATGACAAACACCCTTTAAAATTGCTTAGTTTAATGATCTCCCTCTGAAACTTACTTGACCTTTCCTATGGTTACTCCAAAGCTACCCATCCTTATATAAGCATGAATCTAAAAAAACTGCCAATACTAAAATTATACTAGAAATCCCTTTCCTTGTTGTACCAATATGGCAAACACATTTCCCTCCAAATTTGAAACGGTGAAGTATCCACTACTATGTGGAAGATAATTTAATGAAACGGACTATAGCAATATATCTGCATATTACATTTGTAAATTAGGCCAGATTTTCAGTAAATTGCTGGGGAAAAATTAAGCATGCTTACTGAACTCATGAAATGTATTTATTGTCTTATATTTGAATGTTTTTATTGTGCATTTGCCATTTTTCTCTGGAAAGCATTGTTTTCTGTCTGAGTTTACATAATGATACAGGTATGGGACCTGTTATCCAGAATTCTTGAGAAGGTGAAGAAATTCACCTCCAAAATCTCTTACCAAAATTATTTGGAAATCATACCTTTTCTAGTCTACATATGGTATGAGCCATACTCAATAAATGTTAGTCCTGATTCCCCAGTACTGTCAAAAAGATACAATGTTGGCTTGATAAGAAAAATGGAAACTAACAGAAGTTCTTAGCAGACAATATTCAGTAAATTATATTTCCACTTTTGCTGGATATTTACAGTACAATTATAATGCAAGATGTGGCTTCCAGATTGAAATGGCTGATCATTGCTAGTCAGCAGTTCATGAAATCAATCATGTACCTTACTGTACTCAGACATTTTTGACATTCTGTGAATTTGGGCTGTTGCTATGCATGATTTCCTGACAGATGCACGCAGGGATAGTAAGCAGATTGATGTGACTTTATGTTGTTAAGTAGGAAGCAATTAGCAATTGTTTTTGTGCTTTGTATCTTAGTAAGGCATGAGGAAGAATCACAGTAACTCAATGCCAAAATGGTATACAAACCAGCCATAAATGTCCTTGTAAAAGGAAAAATAATACTGAGAGAAAAGTTACATATTCATATGTATGTATCACATATGTGTTGGTGTCAGTTAATGAAATTCTTACCAAACGGTAAAGGAACCATAACTATAGGAATAAGTGTATCTTCCGTTCAACAGATGGACTTGATCCTTTGGAGGACATTTTTATGTTAGGTATCAATGAATAGAAAAAGCACTATAAACACAAGATATAAAATACAGGCCATTCATAGAACTAACTTAACACAGAACTAACTTAGAGCTGCACGTATATATAAAATATATGTATTTATATATATATATATATATATATATACACATGTTTTAATGACCTTAACAAAATAAACTTGCGGATATTGCTGTGCTTAGCAGCAATATGTTACAAGCGTGATGGGACATTTAAGGAAAATTAAGTTATCTGGGACCCCACCTAAAGTACATAGAACTGTACTCCTATAGTCAACTATGCACAGTGATCAGTCAAATCTTTGCTTTCATTTCTAGAGTAAACATTATTCATTTCATATGGTTAGTCTACAATAATTTTGGCAATTATTTTGCTAAAATATTGGGATATTTCAAGCCATGCCCATAATCTGCACCAAACATACCTTCCTGGCCAAAAATCGTCTAGATATCAATTGGGGTCAGGGTCATTTTCCTCTCAGATCGATGACTGCATTGACTAGTTGATGCACTCCTTATCCTTTTGAAGTTATTGTTTCCATAATTGTAATTTGATTGATTGGCCCTAGGGCCAAACACTTGGATTAGCCTAATATTGCCCTGCCTTTGGTGGGTGACCACACCAAACGAGCAGATTCTATAGTGTGTGGATACCTTTACACAAATAAGGAGCTTGGTACACATTCTTACAGTGCAAAAAAGATTAGATGGAAAAAAAAAGGCCTGTATCATCACACTTTTGTCCAGAGTCTAAGCAATGTGACAATAAAGGCTTTTTACTGTTTTTATGCTTCTATGGTGCTGGACATTGAATTTTGTTATGCTGCAGATCTACCACAAATTCTACCCTTTTTTTTTGTAGCCTACTTGATGGGACTGTACTAGACAATTTGGGACAGTTGACACATTTGCTATGGGTAACAGTACTTATGCAAATGAGCACCTAGGTCAGTGAATGAGTTCTCTTTAAAAGATACAACAAGATAATTGTGTCATTTAATAAAGGACCGGTAACATAAAAATTTTAATTCTTTGTACATAACGAAAAAAAAGCACCAAGACGCATTTAACTTTAAATTTGCAAAGTCTTTATTTAGAAATATCTTACCAATACTCCCCTTGCGCTCCTCTTCAGAAAAGGCAACAGGGCTATGATCCATCATGCAGCACTCAATTTCTCCTCCCTGGCTATCTCCTATAGAGGGCAGGGAGGAGAAATCGAGAGCTGCATGATGGATCATCGCCCTGTGGCCTTTCCCGAAGAGGAGCGCAAGGGGAGTATTAATAATTTATTTCTTAATAAAGACTTTGCGAATTATATTGGAAGTAGATCAGATAGGACAGTCCATCTGTCAATGTACAGAAATTAAGAGTCACTTCTTCCTTAAGTTATGGGAAAATGATTCATGTGCTTTTCCAGTGTGAAAATCAAGTGTTACATAAGAATTAACAAATTTATGTCTTGACACATAAGGATAAACTGATTTCACTGCAGGAATTTGCCACCAGCATGGGCGTCCGCAGAAACTTCCAGGGCGGGTCAAGGAAGAAAACATATTACACAAATTATTTGTACGATATTATGGTTTCCACACAGCTTTTCTATACAGTCATATGAAAAAGTTTGGGAACTCCTAATTCTTTGGAGTTTTGTTTATCATTGGCTAAGCTTTCAAAGTAACAACTATTTCAGCAGTGACATAAAGTTGATTGGATTAATAGAAAATATGCAATATGCAGCATAACAAAATTAGACAGGTGCATAAATTTGGGTTCCCCAACAAAGATACTGTATTACATCAATACTTAGTTGAGTCTCCTTTTGCAAATGTAACAGCCTCCAGACATCTCCTATAGCCTTTGATGAGTGTCTGGATTCTGGATGGTGGTATTTTTGACCATTCATCCATACAGAATCTCTCTAGTTCAGTTATATTTTATGGCTGCTGAGCATAGAAAGCCTGCTTCAAATCATCCAATATATTTTCCATGATATTCAAGTCAGGGGACTGTGACTGCCATTCCTGAATATTGTACTTCTCCCTCTGCATAAATGCCTTTGTACATCCCAAAGCGTGTTTAGGGTCCTTGTCTTGTTGGAATGTCCAACCCCTACATAACTATGTGACTGATGCTTGAACATTACCCTGAATTATTTGTTTATATTGGGTTGAATTCATCTGACTCTCAACTTAAACAAGATCCCAATCCCTAAACTAGCCACACAGCTAGTAGGTAGCACGTGTTTTTCTTGGTATGTGGTGATACACTATCTGCAGCAAGATGTTCTTGCGGGTCTTTGGAGGTGATATTTGGGTTGTCTGTAACCATTCTCACAATCCTCTGCATATGCAGCTCCTGTATTTATTTATTTTTGGCCTGCCAGACCTGGGTTTTACAGCAACTGTGCCTGTGGCCTTCCATTTCCTGATTACATTCCTTACAGTTAAAACTGACAGTTTAAACCTCTTAGATAGCTTTTTTGTAGCCTTCCCCTAAACCACTGAACAATCTTTGTTTTCAGATCTTTTGAGAGTTGTTGAGATTCCAATGCTGTCACCCTTCAGAGGAGAGTCAAACAGAAGCACAACTTGCAATTGTCCACTTTAAATACATTTTCTCATGATTGCACACACCTGCCTATGAAGTTCAAGGCTTAAAAAGCTAATCCAACCAATTTGGCATTGCCAGTAATCAGTATTGAGCAGTTACATGCATTCAAATTAGCAAAATTACAAGGGTACCCAAATGTTTGCACAGCCAGTTTTTCACATTTGATTTAATTTCAACCATTTTTTGTTGAAAGTGGAGTAAATTATTATGCAGGCTGAGAGGGGTTCCCAAGCTTTTTCATATGGGCAAAGTGCAAAATTAAATATTATGATATTATAGATATTTACAGATATATAGAGTGAGGTAGAAAGCTATTAACAATGGAGAGGTGAGTGTGGGAGTAACTCAGCAGAAGGGAAAAGGGTGTAAGAGCACAGTAAATAGAGTGAGGCCATGCATAGGTGGGGAAGCAGCAGGGCAAGAAACTGTAGGGGTTAATGTGCTTTATGGCAAATGCAGAGAGAATGGTTGTAGGCAAAACTCACAGCCAACCTGTACCAATAAGATTCAATAATGAATGTAGTTACACAGATACAGTATACACAGGTTCATTTATAGTCTCTATAACACACAAAGGGTTTGTCAGACCTTCTTAAACACAGTTGCCCTTACAAATGCACATTAAGGGGCAAATTTACTATTACTCCCGGAAAATTGCTCGACCAAATTCGCATCGAATTGTTTTAGGCTATTATTTTGCTCGCAATACGATTTCTCGATGAATTCGTACGATCGGATACAGATCCTTCGGTTTCGCGAAATAATCGTGAAATTTCCTTCAGGCGTCTGAAAAATTTGTAAAATTTGAACGATTGAACGCTCTGATCGTACGAATGGTATTCGAACAGGACTTAGCCTCAGAAGCCTGTGGGGAGCTTCCCATAGGCCTCTATTACAATTCGGTAGGTTCAATCTGGCGAAGTAGGCAGTCGAATAACTTTAAAATTTTGATTCCTTCGATCATCGAATGATCGAATATCCGATCATTCGATATTCGATGATTGAAGAGGCCAAATTTGAATATTCGATTTCACGAAAAAATTCATACCATCTGTATTCGACCGAACTTTGATCATTTCACGTGAATTTCGTAAATCGGCCCTTACACAAACAGTTAATTTGTACACATAGATACAGACATACACTGACATTCACTCTAAGCTTAACACAACAGATTCACACTTATCTGCCCTGGAAAAGAAGCTGATTCATCAGGAGGAGATTCTCTACTTTGATTCTCTCATTCCTCACACAGATGAGGAGCAAGAAACTTCTCACAAGGGGAAGGGGCAGAGCAAAATCTAGACTAGGCATTGGGATGGTCCATTTTTTGAAGGGGTGCTGAGCATAAGATGTGAGCCTTTTATAAGCTTATTGCATGTTCTTATTGGTTAAATTTAAGAAATGTGTTAATTAAGGATATCCTTTATTATGATGTACAAGTTCAGGGAGGGGAAGGTGCCCCCCCCCTTGCCGCTATCTGTGCACACCCATGGCCATCAGTGATGTATCCTCAGATCTTTTCAATGGAACAACATAGCTGTGTGGTTTATTATGCCTTCTGCAGTTGGAGTAGGTTTCCCTTTGTGTCACTGTCACATATTTTTTCCTTATTTTACTATTAATTTCTCGAATGGAAACACTTCAAATGAGTTACTTGTGCCTTATTACAGTGAGAGCAATGTTGGACTTTTTTTCAGTCAAGAAAATGGCAATTATAGATATTTTGCCTTCCCAGTTTTTAAGCGGTGCAAACCAAAGGCAACATATGTCCCCAGATCTTACTGCTGCATTTGTTGGCAAGAAATAAATACATGATATTATTTTTCAAAAAGGGGGTTAAGTTTCTTGACTTAAAAAAAACAAAAGATTTGCTATGCATTTTCACACATCATGGAATCAAGCCCTGTGTATCGGGAAAAATCTATGGGTTCACTATTCGGTATTTTCACATTTTTAAACTGTTATTTTTAATGTTCCTTAAAATGAGCAATTATCGACTGCTTCACTAAGGAATCATGGGCAACTATTATTGGCCTCTATAATTACAGAACAAATGTTCAGTGAACTAATTTAAATGACTCATTTACTAACATAGCTGCTAACTTGCACAAGTCCAGTTGCCAGTAGCAACCAAATCTTTGCTTTCATTTTATTTAACTAGTAGCAGGCTGTTCAAAACTAAATGTTGATCGGTTACTATTGGAGGCTATTAAGCACCTGTGTTGAGCACCATTACCTGTGGGACTGACCGGGCACAAAGTGCAAAAAATACGATTGATTGCACCCATTTGTTGTACTTTGTTTCCTCCCTTGCACATAAGTGACCCCTAATAACGTTTGATACAAAGCACTAGACTACAGTGATCAGCACAGTGTTTAGTGTACCTGGGCCAATGTATTATTTTCTGTATCATTCCATTATGCTTTTATGGTATGCTGTTATATATACTAAATGCAGGGTTTTTATTTCACCATAAAGTTGTGCTTTGTTGTTGATCTCTTTAATATTTTTCATGCATGAAACAGGGACCAGATGGGCTTCCGATGCCTGGTTGTTGGCAAAAGGTAAGTACTAACTAATTAACAGAGTAAAAGAAACACAAGCATGCTCAACTATAAACTAAATCAATACATTGGAAACAAATTAAGGGTTTGAAATGGTGTGATTTTTTATTATTAACATAAAGAGGATCATGCATCTGTTATGTCTTAATATAATATTTTCTGTATGAATTACGTATACAGTTGTGCTCATAAGTTTACATACCCTGGCAGAATTTATAATTTCTTAACCATTTTTCAGAGAATATGAATGATAACATAAAAACTTTTGGCTGAAGCCATTTATTGTCAAACAACTGTGTTTACTCATAATCACTACATTATTTTATCATTTTCATCATGTCAAAAAAAGAATTACCCTAAATAACTATTTCTGCTGCTTGAAACTGGTGCTTGGTAGCACTGGGCCTACTGCAGTACATGATCTGATGATACAATACCCTTAAAACATGACTCTCAATTCAGGACTCCGCTTCTGTCATATTTCCCTTCCCTTAAAATTTCCCCATTTGGCTTGGTTTGTACCTCCAATGCATTTGCACAAGTTCTCCTACACACTATGGGGCAAATTTACTATTATTCCCCAAAAATAATTTGTTTCTATTCGATATTCGATTAGCATTCAATTTTCGAATGTTAATCGAATAGTTCTAGGCTACCTTTTATTCGATCGTTCGACGATCGAATAAAAACCTATTCGATCAGTCGAATAAATCATTCGACTGAATGAAGAAAACACTTCGATCATAGGAATCCTATTCGATCAGGACTTATGCTCCCGTAGGCTCCTATTGCAATTCGGTAGGTCCAATCTGCCGAAGTAGGCAATCGAAGAAACTTAAAAAATAAAATCCTTTGCTGATCAAATGATCGAATGATTGAATATTCGTCCATTCAAATCTATTTGAATGTATTTGATTGTTTGATCATACTCTATTTGATGATCAAAGAAGAAATCCTACGTTCGAACTTCGATCGAACTTCGAATACTTCACGTGAATTTAGTACATCAGCCCCTATAAGTCTCATTTATAAAATGTAACCACAAGTGCAGTCACGGTAAAATAGACACACATTTTGCATATATTGACACCATTTAAAAGTATAAATGCACTAAGCACCATTGTGTGCATCAACACCATTAAGCATCTATTACTGCAACTGACAAGCCAAAAGAATCAAATGCTAATATTGTTTTGGAGTGACACAATCCCCACTCTGAAAATATTAGGACAACTATTTTGTTGGCCCATGAAACCTTCAACCTACAGTTTGTGCTGCACATTGAAGGCAAAAGATCAGACTATTAAGTAATTTGTAATGAATATTTTGCACCCCAGATTGTTTGCAGATTTGAAAATATAAATGATACATAAATAAGCATGCAAACAACAAACATAATGCATTTCCACTTTGCATTTACTAGCGCTCTACTTACTGGTGTGTTTTTTTTCCCTTTCTGTTTTGCAGTGATGACTCTAACCATGCAAGCATGAAGTTGTAAATATTAATTCAAACTATGTATTTATAGTTGAAAAGAAAGAGAATGGTTTCACCAAAAATGTTTACATGTACCTTCTACGTGTTCATGAGTACACCTTATTTCTTTCACTTGCACATGCTGTTTGGCAGTCATAAATACTTCAAAATCATGGAAAATATACAAACATATGGCTGATAAATTTTATTTGCATAATTCGTATAGCGCAGGTGTTTTTCACACATCACAAACCAATATTCATTGAAAATAGTGACCAAATATTGTTATTTGTGACCAAATATGGACAAACCTTAATATAACCCCATTGAATTCAATGTACTTCCATGATCATGCCAAACAGCACCACTGAATTGTGCCATTGTAGCTGTATGAAAAGACTAAAGACCTGCATGACTTCTGTATCCTAATATTTGCTGTGTGATTGAACCTCACATGCCAAAAGAATGCTCACTGCGACAACCAAGCTTCTGAACATCTTCATTTTGTCCATTCTAAGGGAATGACCCCGTGGCTTGTTGCCAAAAAGAGATGAGGGAGAATGAAGCGGCAGAGAAACAACCTATATTATTTTGGAGCTGTGTGGCCATAATTGCAGGTCTTTAATCTACTGAATAAGCCTTTGTAATAGTGAAGCTTCATGACCCTGATTGTCTTTGCTGATGGTGGTTCTATGCTACCAAGGTCTCCAGGAAGTAGAAGAGGACATATATTGAAGATAGGATGCATCATAGTGATTCATCAGCTTGTGTCACTGAAAACTGTGGTCCACAGAGATATTCCACGGAATTGAAAAGCATCTCAAAGCTCACATCTATTATGGAGAAGTGGCTAAGGCATGTGAAAGTAACATCTGAAAAATGTATGACAAGAATAGGAATCATAATCCTCTATGATTTAATTTCTACAGCAAAACTATACACAATAGGTATGATCCTGTGCAGAAGGATCTTAGTTGACTTGATTGCTTTCAAGTTGTTGACTGTTAAGGACTTGAGGGAAACTATACCCACAGCAAATATGATAGATGCAAAAAGCTAATCTGATTTGCTCGTACGTACTGTAATTTATTGAAAGGCGCTAGCATTTTTTTTTGCCATTTGTTATTTGTTAGTGACATTCAGTAATCCATCTGAATGCGTAAGACTTCTAAGTGCGGCACCTTTAACAATTTAGCAAGCAACTCCTCTAGTTGGCTCTGCATCAAACAGGTGTTTAAGAATAAGCTGCAGCTGCTATCGGAATTGTAGATGATGTAATATATTCAATGTTTGTTTTAAGTATTAATTGCTGTAAACACTTAAAAAATGTTTTTGTTAATTTCTTATTAAGAAAGAATACTTATTCTGCAAAATGCTTGGTAGTTTTAAAAGCATTTGTAATTATAATTCCTTTTTTTTAAACAAATGCGAAATGCTTTGACACCAAGTATACTGAAAGAGTCGCCAGTGTAGGTGGTAATATGTGTAGGTGGTAATATGTGTAGGTAGGCGTTGCTGAGGAATTTTACTTCCTTCCCTGTCGATCGCAGAGAAAGTTTTGCGATTGTGATGATACAACAGCATCCAGCATATGTTCATTATTTTGTATCTTCCAGTGAGTTTGTTGAACAGCAGATTGTCATCTACTCCTCCTCCAAATCAATTCAATGAAGGATTTGCACATAGGCAAATCAAATATGTAACAATAACTTCTAATGAACTAGTTTGGAAGCCATATCATCTGGTTTAAAACGTTCCACCATAGTTATGCTGTTTGAACTTTGCAAGTCATTTGCTCTGCATAAAAGCTGGACATATTTTACTACAGTAGCAGTTTTAATGGTTTTAAGCCCTTACACTTTTAATTCCAAGCATACTTTTCTACATTTCATTTTTGGTGCTGTAAGTCTTGTCAGTATGATGCATGTGTGGCTTTAAAAATGATATTTGTTAATATCACTAGCATTCCTCATTTTGTTGAATGAAAACAGCACAGTTGCCATTTTTGTTTTTTTTTTGTTTGTTTTTAAACACTGGCATAGTCCTTTTAATGTGTGTGCTATTAAAGGAAACAATAAGCTGTCCGTTTTATGGCGTGTGACAAGTGGCATTGAAGTTAATGTTAATCTTTCTAACGCATTAAGATTCTCCTATCTTTTAATGAGGATATGCAGCTCCTTCTTCATCATTTCATTTCAACTGATTTTATTATTTCTCTATGGTATCTGCCTAGGCATGAAACTCAACATCAGAGATGCTGAGACCTTTGACCTGGTCATGTTTATTTTTTTTACAGTTTATCCATATTTAGCCAATAGTACTGAAGATAATAGAACATTTTACAAGATTATCTTTTAAAATCTGTACAAAGAGAAAAATAATGTCAGCAGATGGAGATGCCTTAAGTGTGTTGAGTGTGAATCACTGAAGGATTCATTTACAGACTTCAAGAATCATAATAGACAATATCCCCGAAGTATCTATATTGAGACATTATTCTTGATATGTATTTTGTTGAATTGGTTGGATATTGTTCTGGATATTAGTACAAATGTAACTCTGAAGCTTGCAGGACATATTTGGGTCTATAAATGAGATCTATTGTGATTGTAAATAGAAAATGGATATAGGCAGGCACAATTGACTCATATAATTGCCTGATGTTGATACTGTTTAGGTGCCTCCATATGTGCACACATATACTGTAAAATGAACACCACAGAGGTAATAAATATGCATAAAATAAATATACACAAAAACTAGAATGTATTTATATTTAAATATATAATTAGATAGAAAGATTGGTTAAGGAAAGATAATAATGCACAACTAGCTGAAAAAAGATCCCATGTAAGGTTGCAGACACTGCTACAATTTTAAACTGTTTTAAAGTCATACTGACATGTTAGTATAATGAGACAATGCCAGTATTGCTAGGAAAAGGTGGGCAGTTTCTGAACAAAACTAGCAAGTACTGACAATGTATCTGATACTACTGATGTACTGACAGAGACTATTTAAAATATTGTATCTCCACGGACTATAACATTCTAGGACTTTCCAAGTTTCTATGTTGGGTTTGTCTTCTATTGATTTCCTCTTAAAAGCTGGATAGATGTGATACATAATATGAGAGTATAACACGACCAGACAGTGTAGTATACATAAATGAGGAAAATATCCAACCAGAATATACTATTTAAATTGTCCTAGAACTCATATGGTCTCATTGAAAAAAAGATGCTAATTCACTTCAGTACATTTCACTGTGCCTGTCCAAAACACTTCAACATGTAGGTAAGGGCAAGCACATAGTAGTAAATACAATGCATTTTACTGGTTAATACACAATAAGATCAATCCACAGTCCATAGTATTAAACTAACAGAATGATAGACTTTAGTTTAGTTCTCATTTAACAAGAATGCCTGTGCCAAGTCCACATGATCTATTTGAGAGAATATACCACCACCTAAGGCTCAACCTTTGGCAAACCCCAAATGCAGTTGGTGCAATTTGTTTAAGTATTTGTAAGCAGTGGATTTTAATGTGCTGTTTTCTTTGAAAAGCTACTACAGGTATGGGACCTGTTATCCAGTATGCTCTGGACCTGACATTTTCCAAATCGTTCTGTAATTTGGAGCTTCATACCATAAGTCTACCAGAAAATCATGTAAACATTAAATAAAACAAATAGTCTGATTCTGCTATTTATTATATCCTAGTTGGGATTAAGTTAAAGGGACTGTGTTATTATTACAGAGAAAAATTTAATCATTTTTTAAAAAATTGGATTATTTGATTATAATGGAGTCTATGGGAGATGGCCTTTCCGTAATTCGGACCTTTCTGAATAACGGTTTTCCAGATAACGGATCCCATACCTGTATTGGATATTACAGAATTGTAAAAAGAATTGCACTGATCGAATATGCCGATGTTTGTTGCAAAGCATTGGGCAAATTTACTGAAGGAACGGGCTGCAGTATTTGGGTGCTCAGTCCTGGACCATTGTGCTTGCAGCGAGTCTAGTTAGTTTCCCAATAAATAGAACTGCAGACTGTGACATCAGCAATTACATTTCTACAATTTTCTCTGATGGTTTCATTTTTAGTTTTCATATATCCCCATTCTTTATAATACCTGGCATTTCTTTCTTAGTTAATCTGAAAGCATGGCATCATATTTATTTAGTATATTTTAGATAATTCAATTTAGTATCAGTCATCCTATTTCTGCATGGAAAAAATCATAACCTTTTTTGGTGCCATTTGCAAATTTACTTACTTATTCTGGATTGTGCTACTTTGGCTCTGAGACTTTTTGGATGTGCAATTGAAAACGTGTTAAATGGGAATATTATGTCATACAATACAATAATGTTCCTGTTGCAAATAATTATGCCTGGATTATTTATAATAGGCATAGCATATCTGAGTTTGAGGCGCCATTAATAGCCCAGTTCATTGACATTACCCATTACAGAAAGCTCATTTATATCCATGAGATACATTTCACTGCATAAAAACAAATAGTGCTAATTTTGCTTCAAGACAATCATAGATAGCCAATTATAAAAATTTTGAAAACCTTTCCCACAATATTAATTGAAATATTGCTGGGAGTTATTGGATTTGCCACCTCCTTATCCATACATGAATAATATAGAAGGCTAATAATATATAGGGAAGAAAATGCAGCTCTGTCTATAGATTCCCTCTTACAATCTTACAAACACAATTTGTGTTCATCCTCATTCTCCAATTGGTAGTTGATTTCTCAAAAAAAAACAAAATGGCCGATGGCCCAGGCACTGGCTGATCCCTTCCAGAGGGGAAATTATTTTAGAGAGCACTGAACTCCCACCTGGCCTCTCACACATTGCTAAATGTCTGCACACACTGAGGGGCAGATTTACTAAGGTTCGAATTGTCAAGGGCTTTTAGCCCTCAAATTCGTCTAGCGAATATTTGGCAAATAAATATTCACCAAAATCGAATACAATATTTGCTTGTTTTGAGTGCGTTTTGACTAGTTGTCAGAATTGTACAATCGAACGATCCTACGGAAAGTCGCAGAAAAAACGTTTGAAAATTCACCAAAATCGTATGAATGGAAGCATTCGATCGTACGATTGAAATTTGGCAAAAGACTTTCCCATAGGCTTCTATTGCAATTCGGTAGGTTCAATCTGGCAAAGTAGGCAGTCAAATAAAAATTTAAAGGGCAAGTTCTTCGACTGGCAAATAGTTGAACGATCGAATATATATTTATTCAATCTATTCAATCTATTCAATGCGACCAAATATTCTATATTCGACAGTCAAAAATACGTAATTTGCATATTCGAATAGTCGCACAATCGAATAGAGAATCCTTCACACTAATTTAGTAAATCTGCCCCTGAGTATTTCCATTTAGGATATGTTACAGTTTTATTACAGATATATCATATGCCAGACACACATAGGATACTGCACATATCTCTCGGCTGATAACTGTTTAAATTGTTAAGATTTTCCATCAAACTGTGTTTGGGGGGAAACATTTTAAACAAATGCAATGTATTTTCAATGTATTTTTATTAAAAGATGTGTGTATATTCATGTTCCCTTTTGTTAAGATATATATATTTTTATTTCTTTTTTTCTACTTTTTTTTTTTTAACCATTGTGTACATTGATTGTTTGATTTTGACTTTTTTAATGCAGAATGTGAAAAAAAAGCTCCTATAAAGAATTAGGAGTTCTTGTCGTTTCTTGAGTTTGCCATGGTCCAGCTTTTCATAGCAGCCAATCAGGTGTTAGCTTTTATTATTTGTATTTTACTAGACTGATCAGAGCTAACTGCTGACTGGTTGCTACAAGCTACTGGACATGACAACCTTTGCCTGTTTATGAAGCATAACCCTTTAGATAGTGTTGTCAGCCACATGCAATGAGGATTATCATTTAAAGCAGTTAAAGGAGCGTATTAGTAAAGGTGTCGGAAGTATTTAACATCAAAAAAAGTAAACAAAGTTAAAATAAAGGTGCATTTCTGCTAAATCTTAACTCCATGCATATGAATCAGTCCTATATATTATCATAAAATATCCATTACAAACCACTGATTACTGCATTTATAAAGGTATTTTGTTAAAATAGATTACACCCATTCTTTACACAATTATTACATTGAAGTAAATTAACTTAATTTTGGCAACATTTAAATTCTGGGATGAATTTAAATTACATTTTACGCTGAAACCAATGATTTCAGTGATTTTACTTCAAACAACGCAGATGTATACATGGGGTATTATATGGTTTTAATGCAGAAATGTTTTGTGTATGTCAGTTAAGTATTTACACACCTTTATATATATATGTCCCTAAGTGACAAGGTATTTTATGGCCTAAAAATTCCATGCACCATAAAATACCTTTTGATTTTATATGCTCATTGGGTGTCTTGCCAGTGACATCTTTATTTGTTGCCAGCAATTGTGAAACTTGCAAATATTTTGTTGTACCCATAGCTCTTTTTAAGATATGTCAGGCTATTGTATCTTGTTTTCTCTTGGTCATGGTCTTATTAAGACTTTAAGAATTTGTTTGCTCACCAGATTTCTGATTGCCCACCAGATTTTGTTTCATGTCTTTTGAGCTTTGTACTTTTATTTGGGTATATAATTTCATGGTGAGAAGTTGACCGTCAGATTTATTTTTACACTATGTATGACATATTTTCATAATGTAAAGAGTGTGTAATTAAAATATTAAGCTTGTCATTAAGTTTGAAGAGTATTTCTTATATTAGTGTCTTCACAGCCACCATGAACTCTCTTCCATGTTAAAAAATATCAATGAATACTGTGTTGTAAGAGAACGGCAGAATCCCCTTAAAGGGCACCTATGGGCCGAAAAAATTTCCCCAAACCAAAGGTGCGGACTGATAGAGCCGGCATTTCGGTTATGTGCATATACAGTAAATAATGGTGCAAACAAGTATGCATATAATAACTGTAATACACTTACAATAAAGTAAATCATCATACAAAGCAAATCCTTGTACACAGTTATAGGAATGCACCGAATCCAGGATTCAGCAGGATTTGGATTCGGCCGAATCCTTCTGCCGAACCAAATCCAAATCCTAATTTGCATATGCAAATTAGGGCCAGGGAGGGAAATCACGTGACTTTTTGGCACAAAACAAGGAAGTAAAAAATGTTTTCCCCTTCCCACCCATAATTTGCATATGCAAATTAGGGTTCAGATTCGGTTCGGTATTCAGCCGAATCTTTCGGGAAGGATTTGAGGGTTCGGCCGAATCCAAAATCGTGGATTCGGTGCATCCCTAAACAGTATATAAAGCAATCGCAATGTTGCAGTAAGGTTGAGTTTGACGTTTAAGGGGATTAGTTATTTAAATCCCAATGCCAAAAACTCAAACAATTTTATTTTTTTTACCATAAAATCTGAACTTTTGATGGAGAAAAAAGTCAAATGCTTGAAGATTTATTATACCCAGAATCTGAATCTGAAAATCCGCCATCTAACACCTGCCAAGGTTGTATATACTGTAATGTAAGTCAGTGGGAGAAGTGGGAGAAGTCCCTATCCTAATTGGAAGTTATCGTGGTCTGCACTTGGTTTAAACTGAAAATCTGATCATTTCAGGCAAAGCCTCAAAAAAAGTACGATTTGTGAAATAGCCAGAAAAATTTGTACAATGCAATTATTTGTACAGCTTCTTTTGGGGGTTTTCCCTGAAATTATAAATTTGTGGTTTTTAAATAATAAACACAGTCATATCGTAGATTTTATTTTGGTCTGACTATTTTTATTTAAAAATTCAGAAACATTTGGATTTTGATAAAAAATGCTTAAAGTATTTGGTCGAATTGTAAAGATCATGTCTCCCTTGAGTCAATACAGTATGCTTCCAGTCTCCAACAAGAAACATTTACAGAATCATTTATGTGCAAGGTAAGATGCTCATATATTGAAGATATATGTTAGCAAATATTCTGGCAATCTTCCCTTTAGCTTTCACTCTCGCAGATAAGTAATGTGGACTACACTAATGTCTATGTTTCTGCATGTTCTGATTCTGCATGGTGACTTTATAAGGCTAGCCTGTGGTTGAAGACATTTGCCATAAAGCTTACTCCATAATAAGAGCCACTTACAGCTGGCATAAAACAGTTTGAAAAGAATTCTAGAATTTAAGAAGTAGCAACATACCTGTACCTGATATCCGAAATTCTCACATGACAGCAAGTTGTTATATATGATATTGTGGAATTAGGAGAATCTGCCTGAACTGGCTGCAGTTCAGTTCAGTCTCAATTGTACACTGAAACCATCCTCTGGCATGCACATAGGACATTAGCAAATCGGATCATTATTGCTAACCCCCATCTTTACAAATGACGGTGGTAGGTCAGGAGTAATGCAAGTGAACCATTTGCTCTATTTCTAGTAACCCATAATAACCTCTATCTACAGATAGCCTTATTTGTCTACTTTCTGAGCGCAAAGATCCTATATTTCTGGCCCTATTGCATTCCTTCTAGGGATGCACCAAATCCAGGATTTAGCCTTTTTCAGCAGGATTCAGATGCGGCTGAATCCTTCTGCCCAGCCAAACCGAACCCTAATTTGCATATACAAATTGGGGTGGGATGTGAAATTGCATGACTTTTTGTCTCAAAACAAGGAAGTAAAAAATGTTTTCCCCCTCCCACCCCTAATTTGTTCGGGATTCGGGCAAGATTCGGCCTTTTCAGCAGGATTTACAAATACAAATTAGGGTTCGGATTCGGTTCAGTATCTGGCCGAATCTTTCTTGAAGGATTTGGGTTCGGCCGAATCCAAAATAGTGGATTCGGTGCATCCCTAATTCCTTCCATGGTATTCCCACCAGTAGCAAAGATTTTTTTTTTGCTGACAGTGAATTTTTGGAGAAGTGAAACTGGTCAGGTATGATATATATTATACAGAATACTTGAAACCTGGAGGATTGTTTTGCGATCAGTACAGATACTGACCAGTTATTATAAAGAAAAGAAAATTCCTCCATCATACAGTTCTATATACATATGTTTATCTGAACAAGAAAAATGAATGGGGACCTGGAAGAACTAATGCAAAACAAATGTAACTAATAGAACGTGGGACTTCTGCAACTTATAGACTTACAGCTTCTGATAGCACTGATAGCCCTTGTCCTTGTGATATGATTTCTTAGAAACAACCCAGAAGAATCAGAATTGTATTTGACAATATAAATAATCATTAAAGGGGTTGTTCACCTTTGAGTTAACGTTTAGTATGATGTAGAAAGTGATATTCTGAGACAATTTGCAATTGGTTTTCATTTTTTATTATTTGTGGTTTTTGAGTTATTTAGCTTTTTATTCAGCAGCTCTCCAGTTTGCAATTTCAGCAGTCTGATTTGAATAAGTGACTTGAGTGTGTGTTTTTAAAATTCAAATTTTTTACGCACATTTTTTAAACTCCTCTGAATAGAATTGACCCAAAAACTTGAATCAAATTCAAACTGAATTCTATTTGAATTTTAAAAACTTTATTCAAGCTTTTTTTTCCGAAAAACTAGAATGTCAGGAAGGCTGCAAACTATTCAAAAATGATCCCTGGACCTCGAACATTGACTTAAACAGTTATTTGGCAGGTTTTAGGTGGCGAATAATTTCATTTGAGTTATTAAAACGTCAGAGTATGATAAAATTGAAAAGTTTTTAAAAAAACTCCTTAGCCGATTTTGACAGTTTTAATTTTCAATTCGACCCTTGATAAATCTACCCCTAAATGTGTAGTTTACAGAGCTTTTGTTTGAAAACTGGTTACAGTCAGAAGAAGGGCAAATTAAAAAAAAACTGTAAATAATAAATAATGAAACGTTTCTTAGAATTGGCCATTCTTTAACAAACTAAAGTGAACCACCCCTTTAAATTACTTAAAGGACATGTCAACCCAAAAAATGACTTTTTGTCTAATAAAAGAAAACACAATTATAAGCAACTTTCCAAAATGAATGTATTAAAAATTGTCAGTGCTTTAAAAGTTATTTGTAAATGTAATTGCTATTGAAAGCAGCATTTGCATAATTCCTGGTTGTTACATATTAAATAATGTTGCAAAAGCCAGTCTCCTATAGTACAGAGAAAAGAAAGGGACACACAAACACTGCTTTTAATAGCAATACATGAATAAATAACTTAAAAACCATAGAAAATGTGTAATGAATGTATATTGCAAAGTTGCTTAGAATCATGTTTTCTTTTATTAGGCAAAGAATTATTTTTGGGGTTGACATGTCCTTTAAATCACTGGAAGTTGTAATGGGGAAATTTGATGCACTGTTTAAATGGAGGAAATGTGCCTCATTTTCCATCAGCCTAAAAATATTATGTACAGTACTTGTCTAACTGTGTCACATTTCCAGGAAGTGTATGAGGACTAGGAGCTTCACATGCTGTTTATGAATGTGTGATTCACTCACACACTGAACACCAGACATACTCTGCAAATAATAAACACATATTCACCTTGAGCACCGAGCACAGAACAATTGCTTCAGATTCATTTGTGCCCACATTGCCACTATAATTCTAGGAAAAAACACTGAGCTGTGTAAAAAAAAACATTGCAGCCGTGCTCAAAATTGCACTTTGCTCACAGATGTACATGCAG
>CM044432.1:54153138-54184770 GCA_024363595.1 Xenopus borealis | reverse complement strand
TTTGGAGGGGTTGAACTTGATGGACTTTGTCTTTTTTCAACCCAATTTAACTATGTACAGCTCCAGAGGGGCTTCCCCAGCAGTCTCTGCGACCTGCAGTTCCAGAGGGACTTTCTCTGCAGCCTTTGCAGCCAACAGCTCCAGTGGATTTTCCCCAACAGCATCCACTGTCTATAGTCTCCAAGGAGTCTCATTTACTGTACTCACTGCCTACTTCCACTAATACTTATGTTCTGGCCTGCTATCTATGTTTATCTCTTGTTTTATTATTTGTTCTATTTACCATTGTTCTATGTTTCTCCACAGTCCCAGTCTTGGTGGTTCTGAGGAGTGGGGTACTGTCAGGATCGCACTGCCTGGAGGCTTACCTTCTGCTCCGGGCGGCGCGTCCTCTCCCTTTCCGGCGTCGCTCCCACAATGGCAGCACCCATAGCCGCCACGTGGGTAGCGGCGCCGGGTAGTGACATCATCACGCCGCGTCTGACGCGATGACGTCACGGCGTCCAGTTTTAGTACCAAACTTAAATATTTAAAGGGGTATTGGACGCCATGATGGCGTCCAATTATAGTACTTTGTTTGCTTTGTTCTTGGGTGTTATTTTGCTCCTTTGATCTGTATTTTGACCCTGCCTGTACTTGTTACTGAAGATTGCTGCCTGCCTATAAACCTTTGCCTGGACTTTTGACCTTGATTCTGCCTGATCCTTGCCTTTACCTTGCATTTGGACCTTTAAACCCTAAGCTTCCTCCTCCTCTACTGTCATAGAAAGGGTATGGCAATTTGTACCTTACCTCCCCTCACCTCTAGGGTTGCCACCTGGCCGGTATTTTACCGGCCTGGCCAGTATTTTTGCTGGTTGATCCCAATGTTATGAATAGGAAAAAAAAAAGCTAAATATATAGGAAGGCCGGTATTTTTTTCCTAAAAAGGTGGCAACCCTACTCACCTCTCATCTCTTTCTTTTCTATGTTTTCTATTAGTTTTGTAAATGTTTTACAAATCTAAAATAAAAAAAAATTAAAAAAAAGATTGAATTCTTGGTCAGTCTATAGTCTATGTTCAAGTACTGATATATTTTACAAAATCCATTGTTTGTCCTTCCTTGTCATTATGCTTACATCTGCCAAGATAACAAACTTAATTTTTTATAAAAAGAGAGCGAGTATGTTTCAAGATCAAGGCTTACATATCCATTTTTCCAACAATCAGTAACTGATTATGAAGTTTTTTTTTTATAACAGGACCAGTTCCTTTGGACTGTTGAAACTGTTCCAGCTGCACATTATCAATTCATTGAGCCACACTATAGTGCTAAATTACGGTTACAGTCCACTGATTTAGGAACTATTAAAGCTATGGGCAAATAAAGCCAAATACTCATCTGTTGTAAATTAAATACAACAATTTTTGTTTTTAATGTAGAAATTAATGTATTAATATCCCCGAGTCAAGTATGGTCTTAGTTCAAAAAGTTATATTTGTGCAGAAGCTAATATTAAATTTTCATTTTCGCAATGGTTCCCCTTTAAAAGTAACAGTAAAGTGTTTTAAAGAAAAGACAATATAATGTACTGTTGCCCTGCACTGGTAAAATTGGTGTGTTTGCTTCAGAAACAAAACTACAGTTTATATAATTCAGCTACTGTGTAGTCATGAGGCAGCCATTCAAAGCTGAAAATGGAGAAAAGGCACGGGATACACACCAGATAACATGACAAGTCCTGTAGTATACAATGGGATTCCTCAGAACGTATCTGTTATCTATTATGTACCCTGTGCTTGAATGGCTGCCCCCATGTTTATATAAACTATAGTTGTGTTTGTGAAGCAAACACATTTATCAGTGCAGGGCAACACTATATTATATGGTCATTCCTTTAAAATACTTTCATGTTCTGGTGTTGCTGTTTTAAAGGGCAAATAGTTAAATCTGTTAAATATCAACAGATCTTCCTCTACTATGAAGTGCTGACGTTACCTTCCCCCAAAAAGGAAAAAAATGAGGAGGTGTGGTGGGGGAGTGGAAGAGGCAGTGTCCTCAGACAGCACAGCTAGATTATAAATAGAGCAAGGGAATGACTTTGTAGAATAGCAGTTACAGCAGTGAGCCCTCGGGTCCAGCAGTGAGACAAATTCAACTGATCTCAACTCCCGTACCTAAATACTTCCCAGCTACTGCAGCAGAGATGGCAGAGGAGTACACCAAGGCAAAAATCATGGAAATGAGAAAGAAGCACATTGGGTAAGTACATTCTTCTGTTTAAGCCACAACATCTTGCCATGATACTTTAAAAAAAAAAAAAAAAAAAAGTTTACAGTATATAAAAAGGTGATTTCCTCTGATCAAGATTTTTAAGCAGCATCACTGATAATCAGCCTCCATTGCTGCATAATGCCATGTCATCAGAACTGTTATTTTTAAGCTCTGATAGTAATAGTCCCTTCATTGCAACAATGCTCCTGTTACTTTATTTGGTAAAGTATTTACTAATCCTTTAACTGTCAGCACTGCTCTCATTTATAATGATCATACAAGTGTTTTTAGCTGCAGGAAGGTCACTCCAATCTTTTACCACTGAAACAGTAGTGAAAAACACTGCGTGACTTGTTATCCCATAGAGATAAAGCAATCTGCTGAGTGGCATTTCTTACTGCCCTTTTAATCTTTTAGACCAATGTTTTCCTTCGCAGACGTTTAACATTTAAAACAAAGGAAACTCCAGCTATGTGTTTTATTAATAATAATAATAATTATTATTATTATTATTTTTAATAATAATTTATTATTAAATAGTAAGAAACACAAGCCAGGTAACATACTTTGTATAACCACCCGAAAGCTTTCCCTGAAAACAGGAATATTCTTATTAGAATGTACAAATGTATTACATGAATGGATCTTTCAGTGGACAGTGGCACTAATGCTAGCTACAAGCCTCTCATGGACAGGCAAGGAGAAAATAATCAGAACTCAAGAATGCAAAATACACAAAGGAAGTAACGCACTCACGGTAACCATAGGCAGTGCTAAAAATATTTATTTTTGAATGAATGTTTCCCCTTTTAAAGAGGAATGTTACTTTTCTCCAGGAATGGTGTGTAGAAGCGAGGCACATCTGTAGGAAGGCAGCAGACAGATGTCTGTGGCTCACATACTGGCGCTGAGTTTAAGAGAAATCTCTCCTTGGGTTAAAATCAAAGGACTGATTGACACAGACTCCAGGGCTGTTTGTGAAAGGAAACAGCTGTACAGCCTAAGTACAGCCATTAATTATTACAACGTGGGTGGAAAATTATATATGTATTCTTTCCATTCTCAGGGGTTTGTTTTCCATTTAGGAAATCCATACTTGGTTTTTACTTCCTCGGTAGTGTGCTGACTGCTGAATTCTTCCACATGCCACTCAAACCATTTTACCAATTTGCAGGATAAGAAATAGTTTATGGTATTTATGGATCAACTGCCCTAAATACTGGCAATACTGATATATATATATATATATATATATATTGGGACCTGCGGTCCCAAATAGTTCTCACTGTTTCTGTAAATGAGAAGGACTGTTGTATGCAAAGTTTGCACCAAGTACTCTTTATATAGCCTCCAACACATAGGCTGCCAATCATTTGAAAGATCGCAGCCACGTTAAAAAAAAAGGTAATCAGTAAAGATTAACTTTATGGAGTGTGCCCATTTATTGCAGATGATATGTGTGTCTTAGCCCTCAATGAATGCAAAAGAGTGAGAGTAGCACTTTTATATTAATCTAGCTATTTAGCTAATGTCTTGTTATCTATATGCAACAAGTAAATAAGCATTATGATTAATATACTGTCAGCCATCTCTCCATATCAATCAGTGCTCTGATTCGGTCAAAGCAAAGCGAGCAATAAGAGTAACAGAGAGATATAACAACTGCAATCACAATGGAAAGTTAGCAGTTAAAATTTCTGTTTGCCGAATGCTGATGTTAGGCGACAGAATCCCCATTGTTTGCAACATTGTTCCCATACTTTGTCTACTGGGCTTCACCCTCCTCCACTAAATGAATGACAAGAAAATAGTTGTATATGACAGTTAGTGATTTAGTTGAGCTGACAGAAATCTTCTGGCTCAATATAATGAAAGCACCCAGAACAACAGAAGGGGCATTTTATAGCACTAGATATATAGTGAATAAATTACCCCCTCTTGTAAATTATAAGGATATTATAAGTTACTGAGGAGCTTCATGACCATATAAAAACACAAGGCCGAGTGGTACTTCCCGCCCAAGTAAGGCTGCCACCTGGCCGGTATAAATATATAGGAAGGCCGGTATTTTTTTCAGGAAAAGGTGGCAACCCTACGCCCATGGCAAGCCTTAATTAGGTTATTTACTGCATTGTCATAAATGGGTCCATCTTCAAAGGAAGTTTCTAAGAAAATCAATAGGACTTTGTATTAGGCTAGTGACAGACGACAGATTCGGGGAGATTTAGTCGCCACACAACTAATTACCTCTTCAGCTCGGCTACAATCCCCCCAAACTGCCTTCCATCTGCCTTCCCTGTGCTTGAATGAGGAATCACCTGCGCAAATACACTTGTGGCACTTCAATTTCTGAAGTCGCCTGAAGTTGATTCACAAGGAAACTTGGGGCGACTTTGGAAATCAAAACGCCGCAAGTGTATTTGCTCAGGCGATTCCTCTTTCACGCATATGAAAGGCATTTCGTGGGGAGATTATCACCGGGCTGAAAAGGCGATTAAACTCCTGGTGACTAAATCTCCCGAATCTGCTTGTCTGCCACTAGCCTTAGAAACGAATGCCTGCAAAGTATTTACTTCAAAGCACTTCCATTGCACCCCTGCCCTGTGGTTCTTACTATCCTTGACAATGTGGGACGAGAGACCCAGATTGTCACTCAAACAGGACTAGAGGCAGTGTGATTCTTCCATATGGTGGATATTTGTTTACTTTTGTGGTTTTTAGTTCCTAGTAATACTGACAGATTCCTATTTATTTTAATAGAAACGTCACTATCACTTTAATCTTCATGCTGTTTCCTCCTGCTGTGGTTTGTGAATGCTGTCTGTTGGAAAAAGTCCTTATGCTAATAATGTTGTCTCTGTTGGCATGGGCCTTTCAGAAATCCACTTTGAGAAGTATGCAATTGCCAACAAAATGTAAAACTCCCCAGTCTAATAATGGGAAAATATTGTTATCAAACAGAGCTCACTACTAAGGGGTTATCAAGCTTGGGCTCACTAATAAGGGGCAGACTTATTAAAGATTAAACTTTGGAATCCATAAGGATCTCCCTAACTTCTGTCTTTTAATGTTTTATGAAACTTTTCTCAGAGGAACTTTTTAATGAATTACATAGTTACATAGTTAAGTTAGGTTTAAAAAAGACCAAAGTCCATCATAAACCCCAGTGCATATATATGCACATATATCTATCTATACACTCACAAAAATAACTATATCTACTAGGGATGCACCGAATCCACTATTTTGGATTCGGCCGAACCCCCGAATCCTTCCCGAAAGATTTGGCCGAATACCGAACCGAATCCAAATCCTAATTTGCATATGCAAATTATGGGTGGGAAGGGGAAAACATTTTTTACTTCCTTGTTTTGTGCCAAAAAGTCACGTGATTTAGCTCCCTGGCCCTAAATTGCATATGCAAATTAGGATTCGGATTCGGTTCGGCCAGGCAGAAGGATTCGGCCGAATCCTGCTGATAAAGGCCGAATCCTGGCCGAATCCCGAACCGTATCCTGGATTCGGTGCATCCCTAATATCTACCAATATCTATACTAACTATAGATTTTAGTATAACAATAGCCTTTGAGAGTATGCTTGTCCTAGAAATCATCCAAACCCCTCTTAAAAACATAAATACTATCTGCCATCCGGCTGGGCATTCCTTGTCCTCACTGTGAAGAACCACCTATAGGAGGATATTCTCTATGGTTTAATTAATATTGTGGATACAGATTTACACTAAAATAAGTGGAGTTAATGAATATCTCACCACATTTTCACAGGTTAGATGGAATTTCATTTAAAACTTAAATTTAATGAATCTCAGTGAACCTTCAGTCTGAATAACTGTAAGCAAACATATCAAGTGGAACATCATATGAAAGAGTATTTGTGAAACAGAAGTAAAGTGCCCCAGTAGGAATGCATGTGAACTGCTATTTAAAGCACCAGGAGATCAAATTACCTGCTGGGAGATGTTTTGCATTGACCTTTTAAACTATTTCTCTAACCACCAAAAGAAAAAATAAAGATTTAAAGTGAAAAAATACCTTTAGGAATATACTTAATTTGTGACATGGTTTCATAGCTAGAGAATATGTTCATAGAAGTACAATAATGCATATTTTTAAAGTAATCTGCAAGGGATGCAAATACACAAAATATTATATAGTCTGAGGTCCAGTGACTCAAAACTGATGATCTGGAAGGAGTAATTTATTAGTCAACCTACAGATTCACCTGAGGCTTGATAAAGGACCCAGTGGGGTCCGAAACGTTGCCTTTTTGGTATGTCTATTTCTGAGCCAATAAATCACTTCTTTTAAGCAAATTTACAATTTCGAGTGTGCCGTAATAATTACTTTGCTTGGATCTAACTTTTGACCCTAGGCAGGTTGCATACTGCACAAGCACCTGGGACCTAACAGGTATTATAGTAGGTAGAACGCTCTATTTTTGAAGGAACCCACAGATTAATAGTCAGTCTCTAAAAGGCTTCTCAGAATTTTCAGTCCATGGAATAAATAAACAACTTTCTGACTTGCTACTGACTTTGTTTTTCACTTAAGATGACTATACGTTCCCAGATATGGTCATGTACTGTATGCCAGATTAAGGGTTGGTTTGAACAGACCATCCTTCTATCCCTTAGAAAAGCAGATGGCAGTCATGTTCGAAAATGTTATCAATGACCCATGCTGGCAAGTGTTGTGTCGGCAGATGTTGCAGCTCCTCTTCACTGCCTGTGCTACCCTTTACTCAAGGCCGACAAGTTATAATGTTAGAAGTTTTGTTCCAATCATACCAAGTTTTTTTCAGAAGCCCACACAGTGATTAGAAAATAATCATTGTATGTTCTGAAATGTTAATGGCTTCATCACCTACTGATGGGATCAAGACCCACTCAATTGCAAAGAGAAAAAACACATTAATTAAAAACTAGGAGAAAACCAAAAGTTTTACTGTATGTTATGAAAGAAAGAAAGAAGAAAACAAGTCAAAGGAATACAACCCTATAGTCAAGAAAAGATTATATCTATTTGGCAACATTGTATTGTCCACATGTAAGAAAACTTCAACTGCCCATTAATATTACACACATCACCGCACGCGACCTTAGTATTTGTGTAAATAGCAGCTCACATATTGGCATATTTCACCCTGCCCAATGAACGAATAAGAAAGAATATACATACTCCTATGGATGAATATCCCATTGTATCGTCCATGATAGCAAATTGGGGTTTAATCAAAAAATACATCACGTTATAATGATTTGCAATGATTCGTTTTACATGCTTTCACTTTTCATTGCTTGTTTTTTGTGTTGCAGACCCTCGTGCAAAGTGTTTTTTGCAAATGATCCAATCAAGATTGTGCGTGCAAGGGGACAGTACATGTTTGATGAAAATGGAGCAAGATACTTGGACTGCATAAATAATGTTGCTCATGGTAAGTACATTCATTAATAATACATTGGGGAAAGGTAATATGCACATACATAGTGGATTATCTAACACATAATTAGATGGGCTGAGCAGCTTTGTGCAGTTTTCTGACATGATAAGATCTAATTGGACAGATGTGTACTTTTGGCTGCATTTGCCTATTAATAAAGCATTTCTGTTTTGCAGTTGGTCATAGTCACCCCGAAGTAACGAAGGCTGCTTTAAAACAGATGGAATTGCTAAACACCAATTCCAGGTTTCTACATGACAACCTTGTCCGGTATGCTGAGTGCCTTACATCCACCTTCCCAGAGAGGCTTTCAGTCTGCTATTTTGTTAACTCAGGGTATGTTCTGTTTTTTTTACCCTTATCGGCTTCTTAATAGCACAAAGTATTATTTGTATAAAATTAAGCTGTAAAGGTCACGTCTAGCAAGTACCCAAGCACAGGCTATGTGACATTAAAGACAGTTGAGAAGGGGAAAGTGAGGAGAGAAGGGAAGTGCAGTATTGGAAGTCAGAGGCATAGAAAAGGGCAAGGCAATTTATGACTACAGCTGAGATCTTAAAGTAAGTTCAGAACAGGTATGGATGTTTTTTAAAAAACAAAAAAAGCAAACAACCCCTACTATCTTGGTTTCATGTTTGGGTTGAAAATGCCATTTATTATACATATTTTGTGTGGGTAACAGGCCCCCTTGAAATTCTTTAATAATGAAAGACAGAACAATGAAACTTAAAAATGAACATTTACCCTGTTTAACTGAATGAAACAAGATTGGAAGCATTCAGGACATGCAGTCACACTCTTCTAGAACATTGTGTAACATACATAGGATCGATAGTTTCTCTTACAGACTCATTTACTTTAATGTAAATGAAATAAAAAGTGTAATACGTCATTGTAATGTTCAATACTTGAACACAACTGGACACACTTGCACATTGACCAGTGCAAGTGAAAAGTGCAATGTGCAATTTCAATGCAAATCTTTTTAAACCCATAATGCAGTATTTCTCCTATAGCCCCAGCTGTATTGCATCCATGCTCCAAATTATGTTTGCCTTAAAGCAGTTGTTCACCTTTAAAGGAGACATATAGGATAAATAAAAAAAAAAATATTTGTGTAGGCAATTATCAGTAGTATATGGTGTTGCTTTTACATGGTGCTAAAAATTAATATTATCTTTAAAAATAGCCCCTTTATTAGAGCTCCTTATAGATCTGGTCCCTGTCTGTGTTTCAAATGAGGGGTGTCCTAATAGTCCCTGTCAGAAGCACAGTAGGATGGACACAGCAAATCACAGCCCTGCAGTCACACAAGCACATACAGGCTTCAGTTCCCTATCAGGTCCAGCTAGCTGCTGACAGGTTCCTGTCCTACAGTGCAGTGAGCTGAGAGCCCCCGGCTCCCCTGCACAGCCTGGGAATTCAGGGAGCAGGAAGTGGAAGGGAGGGATTATTAGGGTTTTTGCAGAAATATTCAATAAAGCAGCCTGAAACACTACTTTTAAAAGCACAATTTGTCTATATCTTAATGAGTATAATGCACTGGTACATTCTTATATTTTACACACTATGTCTCCTTTACATTAACTTTTAGTATGATGTAGAGAGTGTATTCTGAGATCATATGCAATTGCTTTTCATTTTTTTATTATTTGTGGTTTTTTGAGTTGTTTAGCTTTTATTCAGCAGCTCTCCGGTTTGTAATGTTAGCAATCTAGTTGCTAGGGTTCAGATTACCATAGCAATCATGCATTGATTTGAATAAGAGACTGGAATATGAATAGGAAAGGGAATGAATAGAAAGATGAGTAATGAAAAGTGGAAATATCAATTACTTTTTAGCATTACTTGCCATTTGCTTTTTAGATGGGGTCAGTGACCCCAATTTAAAACTTGGAAAGAGCTGGAGGAAGAAGGCAAATACTGAAAAAACTATACAAAAGAAAAAATTAAAGCCAATTGAAAAGTTGCTTAGATATATCCATTCTATAACAGCCTAAAGTTTAAATTAAAGGTGAGCCACCCCTTTACTCAAGCTCTTGCATCTTGACACAAAGGGGTAAATTTATCAAAGAGTGAAGTTCCGCCACTAGAGGGAAATTCCGCCGCTCTCCATTCATTTCTATGGGATTTTGAAAGGCCTTTTTATCAATGGGTGAAGTGAAAGTTCACCCTTTGATAAATACGCCTTTAAAAATCCAATAGAAATGAATGGAGAGTGGCGGAATTTCCCTCTAGTGGCGGAACTTCACTCTTAACTTCACTTGATAAATATACCCCAAAGCCGGTGCAAGTTGTGTCTAGCATTTTTAGAGTGGTGGTTGAGTTTGTATTTGATATTCTGGGCTTCAGTCTGGTGCACTTATAGATGCAACCTAATAGAGTTATCACCAGGCCATGGTGCTGGTAGCTACAGACTCCCCAGAGTTGTTCACCATTCATCAGAAGAGGCAGTATAGACATATTGACAACCATGTAGTAGGACAGGAGCGTGTCTTTCCATTGCTGAGCACCCACAGTAAATGAACCATATTGCCCATATGCCGTTATTTTCCATTTGTGCTCTTTTTTACACACACTGCACAATATGATGGCTTTGTTAAAGGGATGGGAGGAATGTTAGTTAATAGTGCTACTTCAGCAGGATTCTGCACAGAAATCAGTTTCTCAAAAGAGCAAACAGATTTTTTATATTTAATTTTGAAATCTAACAAGGGACTAGACATATTGGCAGTTTCCCAGCTGCCCCCAGTCATGTGACTTGTGCTCTGATAAACTTCAGTCACTCTTTACTGCTGTACTGCAAGTTGGAGTTAATGCAAATCACCTCCCCCCCCACACACACACCAGCAGCCTAACAGAACAATGGGAAGGTAAAAAGCCCCACTGTCTCACATTCAGTTACATTGAGTAGAATAAACAACAGCCTGCCAGAAAGCAGTTCCATCCTAAAGTGCTGGCTCTTTCTGCACATGACAAGGAAAAATGACCTGAGATGGCTGCCAATATTGTAGAGTGAATTATCTGCAGTGTAATCATTGTAATTTATAAATAAAAAATACATTAAAGAAATCAAGACAGAACACCTTTAATATTTTCATTGAATCTTGTGATCTGCTATTATTAACTGCAAAGATAATTCACACAGATCAGCTGACAGAATCTTTTCCTGTACGCCAGAAAGTTAATTTCTTGTTGCCTTGGTAACAGCATTTGTCAAAATGTTTCTTTCAACAATAATGTTATTATATTTCCCTCTGTAGCTCAGAAGCCAATGACCTTGCACTGCGTCTGGCACGACAGTACACTGGCCATCAGGATGTGATAACTCTCGATCAGTAAGTTAGCAAACACTATACCATTCCTGTATTTCTAAAATGTCTAACAAATGTCTAAGAAATTCCATAGTCGTAGATGAAGTTGTACTGCAAGGCCACAATGAGACCATAATGGCCCAATTAAGCCACAACCTCAATAGGCATGCATTATTATTATTATTATTATTATTATGCCCCTAACACTGAGTTATTAAGTAACTGAATCTTCAAATTTGGAAGGCTACAGAAAGTACATCTGCAATGTAAAATATTCATATATGTGCACTAAAACTATAATCCTTATGAAGGGTGGCATATGTCCATAAAGAAGAGTAGAAGAAGAATAATAAAATAAGATTTATTGTAGGACATTACCCAATCACAGTGTGCAAAGTCAGTAAACAGATTAGCATACATTAGCGAATGCTAATAGCAGGTGTATTCTCATAAGTCTCAGAATAGAACAGCACAATCTCACAGTATAACTTTTGAAACTAAAGCTGAAATTTAAAAAGTCTGTGGTGTTCTAGCAGACATGTGTAGTGATGGGCGAAACGGCCGCGTTTCGCTTCGCCGAAAAATTCGCGAATTTCCAGAGAAATTTGCGAATTTTTCGCCGATTCGCGAAACGAGTCGCACGTCGTTTTTGACGCGCGTCGCGTCGTTTTTGACGCGCGTCGCGTCGTTTTCGGCCCATCACTAGACATGTGATCAAAGCTATTGCTCTCATCAACTGAGATTGATTCATGAAGAGAAATAGGGAAATGTATTACTTATTGACTGTATTAATAGAGCTGTGCTATACTTAGAAAGAACAAATGTAGTCTGTAGTTGTTACATTACCAATGATTGGGAAAGATTTTGTCCACATCTGATAACAATTTATAAATAAGATTTGTTGTTTATTGAATATTAAGTTATACTGTATGTTTTTTTCATTGTTCAAACTGCAGGAGACTAGGGAATGAAATGCTGATTTGTTGCCATTAGATATTAGGCCTGTAGCAAAATCTGCCCATGGTATTTGTCGCACAACGTGTGAGGTATGACCAAATATCACAAACAGGGAAATACCACACTAGTTAGAAGGGTTTACACAGGGTTTTACAGATAGAAAAAGTGGGAGATCAGGTACATGGCATTAGCAATAAGATCCCCAAGTCCCAATACCACTCCCAGGCCAGAAATATGGAGCTTCCCCTGGAGCAATCCACAACAAGGTGTACCAACTCTCCAGGCAAACCCAAAGACAAAGGTAGGGAGTTCCTTCAGGGCATTCCAAGGGTAAGGGACACATATCCTTTGGGTAAGTCCACAGAAGAACTATACCTCAAGTATGCAGAATCCAGAAATAAACAATTGTCTGTGGAATAGGGAGATCCAAACTGTTGGAGGGAATCTTCCTGCCGCAGCTAGGATAGATTCCAGGGAGGTGCCATGGTGGGGTGCCCTGCTGCAGCCAGGGTACTTCCCAACCAGGAGCTACACATTCAGCTTACTCAGCCCCTGCTGCACCCAGAACAGCTCTATGAAATATAATGGCGCTATATTAATACGTTATTATTATTATTATTATTAATAATAATAATAATAATAATAATAATCTCCCTTCACTTCCCAGACCAACACAACTTTGCTTTTGTTGAGGGAAGGATTTTGCCAGACCCCTTTGAATGACCTGGTATGTCAGCTATGTAGCTTTAGTGGGGATGGGGGCTGGTTACCATTCTGTACCTTTCCCTGTCTTTTCTATACTTAAAATTGGGAGTTATTAGAAAAAGATGCTAGCACAGTCTAATATCCAAGCCCCGTGTCCTTTTCTTTCTTAGCATTTGTCACAGTTATACATTTGCCAATTTGTTTAATATGAGAGATCAATAGTCCAAAAGGTCTAAACCAATTAATTCCTAAGCAATATGGGAAGGTCTGAGATAAAGGTGAACAAACTGATTGCAATAAATATTGACAAAGGTGTGACAGCAAGAGGCTATAAACTGATCATACTTTACCCCTTTGTGATGCAGTAACGACTGAAGATGACTGAAAACTATTCAAAAGAAATTCAGTTTACTGTATAAGTAAACTATTAAAATTTCCGTAATGTGCTTTACTAATGGCAAAATTACTTTATAGGCTCATAGAGTTAGTTGGCACAACTTGCAATTTCCTTTTCACTGGTGGTTTCCTTAGTCTTGCATTATGACACATAAATGACCCGACATAACCTTAGTACAACATGTTTGTTTTGCTTTAATTTCTCCTTGTCATAAAAGTTGGAACTATGACCCAAGACAAACAACAAAATATATTTCCTGATGTCCTACCAAAGTGTGTGTGCTAGTTACACTGATTCCAGCTAAGCTGCAAGATTTAAATATGATAAACTAGAGAGCAAAAGCCAAATGATCATCTCACCTTAACACTAGGAAAATTTGTAAATATGTTTTTGATTTTTACTTAGAAAACATGTATACAGCTGTAAGGCTATAGTAAAATGAGCATCACCAATATTTGATGCAGATGAGCCCTATAATTCTCAGGGGGCGAGCGCTTCCAACAGTGTGGAGGGTGTATTTTCAACTACAATAGTATTAGTGACCAACAATTGGGTGGCAGTGGTTCTTGCAACTTAACCATATAACGAATTCATTAAATTATTTAATCAACAAAGAATAACAACACAACAGAGCACAGCGATAAAGGCGGCAGTACTTATTCACAATAGTGACCAATAGCAGGATTCTCCTTTCACCCTTTCTCCTCTTTCCTCTGAAGACATATCTTATGTGTAACCCAGGTGGTATCTATTTAAGTCCCTATACCCTGTCACTGGTTCCCTGGCTAGACCACTGTGCCAGTGGGATTCTAATACCTACTAATACTACTTGGTGGAGCCCAGAGCTGTTCAATATAGGTAGCCTTATATCTATCTGGCTCTCCTATAGAGACTACTACATGATCTAATTGATGTTCATTCATGCTCATCTGGGGTTCCACACCTTTCCTCTTCTCCCTTGTGGAGGCTGCTGGCAAAAAGCCCTGAGACAGCATGGGCCGGGGACAGGACATGGGGTAGGTGACAGAGAAGGTACAAGCCTGGCACCCCCACAGCTTTGCACGCTAGGCATGTGCCTACTCTGCCTACCCCTAGTTCCGGCTTTGTGCATGGCTCAGTCATTATATATCTTTACACAGCGCCAGCTATCAGACTAGTTGGGATAAGTAGGGGTCAAGCTGTGACCCAGGTAGGGAGGAATTAGTCCCTCCATTAGAGGCCCATATAGTGACCATACCTTAGAGCAAGGGTGCCGAAAAATAACTCTCCTGTTATATGCTTTTCATTCAACAGTTGTTTGTTAAATATAGCAATATTAATTTTCTCATAAATCAATATTTAAGTAATATATTCCATGAAACAGAATGCTAACAATGCTTTTATGGATCTAGATCATAATGGGAGGAATTCAAGTATAAGGGGAATATATTGATTAGTCCGTTACACAGCTATACAGAATTGAACACTGTTACTGTATATTGTCATTGTAAAATGTTAAATAACATGCTGGGTGTTCTTCCAAACACAATATCACAAACACAATGATATAAGAAATAATATAACAATAAACATTCAATATTGTGCTGGTCTAAATATATATAAATTTCACATCACATAATTAGTGACCTAGTAAGAAATATATTTTGAATATGGTATCCAAGGACAGGATACATTATAAGACATTGCTGTGCTGATACATGGAAATAAATATATGTGCTATTATTTAGTAGCCCTTAAAATGAATTAATTTTAAGTAAAACTGTCTCTGTTGTTTCTCTTTTCAAGTGCCTACCATGGACATGTAACTTCCCTGATTGATATTAGTCCCTATAAATTTCACCAGCTGGGAAAGGATGGACAGAAGGAGTATATACATGTGGTGAGTTTCATTATCAATATACTTTATTGCACATCCAGACATGCATGCAGAGGTACAGATGAACCTTTTGAATACTTGAAGAAATGGGCACATTGAAGAAATTGGGACAAAGGAAAGGCAGCTGCTGTGTGGTGTTTATCCATTAAAGGAGAAGGAAAGGCTAGGAGAGGTCCTCTGTCAAAAGAAACACCACATTTCTTTCCTTCTATTGTGTACATATGGACTCCTGTATCAGACTTACTTCTTTCAGATTAAACCTCCAGGGCTAGGGCTTCAGCATGCTCAGCTTGCTGTTCCCCCCCTTCCTCCTCCCCTTCCTGCTGTAATCTGAGCTCAGTGCTATGAGCAAACTGAGTCAGGCAGGAAGTGATGTCACAGCAAGCTACTATGGCAGCTGCTATCCTAAACAAACAGAGACAGTGTCTAAAGCTGTTTATTCAGGTATGGAAAAGAATTCTAAAGAATAAAATGGTGTTCTAGCTTGCACTGTTGTGGCTAATCTATTGGCAATAAACTGCCTTGGTAGCTTTCCTTCTCCTTTAAAGTAAGCAGAAATTTACCACTGACAACTGCAGTGTATAGTTTGGTCAGAGACAGCTTGGTTTCCATAAAGGACCTGAGTGGTGCTCTCTCCCCTCCCCAGCTCCAGCCTGTCCTAGCTCCACTCCCCCATTGAAGCTGAGCCACGTGGAAACCATGGGCCATGAGCAACTGCCCAGCCCAGATAAAGTCTCAAAATCTGTACTTAGGTCAAAGGGTTGCTAAACCAGTCCTTGGTTACATGAGACCTATACAGTTTCCACCTGGCCAGTAGAAATGGTCCCTAATGCTAATGTTATCAGTAGGGGAAAATGTTAGAAACCCCTATATGGACTGGCAGCCTACAGGAGAGAATGTTTGGCAGAACATCTGTTTTTTATGCAACCATTATTTTCTCCCAGAAAAAGTGGCAACCCTAGACACTTTTAACCATAATGTGTCTTTTCATGAGTATGCATGGGTACACCAGACATCCAGCTGTGACCAAATTCTTTTTGGTGTCTTTGGCCTAGCTAGCTAGCTAGTTTGTCTTTGAGGATGTGTTTATATTTGTTCAATCCTTTTGATTCTCAGATCTTTATCCAAACATAGGTATAAATGATCAAACAAAATAAATGCTTTTCATTAAATATTTATGTAAGGCAACATTCAAACAAGTCAAGCAAAAAATGGACCAGATGATTGATACTTGATATGTTGATATTTCAGGCTCCTCCTCCTGATACTTACAGAGGAAAATACAGGGAAGATCATCCAGACCCTGCATCAGCTTATGCTAAAGAAGTAGAGGACATCATTAAGAAAGCTCATCAGAACAAACGTCAGGTCAGTAATGAAAACAAAACACTATTATATATTATTATATGTTGGATTGTCTTTCCCTGTCTTCCTTATTTTTTCTTTCTACTGTGCATCATGGTGTAGCAGAGGGCTTGTGTCCTGTCTATATTTTACCAGCAGCTTTAGACTGTGTGTATATTAGTACCTAACTCACAGAAATTGCACTCAGAGGCATGTAAAACATCAATGCTTTGGGTCGGTGCCTGGAAAAGCAAATGAGTGGTCTGCACTGTGCACCAGTTGCACTTTTGTTTTAACCTGACAGTGATGGAGGCAGATGTATTTTTATGTCAGTAATAAACAATTAAGCCTAATAATATAGGTGCAAATATTGTGTTCTGACAGGGGCAGGAATCTGTTCATTGTGAGCAAACACCATGCACATAGCTCCTTGCTATAGTTTAGTGAATGAGACCTGTAGCATTTCATTTTCAAATCTGACAAAGAAATTCTGGGCATACATGGGTCTACATTTGCACCCACACAGTCAATATCATCATTTCATTTTCTGTGTATGTGTCCATGCGATGGCCTCCTGGATGGACATATAATTGAGGCTTAATTAGATATCAGTTGGGAATGCCAGGAAACCATAAAATTGAGGCTTAATTAGATATCAATTGGGAATGCCAGGAAACCAATTAGCCTGTCAGAACAGTTTACTCTTCCATCCCTTTAATTTGTTTTTCATTAGGGATTGTATTTGTAACTCCTGGTATACTCCACTGCAAGAAAAACACAGAAACTTTTTTTTGAGAAAAAAAAACCTTGAACAATAGACATTAAACACAGAATGATTCCATTGAGAAACTTTTCAACCTTCTATTTCAGGATCTCAGACTAGCAGATGACTGTTCTTGCTGTTAATGTATAGAGCATGGTTTAAGCAAATGTTAAATAAAATTAGCAGTAAGGATATCCCGCCTTGTGATCTGACCAAGTCCAGTAAAAACAGACAGAGCTCCTTTGTGTCTTTGATCCTACAACACACCTCATGATGTTTCTTTTTCCTAGAACAAACCTAAAGTGTTAATATTATCTAATGTAAACTTCAGCTTACAGGTACTTCTAGACATAAACTGAAACTTTATCTAGAGCTTTCTCACTGTGTCGACTCTGACCTCAAAATCTTATCAGTGTTACCTTTGTTTAAATATTTTAATAGCTTTAAACAGCCATCTGTAATTAAAAGTCTTATATACATATATTTATTCTGCACCTTCAAAATTCTGCAATATATAGACTTCTTTTGTTGTAAGACTCACTTAGGTTTGTCAGGGCTTGTGGGCCAGATTATAAATATGCATCATCTGGTTCAAACTTTCTTAACTTATAAAAGATGGCTGAACACAACAGAACTGACATACTGCAATAAAAATGTGTATAGGTACTTAATGTTTTTTTTTTTTACAGTACAGAATAAAAACAAGTAAACCACCTCCAATGAATAATATTCACCTTATAGATCTACTGTTGTGTATTGGTGACATTTTCCTTTTAAGAGACTGTAAAAGTGCAACCTGAAATGAATAGAAACCATATATTTTGACTTTTAAATAAGAACTGTGACTATTCCCAATGCATTTCAAAAACGCATGTTTATTTTGTTGACAATTCTAATCTTTTGAGACTCAGTCTTGCCAAGCAACATAATTCTTTTAGTCCAAAGGATTAGATGGATCAATGACCTGTCTTTCACAAATCTTTTAAATCCTCTTTCACTAATGGGCAGTTTTTATTTTTTTTTTCCTTTTCTCCTTTTTACTTCCCCTAGGTTTTGCTGACGTTGCCCTGTTGCACAACAAGCTGTGCTAACCCCACCCACTTTGGAAAGTTCCATGATGTTTCACTCTAGTGCATCTCTTCAAACATAGTGTATATACATATGTTTCTTTTCTCAGTCTTTTCACAAACTTGCCTTTTTTAAATATACAGTGATACCTGATCCTGGATATTTTTTTTTTTAGCTAAATTCAAATTAATTTATATATGGCTCTTGATAAACCATGAAGGATGTGATTTTCTCCCTAGACTAAAGAAAAAATCACAATTGCCTCTAGCCATTATATTGATGTATGTATGTATATTTTTATTTATATAGCGCTCCTTGAGGGCAAAGCACTGTACAGCAACAATAATTTAGTAGTAACAAACAAGGGATCACTGCATTAATCAGTAACAATAAGTGCATTATTATAAATACAGTTTGCATAAATATAAAATATAATTACACATTGTTGAGGAGACAAGATGATGGAGGACCCTACCCCTTGGGGCTTACAGTCTAAATGGGAGGGTAACTTACAGACACAATTTGGAGGGGATACTAGGGTTTTTAATCATCGATCATTTATCAATTCATGTAAATAGTAAAACAGGTATGGGACATATTATCCAGAATGCTGGATAACGTATTTTCCGTAATTTGGACCTTCATACCTTAAGTCTACTAGAAAATTATGTAAACAATAAATAAACTCAATGGACTGCTTCCAATAAAGATTAATTATATCTTAGTTTGGATCAAGTACAAGTTACTGTTTTATTATTACAGAGAAAAAGGAAATTATTTTAAAAAATTCGGATTATTTCATTTTAATGGAGTCTATGGGAGATGGCCATTCCGTAATTTGGATCTTTCTGGATAACAGGTTTCCAGTTAAGGGATCCCATACCTGTATATTAATAATATCATGAGAGATATATCCCCTTCCCTTACACAAGTTCAGGGCCAGCTTGGAAATGTGTTGCCATCCAAAGCCATCAGACTGACGAAGGGTTTATTTCATAATTTTAAAAAATAAGCAGTGAAAATTAGAATTCTTCCCATGGTTCTCAATAACTACAAAACTTTTTATATCATATTTTGATATTTTTCATGTTGAACTTTGCTGGAGAACATATACATCAGTGTTTTTTAACTGTGGTTCTTAGACCTGGATAAATTACATTCTTCCATTACAGAATAAATATTATACTGGTGCTTACTGTTTTGATATATAATTTCCTGTGGAGGTATACATCTTTCATCTGGAAACCTATTACCAGTATTTGTAATACTAAAACAATAATAATCCTAAGTAAGCTGCGTAAATCCATTTTGGTAGCAAAACAACTCCATTGGGTTTATTTAACATTTAAATGCTTTTTATCTAGAAAACCACTGGTCTCAAGCATTCCAGATAATAGATATTATACCTGCCCTGCATTTATTTTCCAGAGTTTAAATTTCAGTGCTATTGTATATAAAACTTTTTCACCAGGGTGACTTGTGTAGATTGATGTGCTGTATGTACAATACCAAAATGTTAAACAAATCTCTTAATTATCATGAATCTGGACTTGTACAAGTGGAACAGTTAACTGATGCATCTGGAGAGCGCACACACAGTGGTTCTCTGCCCCAAATGCTTCTTTAATGTCTGTACACAGGTAAATTTTAGGTACATCTCATTATTATAGAGTCTGCATATTGAACAGATATAATATTTTTTGATAATATTTATGTAAGGCACAATATATATGGATATAATTGTATTATAGACATTTCTGTTTAGTCCTTTATTCACAGAAACAATCGCTTTGAATAATTTCATTTTTTTTTCCAGACAGCTAAAGTGAAATTCTTTTGTAATGACGACAAGAGGATAAACTTAGATCTGATATCTTCTTTTATATAGATTGCTGCTTTTATTGCTGAGTCCATGCAGAGTTGTGGAGGTCAAATAATCCCACCAGCAGGCTACTTCCAGAAAGTGTCAGAGTATGTAAAGAGAAATAATGGTTTTTCTCAGTTTAACTAATCTAGCTTTTCTGTCATATAGCTAAAATGCATATAGGCCATGCAACTACAAAACATATAGGCACTGGTTTACTAATAGAGCTGCTAAACTGCATCAGAACAATTGTAAATAGCAGCCAATCAGCAATTTGTTGTGATTGGTCTTCTAAAAGATAGAATATGAAAGCAAATGTCTGGTGTAATGTAGCTTTCTTAGTAAACCAGCCACATAACTGTAAGCCTAAGAACAAATGTACCATGCCTAAAAGATACAATACAAACTTGGTGCAGATATTTACTCTATACAAACACAATCTTATACACTTTTATCTTAGTTCTCTTCACTATTTTCTAATTTTTTTCCCCAAACTTTTCGGACGTCCTTCCCTTACCTCTGTTTCTTAATCATCTATATGCTCTAGAACAGGGGTCCCCAACTTTTTTTGCTCGTGAGCCACATTTAAATTTAAAAGAGTTGGAGAGCAACACAAGCATGAAAAGTCCATGGGGATGTCAAATAAGAGCTCTGATTGGCTTTTTGGTAACCCCTATATGGACTGGCAGCCTACAGGAGAGAATGTTTGGCAGAACATCTGTTTTTTATGCAACCAAAACTTGCCTCTAAGCTATTAATTAAAAAATAAGCACCTGCTTTGAGGCCACTGGGAGCAACATCCAAGGAGTTGGAGAGCAACATGTTGCTCACGAGCTACTGGTTGGGGATCACTGCTCAAGAATAAATCTGCAAAGTCCATTGACTTATTTTTGCAGACACAATTCAAATCTAGTGAACTAGGTTATTTACACAATTTTGCAAAAGCTTGGATGAAGCTTTGTACATAAAATGATACCTATATCATTAAAGCTGCTACAGCAACTCATTGAATATGCTGCATTTAAAAAGGCAATTGGATGACTGAAAAGTTATTCTTTCTAAATCCTGCTCCAAATGTAATGTCAACCCCAGATGCATTTTTTCTGTGATTACACTTTTCTTTTTACAAAAGACTTGTTTCTGGTGGTACAGCCATCTGGCATTTGTGTAGCTGCTCACTTTAGAAAGAGGGGTTGCTGTGCACTTCCATAGAGGAAGTGTCCATCAGCCATACTTTCCGTGCCCCTTTGTCATTGGGAATATAATTTGCAACTATCCTGCCAAAAATTTTGAAAAGTGTTGGTTTACCTTTGCACCCTTCTATCAGATAAAACAAATATGACTAAGCAATGTTTGTAGCTGCCCATACAGTCTTTGTCTTTTGCTGCAAAGTCCTTTTGCTTTCAGGTTTGTCCATAAAGCAGGGGGAGTCTTCATAGCGGATGAAGTTCAAGTTGGCTTTGGAAGAGTCGGCAAGCATTTTTGGAGCTTCCAGCTACAAGGAAAAGATTTTGTACCAGATATTGTCACCATGGGAAAGCCAATAGGCAATGGGCACCCAATGTCCTGTGTTGTAACTACAAAAGAAATAGCAGAAGCCTTTGGCGCAACTGGGATGGAATACTTTAATACGGTATGCAATTAAATATTGGTGTGAACTATTTGCTCAATTTATGTGGTATGTTAGGAAACTTATACAAACAGGGTCGGACTTACCTAGCGGCCGCCCCTAGGCCAGCTGTCATTTGTTGCCCCTGTCCCCTCCCTTTTATTTGGTTAAATTTTCATCATCAGGACGGAACAATGGGAATTGGCACACAGGATGTTTAAATTTCTGAACCAATGTGGGTGTGGTTGGGCACTATGCCGCCCCCTAAAATCCTGCCGTCCTAGGCCCGGGCCTAGGTAGCCTTTCCACAAATCCGGGCCTATATACAAATACAATATACTGTCCTTGAATATGCGAAATGGAGTGTGGTATGGAAACTCAATCTATAGTCCTTCTGCCTTGCAGTGCTGCAGTCCTGAGTTGAATTGTAGCATTACATGTAAAGAAATTTGTGGATTTGCTCCTACACACCAAAAACATACAGGCAGGTCAAATAGTTCCTGATTATAATTGGCCCTACTAAAAGGGACCTTAGTTTCTAACTCCACTGGGACAGTAAATGATGTATGATCTCTGTATAGCACTATGGAATATGTTGGCACTATAATAATTAAAAATGGGAGGTGCTGAAATTTTGATTGTATACTGACAACAGTCAAATGCTCATTAAACCTTGCCTAGGCACATTTTGCCCTATTCTCATAATTACACATTTATAGAAAAATTTTTAACAAATCACAAAAAAATGCCAACTGCCTCACTTTGTTTTGTAGTATATTTTGGGGAAAGTGTTGATAGATTCAGGTTTCATGTGCCTGTCTGCTGTGAAGAACAGTTAGGAATAGTAATATATTGGGATAGAAAACTCACTCAATTCTGTGCAATGAGCATTGCTTTTAATAATATAAAAGAGTGGTTCTGGAATCGCATAACCCATTTTTCATAATATTGTATGCTAAAATGCTTTGATATTTAGGGGGTATAATAGAAATATGTTGGTTATGCTGCAGTTTGGAGGAAATCCTGTATCCTGCGCAATTGGACTGGCCGTGCTGGATATTATTGAAAAAGAAGATCTCAAAGGGAATGCTACTACAGTGGGGAATTATTTGACTGAGCTATTGAATGAGCAAAAACAAAAGCACCCTTTAATAGGCGACATCAGGTAATTCATTTGATTATAATGAGACCATTTAACAGTGAATGAATGTGTCTTATAAATTGTAAAGGTAATTATAAACTAGAAATGTACTGCTGGTCTTTTTATGGTTCAAGAGCTATTTCAAATATTTCTGGTTGCTTAAGCCCATAAAAGAAAATTAAGAAAAAGAATATACTGGAAATGTGGATTTTACAATTACCCATATTTTTTGTTGTGCCCCTACTAATCAATGGGCCCTGTTGAATAATAAGAATCAATTTTTCAGAGCAGGATGCATAAATCTGGTTTAGCATATGCTATAAGTATGTTAATCCTGTCTTACTTAAAGTAACTCTAGCTGCTCTGTTATGACAATAAAACTGATTTTCCAGAATATATTTCTCTATTTATAGAGGGGTTGGCTTGTTTGTCGGAGTGGATTTGGTTAAGGACAGATTGCTTAGAACTCCTGCAACTGCTGAGGCCCAGCATATAATATACAAGTAAGTGAATGCTAATTTGTTTGAAAAAGATGAATATAAGGAATAATAAGTGATGATACAACCACATTTTCTCATTAGGCTACAGAGATCTTAAATTAGTAGGTAACTGGTTATTATTTACAAACTACAAATAGTTCATAATCATTTTTATGTGTAGCTGATATACAGTAGGTGCAAAGGTAGTGTGCTTATTTGCTCTTTGGGATAATCCCCTACATGTTCAACAATTATAAAAAAAGGAATAAGTGCAGCCTTGTGTTTTCAAGTTTTTATCTACAACATATAATCCATACAATGAATTGTATTTCTGAAGAGCACATATCTGTAAACAACAAAGGAGAGACAACGCTGATCTGTCAGGGCAATCTGTGCCCTAATGTTACACCTCTCTGGCACAGTGACAGGCAGCTTCAAGGCAGGGTGGAATAAACGACATAGGTGGAATAATCATAGCGTGATTTAGTATGTTATATTATTACTGGGAGCAGTGGGCTGGCAACACAAAGGCAAACAATAAAAAACAGAACACCTTAAGTAAAAAACTCATTATTTAAACCAAACAAAGGGATATTCACATAAAAGTCCTTTGTGTGAAGCAATAATAAAACTATTTAAACAATAGTGTAACAACTTAGAATATGGGATGCAGCAGTGAGAAATGGACAACATTTTGGATTGTGATTTTCTACCAAAGCAAGCTGCACTCTGCTCTCCCATCCAGGTAAAACTGTCTAATTGCAGAGGCTGTTACATATGAACAATTTCACTCCTCAATTTGCTATTTTGTAGTTATGGCACTGTTCAGTAAATCAGAGTGAATCTGGATACTTTTTTGTGTCTGAATTATTAATATTATTAACACGTATTTCTATAGCGCCAACATATTTTGTAGCCATGTAAAGTAAATGTGTTTATACAACTAAATCACATGAATTACATACATAGAACATATGGAGTTACATACATCACAACCAATACCAGTACAAAAGTTGAGGAAGGCTCTGTGCAGAAAAAGCTTACAATCAAAAGGGAAGGGAATAATACACAAGGTGTGGGAGTGGGCAAGATCAGAGTTAAGTGGGTGAGAGATGTGATACTGTATCTGGTATTGCATTTGGTAGTTAAGAGTGAGGGTAGGCTTCTCTAAATAAGTGCGCTTTAAGAGATTTCTTGAAAGTAGAAAGGTTGGGAGAAAGTTGGGTGAATTCCCTTGCGAAGTCTTGAATGTGAGCACGTGAGGAGGTAATGAGAAAAGAGTTGAGTAGGAGTTCAGTAGAGGAGCATAGAAAGCGGTTGAGTGAGTATATAGAGATGAGTTCAGAGATGTAGGGAGGGGCAGAGTTATGAAGTGAATAAAACAAGAATAAAATATTATACGGTATAATAATGCTAAAGCCAGGATAATATAGGTCACTAGGTTGTCTAGACTGTCCCATTTTATGCAACCTGCTCTAGGAAGAAGATTGCTGTTCATAGCAGAGAAAATTCAAAGATATGCTAGAGCAGCTGACTTCCCAGTAACATTCACAGCTGACTTCCCAGTAACATTCCATAACACATGTTATACTATAATCTCATTGTGCTGCATATCATCAGTCTTGGCCCTTAACCAGCTATTAAGATTGACGCTTAAGAATTTTATTTGGAATATTCCATTCAGTAACGTGTTTTTGTGCTTCTTGTACATGCAATGACAGACTGGTTGCAAACACACAGCTTTTGTAGCAGCTAGACTTGTTCTGTCTATACCCAGCATAAACGTAACAGAAGCAAATAAAAAAATGTATATTGTACCAAACAAAATGGGGCTCTATACCTTGTCATTTCTTTCCACTTTTGAGCATTTTCCAAGGATTTCAATTTAACAGCTGCTCAATACCAAATTTTACTCCAGATGTGTGGTTTATTGAATGCAGCACCTGTAAAAAAAAATGGTGATTTTTATTGTATGTTGCGGGACATTGTTCCTCAGCACTCTATTCACTGCACTTGGTACCTGTAGAGCATTTTTATGCACACATACCCTGCAAACGCTACTTAAATGAGGGTCAATGTGCTGTAAGCTAGCAACACTTTCACAGGTCCAAGAGAAAGTCTGACTACAGGAATATTGTAATAAATTAACTTTCTCCCTACTAACAATGTAGATTCCATGTTTCTGAATTCTATACTATTATATTAGTAAAGCTGGGTTTCAGAGAAGCCGCTGGTAGAATGAACATGAATGTATTATTATTACCATTAGGCAGTACAAAGGAAACTGTCACAAGAGTGTTTGAAATGTTTTATGACCTTGGCATTGGTTTCAGTTAGAGAGCTAGATCCTCCCCTGCCACTAACTTTTGCGGCTTTTAATGGAAAACTATACCCCTCACACAATGAAGGCCTCTATAAAAAATATATTGCATAAAACCCTGCTTCTGGAAATAAACCATTTTCATAATAATAAACTTTTTTAGTAGCACCATTGGGTAATCAGAAATAGATAATTGCCATTTTAAAAAAATGAGGGCCGCCCCCTGGGATTGTATGATTCACAGTGCACACAAATATACCAAACAAACTATAAAGTTAGGTCACATGAGACAATTAACAGACAGAGTTGTTTCTTTTGCTTCCACACTTCTTGCTGTTACAGTTAGGGGCAGATTTACTAAAGTTCGAATTGATTCGAATTTAAAATTTAAAATTCGATTCGAATTGGCCAAAGAGAGAGAGATTGCCCAAACCAACGCCCATTTTTAGACGCATGAGACCACCAATCTGTTTAAATAAAATATAATACAGTTTCTGAAGCAAACACACCAGGTGTACCAGTGCAGTGCATCACTACATTATATTGTCATTCATTTAATACAATTAAATTTTTTGGAGTTACTGTTCCTTTAAGAAGTAGACTAGGAGTTAAGGCGCCCATACACGGGCCAATAAAAGCTGCCGACAGACCGAGTCGGCAGCTTATTGGCCCATGTGTGGGGCCAACCGATGGGCTTCCCCGATCGATATCTGGCCGAAAGTCGGCCAGATCTTGATCGGGTAGGTTAAAAAACCTCTTTGGATCGCGGGCGCATCTCTGCATGTATGCGGTCCCGCGATCCGACCACCCATATTGCCTCCAATCTGATCCGATCATTGGCCCAACGATCGGATCAGCCCGATATCTCCCACCTCAATGTGGGCATATCGGGGAGAGATATCGCCAAACGAGCGGATCTCCCCGTCTATGGCCACCTTTAGCCTATACTTCCTGTTCTATCTTTTAATAATTTATTATCTGTTCCTTTAAAGGTTAAAAGAAAAACGAATCCTACTGAGTGCTGACGGCCCTTACAGAAATGTTCTGAAATTCAAGCCTCCAATGTGCTTTAACAAGGAAGATGCTAAACTGGTTGTGGATGAAATTGATCAATGTCTTACAGGTACTTAACTTACTATATGTGCTGCACTTTAATTTTCTGTGACATATTTCCAGGTTTCTCAGAATAGTTGTGAATAGTAGTGGTAGAGAGGGGCATTATTCCTGGTCCTGCTATCATCAGTAAAAAAAAACACATTCTTTTAGCAGTTGAAAATAGTTTAGTTTATTTTATGATTATAATGGTTGTCTGAAACAAAATCCAAGCTTTATGCTGATTTCTTTTTATTTATAGCCCTTGAAAAAGCAATAGGAGTTCAATCAAATGCTGGTTTACATGAAAAAACCCCAGCCAAGAGAAAGGTGAGCAATTTTACATAACTACATGCACTTAAAACCTGTGTGTAGATCCTGTGTGGATTATGTTGGTGATGTTACTTTACTGCAGGTGCATAATGAAAATTCAGGGAGTACCAACACAAAAGAAGAGGAAACATGTTCCAGTAACTTACAAGATAGCAATCCAAATGACAACGCCTACAGACAAAGCAACGGGCTGCATCCTGAGAGCAACCAAGTCACACGTAAACGAATAAGAACATAAAGAAGCATCTTCAAACATCTTCAAACTGTTGCTGCTTCAATATGCTCACAACTCTCAGTTCTGCCTGCTGGTGGGGCTGGCAACAGTAACAAATGAAGCTTGCTGGTAAAGATTGTCGAATAGTGATGAGTGAATCTTTTCCGTTTCGGATCGCCGAAAAATTTACGAAATTGCGAAAGAATTCGCAAATTGGCAAATTTTCACAAAATGCATTGAAGTCTATGGGTGTTTTGATGCACATTAAAGTCAACAGGAGTTTTTCTTATGGCGACTTTTTTTGTCCTAATGCATTCAATGGGCATTTTTCTTAAAATGACTTTTTTCTCCAGGTGCATTAAAATCAATGGGCGTTTTTCGCTGCAAATTTTCTCATGGCAAAATTCGTAAATTCGCTGGCAGGCGAATTAAATCACTCATCACTATTGTCGAAATGTTGTTAAATTTGAGTTGCCAATGAATAGCATGTGGTATGTATGTACGTATATGGTACACACGGTTTGTTCTTTTTATTCTGTATTTGCAATTTCAGTATATCATATTGGAATAGTTTCTTTTCCCATGTTTTAATGGCTTAGATTTAAGATGCAGGTTAAAGAAACATTAACACTAAAACATGTAAGTGTTTTAAAGTAATGAAAATATATTGATGCCTTGCACTTGTGCAACTGTGTTTGCTTCAGAAACTCTACTATATATACTTTATATAAACAAGCTGATGTGTAGCCACAGAGCCAGCCATTCAAAGCTGAAAAAGGAGGAAAGGCACAAGATATACAGCTGATAACAGATAAGCTCTGTAGTATACAATGGGATTCTTCAGAACGTATCTAATATCTACTGTGTATTCTGTGCTTGAATGGCTGCCCCCATTGTTACACAACAGCTTGTTTATATAAACTATAGGTGTGTTTCTGAAGCAAACACACAGATTTTACCAGTGCAAGATAACAGTACACTATCTTGTCATTTTTTGGTGTTACTGTTCTTTTAAAAGACCTTAGGATTCTGAATGTACTGGACATGCTATGTAGTGATACATTATTCCTATGAGGGCTACCTATACTGATACACAAATCTGATGTATCAGACTCATATCCCTTTGTACATGATTCTTAAATCCCTGTTACTTGAATACAGTATGAGCACTCTAAGAGATAACATGGGGTGGGGGGGGGTTCTCACTGCCTATGATATTTCTCTTATTATCACAATACAAGGTGCTATAAGGTTTTATATTTCTAGAATGAGACTGTACATGGGGGTCAGAAGTTTTCTTAAATTACAGAATATGGACTATGATCCATTTATTGAAGTGTCAGAAGATAAAAAAACACTTCACTATAAGAGTGTCAGAAGAGCAGATTCCCATAATCACATTAGCAGGGTACACTATACTGCTTCAGTACATCCATGCTATTCATATTTCTATAACTTGTTCCCTTTATACTGGATTTAAAACATAATAATAAATAAAAGCAAATTCATTAAATTACATTTATCAAGGCTAATAAAAGTATACTTATTTGTTTCAGTACTATGGTTTTCTTCAGCCTTTCTATTATTTTAATTTTGTTGTTCTTGAAATGAAATTTCGATTTTCAGATGTTTGCAGCAGAAAAGTGTTGGAACAGAGAATCACAAATCAGGAGTGTTTCAGCCATGAGTCTCATATGTCAGACAATAGAAATCAATGGCAAGCATTAATAGCACTTAACAAATGAAATGGAGATAAAACCAAGCACATGCCATGTCTGCATGCATATACTTACATGGGGTCATAAGACATGCATCATTTTACATCATTAACAATAATGCATCACAAAGAAAAAATTGTAGTTAAGATGAAAAAATACAAAAACAATTTAAACATTACATATGAAGGTTATATGTGACACCATGGATTAAGGGCAGAACTACACGGCAGACTAAGCTGCATTTCCGTCGGATCAGATGCTGGGCGACAAAATGCCCGCATCAAGACAGGAACAAGGTAAGTAATAGGAAGGCAGATAGTGTCGCAACAGTGATCCAACGCGACACTATCTGCAGCTCTGAATGTATATTATCTGTCATAGCAATGGTTTCAAAGCTCAAACACTTCAGATTAATTATTTAGAAGTAATGGGAGTTTTTTTTAACTCCCATAACTTCGAAATTCAAATAAAAAAAAAAAGACCAATCGATTTTATGAGGTCCTGTGCAAAAGGGCTTACAATCTAGTAACATAGTAAGTTAGGCTGAAAAAAGAGTCGCGTCCATCAAGTTCAACCTTTTACAAGTGGTAAAGAAATATTGATACAAGAGTTGTTTCTATTCAATAGGTCTAAACACAGCCCATTTACTAGAAGAGATTGTACTGACAGAATTACCAAAAAACTACAATATTTTGGTCCAGATGGAAGACTTGAGAGCAATGATCAATAGCCAAGAAACAGGCAAGGTAGATTATGGATGCTTATAATGGATACAAAGCTGTGGCTAAACTTTCTTGCAGAAAATAAGGTGGAATCAATTAGGAATCTATCATGCCAGCTAAACTATTATGACTTATTGGTGGACACTTAGGGGCAAATTTATGAAATTCACATGAAATGATCGAAATTCGATCAAATTCGATCGTACAAATTTTTCGTGAAATCGGATATTCAAATTTGGCCTCTTCGATCATCGAATACCGAATGATCGAATAGATCGAATAATCGGATATTCGATCATTCGATGATCGAAGGAATCAAAATTTTAAAGTTATTTGACTACCTACTTCGCCATATTGAACCTACCGAATTGCAATAGAAGCCTATGGGAAGCCCCCCATAGGCTTCTGAGACGAAGTCCTGCTTCGATCGTTCAAATTGTACTAATTTTTCGGATGCTCGAAGGAAATTTTACGATTTTTTTCGTGAAATCGAACGATCGGTATCCAATCGTACGAATTCATCGAGAAATTGAATAGCAAGCAAAATTATAGTCTAAAACAATTCAATAAGCATTCGATGGTCGAATTCCGAATTTGGTCGAGCTAATTTTGGGGAATAATAGTAAATTTGCCCCTTAGCTTTTCAGGTAGAAGGTCTGCCAGCCAACATGAAATTGTGACTAAATATTTTGCGTGTATACCATAACATGTGCTTAGGGCAAGCACCCACCATGCAAAATGTTTGTAACTGTGCTGGAAGACTATTGCACGCACAAAGAATTCATTTACCAGATGAATTACATGAGGTGTTTAGAGGGTATTAATGTGGTCTGCTTAGTCTTCTGAGAAAAGTTCAGTAGAGGATTAATGTAGTATTATATTTCTTTTCCACAAGAATAAACAAATTAAGGGCTAATTCAGGATGTGACAATAAAGAAAAATATCAAGATCATTTACTACCTAGTGTGACTGAGGCAACATTGATAATGATGATTGACAGGGCAGGAAAAAACAACTTTCTTTGGAGACAGCATAAAAATTAAGTACATAATATTGCAACATACATAGCACAGAACACCTGTGGGGTGGAAAGAACCTTTGTTACCTACATAAATTATATGCTGCATTTGTCAGTAAATACTTGCAAATGTAAATTAAATAAACATTGCAAATATGTTCTTACATCATATTATGTTCCATGTTTTAAATTGCATTCCATAATCCCAAACACATCTTTATGCACCTCTAACATATATAAAGAGATATGGCTAAACTACCTAGCAAGTCTACGTTAAAGAGGTAAAGACCTGAATTGCATAAAGGCTTTTTACCTTTACCTGGTATTCACCTGTTACAAACAAGTTTCCTTTTAAATGAAATTCTTTGTTTGTCAAATGTGACAAAGAACTAGGTCTAAGACTGGGATTTGTGTGGTACACTCTTGTTCTTAAAGAATATAAAAAGCTCTAGTGATACAAAAAAGCCATCTGTAAATAGTTTTGCACTAGGTGAAAGCTAGTCAGCAAGTGCATGTGCATGAGCTAACAATAAAACCAGAAGAGTAACTTAATAGGAACAGTGTTTAGGCACAAGTCATATCCAAATAAGAGCAGTAAATACACACAATTACAAGAACATTGACATTAGCAGCACAACTGTGTTCCATTAATTTACGTATTTGATAGCCTTGAACTAATTGTAGGGACCCATAAGTAGAATGGCCCTTATGGCTTCATTCCCTTACTAGTACCTTCCCTTTTCCTGTTACTGGGTTAAATCCCATGTAACATACTTGTAACAATTTATTGGCTATAGGTTGTGACCACTCCCCGCAGTGCTGTAACAAAAGTGCTTGCAGGGAGGGGCACTTCCTCTTTGGCCTGCAGCAGTTGATCTGGGCAGATGTTTCACTGAGCCTGGAGGCCCCAGAAGTGTTCGGCTCTAAAGGGACATCCACCTTTAGAGAAGTCGGGGATACAGGGACCCCGTGAACGAGGTAAA
>CM044432.1:54131624-54146940 GCA_024363595.1 Xenopus borealis | reverse complement strand
GGCCAGAGGGGGACCCCGGGCCCCCCAGTCCGACCCTGTACCTACACAATGGTGTAGAAACTTGTGCATATGCTATGATGGCAAAATTGCATTTGCTGAAGCATGAAATCATCATGTCAAAACATTCAACATCTGTGAAGGTTATTTGCTACAAATGATTCATCTGTGGCAGTACATGACATTTTAATGTGACAATTAATTTTTATTATATTTGAAAAACAACATTTGTGCACACAGTGCTCTCTAGAGCATGAATATAGATTATCACATTTTGCCTGGGGAAAGAATGCAGAGAAGACCTTGCTTCTGTAGTTGAAGACTATGAATAAACTAAGGGGTTATATAATAAACTACACTAAATTTGCCCAGGTGCAGAAACCCATAGCAACCAATCAGCAGGTAGCATTTGCCTGTCACCTGTTTAAAACCAGACATCTGGTTACTGCTCCTTGGTCTTTTATTTTTTTAACATTTTTATTATATATGGGGGTACATCCTGTTTAAATATGGGTGGGAATTATACATACTTGTTTTAGGCCCCCATTTAATTGTATGCATTATCCTTTAAATCACTTATTAACGATTAAAAGTCTAATGGTTATACAAGTTGGGGGGGGAACAGGATTTCATTCTACAGGTACTGTATATGTGTACTAGTAGAAGCAAGATCCATGGGGGAGAAACTTTGTTGGGGCTCTTGGAGGCTCAAAGCCTGCCCATGGCTATAAGTAAAACCAAAGACAAATGAGAAATATTCAGTATATACCTAGGTAAGTCCTATTTCTCAATAATTGAACCTGACAATCACTGTTTTTGGGTTCATTTTTGTCACTGAAAATAAATGTTTTTTCTTGTTATTGAGAAATAAATGAGGCTTGGTCATCATCCACTGTTTGAAGTGAATGGGTTGAAGTTGAAACACTGCCAAATGTCTTTTTTTTTTTCAAATGTTGGTTCACAGGATGTAGTCAGTAATATATCAGACTCAAGATGTTGAAATGACAGTTCCAATTAATTTTAGTAGTGATGTTATCAAGATGGCAAAATATTGCCTCACCATTGACAGTCTCCTAAACTGCCCTAAATCATATTTATGTACTGCTTTACATTTCAGTATCAGCTGTCTTTATCTAAATTAAAGTTTTCCCCATTGTTACTGTAACCCTCCACGCAGGTCAACCCCGTTCTCTTACCTCCCTCCACACTGACAGGCTAGGACAGGGTGCAGTGGTGTCATCAGTGTGTAAATAGACGCTTACACACGACGAAAACAGCTGCACGCATCAGGAGCAATGATGTCATCTTTGAGCGTCCTATTAAGCTTACTGTTTCCTATTTGTTCCTTATCTGTCCATCATGGCTGAACTTATCCTGATTTTTTCCTTGCCCTTTAAATACCCCTTCCATTGTTCCCTCCTTGCCCAAGCTGGGTTCTGTTTCTACAGTTTTTGCTCAAGCCCGAGCTTGTTTCTGAATTCTGTTTTGACCCTTGGCCTGTTTCATCGACTTCTGATCCTTGCTGCCTGAACCGACCTCTACCTGACTACGCTTCTGCCTGATCCTTGGCAGTACTTTGCTTGTGTCTATACGAACGCTAGCCTCTGCCACAGAAAGTCCGGGGCTCCAATAGGGCGTCAGTGAAAACCATAGATGCATTTACAAAAGGGAGCAAATTTGATACCAATATTTTAGCATAGTTTATACCTAGTGGACTTGTGACTTTCGGAGAGTGTAATTCTGGGGGGGGGGGGGGGTCACAAAGGGATCACACAGGGGCTCCAGAGTCACCTACTGTAGTCCCTGGACCAGCCATCTTCTACCAGGGTCCATGTTAACAGATTGTTACGGTTTGTTATAAGAGTGAACAATATTACACACAACATTTGACATACAGATATGGGATCCATTATCTGGAAACACTTTATCCAGAAAGTTCTGAATTACTGGAAGGGTATCTCTCATAGACTCCATTATAATTCAAATTTTAAAAATGATTTCCTTTCTTCTCTGTAATAATAGAACAGTACAGGTATGGGACCATTATCCAGAATGCTTGTGACCTGTAGTTTTCTAGATTTTCATTTATTGGAATTCCATACCTCAAGTCTACTAAAACAAACACTGGAACATTAAATAAACCCAGTAGAATTATTTTGCCTCCAATAAGGATTAATGAGATCTTAGATGGAATCAAGTACTGGGTATGCCAGTTTATTTGTCTGTAAGTCCAATGGGTATCCCATAGCAAGTGACACCAAGAGGCTATTCTTAATGGAAAACAGGAAAGTGAAAGGCTTGGCAGGAATTCACAATGAATCAGTGAGACTGCCCATCACCTGCCTACAGCACAGACTGGAAAGCACCAAAGTGCTAACTCTGCCCTTGGTGGGAAAAAAAAGTCTTCCACACTGCATATTATTAAAGGAAGAGGTGATACTTCCAGGCTCTCTTACTAGGTTGTGCCTACACATGGCAGCTGACTTTAATCCACACTGATTGATTATTGATGCTGCCAGAAATTATGCCATTAAAACGTATTAGGACCTATTTAGTGGGTGCCCATAGTTACATACCGTAGCTAAATCGGGTTGAAAAAAGACAAGGTCCATCAAGTTCAACCCCTCCAAATGAAAACCCAGCATCCATACACACATCCCTCCATACTTTAATGACATTGGAATGCTGGGATACAGTGTGGGTAAAAAATAAAAAAAGCAACTGCCACTTTGTGTCCATTTTAGCACTTTGATCCTAGCACTTTCATAAATGAGCCCTATAGATTATCTTGCAGGTTATAGATAAGTTACCTTTTTGACTCATAAATAAGGAATGCATTAATGCATCAATGACCATTAGAACAAAGAAGATAAGACCAAAATATACATTTTATCAAATTGCTAGTCACAAGGATAATTAAGCATTGCTATTCATATAGAAAATGATGGCTGAAGGAGATTATAGCTTTACTAGAGGTTACTGATTACCACAAGGAAATATTTTATGAACCTCTTGTTCACCTAAAGCTTCTGGACGACATACTGTTTCCCACACATATACACTGAAATTTGTGCATCAGTAACAACAACCCATGCTGGACACTGACATGCTTGGGCACCACCATCAAGTGGAAGGTCTTCAGTCTTTATTGTTATAATCCCCTGCAATTGCAATGACCAAGGGTTGTATATTTTACATGTATATTAAATAATGAAATTGTTTTCTTATATTGTATAATGTATTAACTTAACCTTTAAACGTCAGTTTATTGCATTATGAAAATGTTCCAATGTAAAATGGAATGCAAACGTGAAGAATGCCCATGCCTTTGCTGAGAGGATATTATAAGGACACCCAAGGTTAAGAGAAGTATTGCTTGGTATCTGCAAACTACTGCAGAATTCTTTAGGCATGTCTTTACATTCTGTGGGAAGACTTACTGAGTCATTTCCCTGACTGAACATGAGAAGGTGGGAGTCAAGTACAATAATATTATTTGGGCCCCTCAGTGAAAACTGTTGTTCCCTTTCCTATCATTTTACTAAAACTATACATGCTTATTGTGAGACACCAGCTGGAAAAGTAATAAATATTGTCTATTATTTCACCTAAGTTTCTTACCTATACATGATGAGGGACTCCAGGGAATAGGTAAAGGGAGTCCGGAGGCTTTGTAGAGCATTGTGTGGGATGAAGCTTCCATTCCTAGGTCCATAATGGATTTTGTTGCAAGGAGCATGATCAGTCCACTAAGTAGTAAAAGGAGGGTTAAAATTCAGAACAGGGAGAAGGAGGAAGTGCTGAGAGAAGAGATTAGGCTCCCTAAAACCAAGCCAGACGGACTTAATGTGAGAGGTACTAAGGCTTGGGGAGGAGGCATTGAAAGTTCCTGAATGTTTGGATTTATGCCATGAAGAAGAAAGCTGTTTTTATTTTTCCCCTGAACTGTGTTATTTAGCAGAATAAATGAGCAGACAGGGCTTTGTTTTACACTAGCTAGTCACTTCATGTTATGCAAGTACTAAAGCCACCAGTTGAGCAAATCCCTACATATGGTGTTTGGATGCGGATAAGAGTCTTAAACAGCTAGTACTTAAAGGGAATTTTATCAGCAACCATTGAGGAACTAACTAGTACTGGCAAATGCTAACCAGCAACAGGCAAACCAACTGCAGCAAAAGACCAACCAACTAAATATTGAACGAATGCAACAATTATCACTTATCAGGCCTCTGTGAAAGAACAGCAGCGGGTGAACCAGTCCTTACAGCAGCAGATTCAAGTTATGACAGAGAGACAAATGGGGTCTGTTTCCAGGCCGTGAAAGTTGATCAAGTCCTGCAAAAGCTAACTCTAGACGATGATGTTGAAGCTTACCTGACCATCTCTGAAAGGTTTGCAGAGAAAGAAAAGCTCCATGAGGATCAGTGGGCTGAAGTACTGGCTCCTTTTCTAAAGGGTGAACCCCAAAAGGCATGTTATGTTTTAAGCAGGCAAGATGCCAAAGTGTATGCCAAGCTGAAGGGGGAAATCCTGGCCAAGATGGGTGTTACCCTGGCTGTCCAAGACTGGAGGGTCCATGAGATCCCAAAAGTTTTGTCTGTTCCATCTTACCAACAAGTGGTTAAAGCCGAAGGCACTTACTTCCAGTCAGATCGTAGAGAGAGTTTTCTGTGACTGTTTCATCAGAGCCTTGCCGCTAAAACTACAGCGCTGCATTGGTCGTACAGATCCCAAAGATGTGGATGAGCTTATTCTGTTGTGGAGCGACTGTGGTAAAACTGTTCCGTTTGCGCAAGGGGTGACACAGGCTCCTGAGGAAGGGGGAAAGAATCATGTGCAAGTCAGATCCAAAAGGCCACCTAGCCCTAAAAGTGGTATTTTTCCCAGAGACGGGGACAAACTGTGTGTTGGTGGTGCCAAAGACTAGGACATACGGCTGCTGAATGTCCTGTACTTCATTAGCCAATGGAGTGTGGACTAGGCAGACACATGTCAATGTTTGCAAGCCCTGTGTGCACAGTCCAATCGGAATGTGAGATGGACAGACAACTGTACAAAAATAGAGGTGCATCCACTGAGGGCTCTATTAGACTCGGGAAGTTTGGTCACCCTGGTGCATGCCAGTCTGGTTGACACAGAAAGCTTCAGCCAAGATGGGAGTCATCTGTATATATAGTGACACTAAAGATAGGCTGCACTACCTTTTGAGACTCCTTGTGGCACGGTAAAGCATGTTGTGGGTGTGGTTAAAAACCTGTTACACAGTGCCATTTTTGGATGTGATTTTCCTGTGCTTTGGAAATTGTGGGGTAAAACACAGGTAGCTACTTCCAAAAACATGTTGAGGGAAATGTTGTAATTGTCCTATCCTGGAGGAGAATCTGGTAACAGGTGGTTCGGTAGCACCCTTTACAAGTTTCCTTAATAAGTTCCCCTTGGAGGTCAGGGCCGGAGGAACCCCCTCCTGAAGCAGAGTTGCCTGACTTGCCAGTATCAAGGGACAACTTTGGAAGTGCCCAGATAAAGGAACCCAATGTAGTTAATGCCTGGAAAAGTGTATAGGTAATAAATGGGATATCTCAAGAGCCAGATGCCAACATAGTTTATCTTCACTTAATGGTGCAAAATGATTTACTGTACCGAGTAGATATGGTGCAGGAGAAGGTGCTAGAACAACTGGTGGAACCACAGCTCAATGTAAGAATGGTGTTAGACATGGCTCATTCACTCATTTGGGAGGGGGTACCTAGGAGTAAAAAAACTAAAGAAGGAATCATGCAACTATTATTTTGAGTAGGGATAGACAAAGCTGTTGAAGAGTTTTGACCCAGGAATATGTCTCAACCACATTTTTGGAGCCCACTAATATCACTTCATATTACTGAGGTTCCTTTTTAAGCAGATTGCCATGGATCTGGTTGGCCCTCTACCCAAGTCGGCCCAAGGCCACCAACATATTTGGTAATCCTACACTGAGTTAACAGCCAATCCAAAAAAGTGCACAATAGGCAAGGAAGAAGCCCAGTACTTGGTGTATAATATAGGATAGAGAGTTATAAAACCCCAAATAGATAAGACTGAGGTAATTAAAACTTGGCCCAGCCTATTTGGGGATTGCAGGTAATTACATAAGATTTGTGCCCAACGTTGCTACTATAATCGCTGAACAGAGGGGGAAGGTATGTGAGACACCAGCTGGAAAAGTAATAAATAGCGTCTATATTTCAACTAGGTTTCTTACAGATACATGGTGAGGGACTCCAGGGAATAGGTAAAGGGAGAAAAACATCTTATGGGCTTTATCCGAGTTATTTCAAATTTCTGGTCTGGGTCCTGGAGTCCTGGTCAAATCCCAAACTCCACTGCCCCATTAAAAACACAGATTTAATTAAAATTGAGTCTATGGGAAATGGCCTTCCCGTAATTCTGAGCTTTCAGGATTACAGATGCCCTACTTGTAGTATTACTGTTATTAAAGACATAAAAGTGGAATAGATCCTCAGCTGATTTATGTGGCCGCCTCGTTATGTGTTTTATTTGCTGTAAAAACTGCTAAGAAGTATATTCTCCCAGAGACTGGTAAGTAAAAGTTCTTTTTGCTCAGAGCCAAGAGCTTCAGCAGCATAAAGGGTGTTGGACAAAGTCTGCTAGCTGAGCAAATCTTTTTCCCCCCTGGGAAATCCACAAATAGATGCTGGCAATGCACTCAGGCCATCTAAGGTCCTACTGGCCAGGAAACAGGAGAGCCCTGGCCTGGAAACAAGAAATAAAATGTTGATTATTTACTGTTTCTGTCCTGATAGGCAGTTAGTGTGCAGTTAAAATTACTCATTGCTTAAACAGATTTAGACACAACACTGGATACTGATAAAAACAGTGGCTTTATTCAGAAGTCAGCATAAAACCATGAGTGAATGAGACTGGAAAAGTCATGGCCTGACACGTTTTCGCTTGAAGTCCTTAATCATAAGCTAAAAATGATGAGGTCATACGTGGCTGAAAATGTTAGTACACAGCACTCTTTGTAGACATTTCCTGTTATACACACCAATTATCTTCAAAAGTATTAAGAGTTACTGTGCACAAGGTTTGATTCATTCTTCATACTGTGTGATGCCTTCATGTCTGAAGTGAAACTTGCTATTGGAATATTTTATCTTGGTTATTTGTTATGAGATGTGCATGATACCTAAGTATCTTAAAGTAGTATCTTGCTTGTTAGCAGCTCATTTACCCTAAGCATAATACACTCTGGGATAAAAGGCCTAAAATACCGTAAGTCTTGCCATAGATCACCAGTGGGGATTTTGAAAGCTTTTATAATTAATACTCATCAAAGTTAAAAAAATACATTGAACTCTATTCTACTCTGATAAATATGCTGCTAAGAAATCCTATACAGGGGAAGGGTGAGCTAGGGAGTTAACCTCTGATGAACTCTGTTCTCACTCTTGTACGGCCATCTCCATAAAAGAAAAGAGAAAAAGAAATTCTCTGTAATAATAAAACCGTACCTTGTACTTGATCTGAACTGAGATATAATTAATCCTCACTGGAGGCAAAATAATCCTATTGGGTTGATTTAATGTTTAAATATTTAGATATAAAGAGGACCTTTCCCCGACACATAAAGAACTGTATAATAAAAGTCCTTTTAAAGTTAAACATGAAATACAATTTCTTTTTTTAATTAAAACATACATATCTGTTTAAAGTCACATGACCAGGGGCAGCTCGGAAATTGAAAAAATGTCCAGCCCCATGTCAGATTTCAAAATTGAATATAAAAAAATCTGTTTTCTCTTTTGAGAAATGGATTTCAGTGTAGAAGCCTACTGAAGCAGTAGGCTTGAAAAAAAAAAACATGTTTTCCCATGACAGGATCCCTTTAAGGCAAGCTATAGGTCATGTCAAAATGGCTCCTGCCTGCTTACTGTGATTGTGAATTCCAAGATTAAAATAAGCAAGATTGATAACATTTAAGAATATAGTGTAAATTAATTTTATTTTGCTTGATTAACCATAAAATAGGATTTGGAATTATTTTTTAAGGTGACAGGTCCCTTTTAAAGTATGGAGATCCAAATAATGGAAAGACCTCTTATCCAGAAAACCCCAAGTCCTGAGCATTCTGGATAACAGATCCTCTACCTGTACTTCAAGGACATTTCCTATGCAGGGGTGAATCAGCGTAAGCATGTTTGTATAAGTAACATAACCAAACAGGCCTTTTTTATTATCTTCTAGTATGATATAGACAGTGTTCTTTATTTTTTGCATACGTTGAATTATTTATCTTTTTGTTCAGCAGCTTGGAATTTCAGCAACTATACCATGACTCGAATGATACTGGTACATGAATTAGAGGGGTCTGTCAGGGTCAGTGCCTATGTAACTAGATACTATATAACCCCATTTGTTCATCAATTGAGTCACATACAAATAGAACTGATTTCTTAATACATAAATAGCTCAGCATTCCAAAATTTTCCAGAGATTTTGTTTGTGTAAATTCCAAAATACATACCATTACCTAAATAAGATTTATTGTGTTTGGCTTAGGTTATTCTTGTAAGGCTAGGGTTCTCACCTATGCTTTCAAAATATACACACATTACAAATATACACCATGCTACCCATGAGTTAAAATATAGAACTTACAACACTGCCTGAAAGCAATACAATTCAGATGCATACATTCTGGTATAGCTCACCTACTCTGATCTTGGAAACTCATTAGAAGATGGGGACTGGAGAAATAAAAGAATGGACAATGGTACATTTTTGTGTTAATAGTTTTTTCAAACAAGCAACAGAACAGATGTTGGATTGCATGAAGAGACTACAACACATATATAGTAACAGTTATTGTACAAATTTACTACAAGGAAAAATGTGTAATAATGAGAAAAATAAAAAGCATTTTGCATTTGCTCTCCTTGTTTGACTAAATATGTAAAAATTAAATAATTACAAATATGTTAGCTTCCTGGACACTAATGAATATATATTATATTGAATGCCATCTTTGCTTCACGCACTGGAAGAAATAATATCAATGCGAGTATTTTTCAGTTTACTATACATAATGCCAAGGGGCATGAAGTGTAGAGTTTATGTTAAACTGATATTTGGTAGAACACTGACACCTGGTGTTCTGTTTCCAATTCACTATTACCCACTTTATTTGCATTTTATCAATGTCTTTATATTGATTTATAGATTACTGCATTTATTCTTTATAGGAGCGTTTGCTGTATAGGGTAGTATACATCTCAAAACACAGCTTCTGACTCTAAATCTTCATTGGTGACCAGTTGTGGGTTTGATCCCTGTTGAGGTTGGACTGCGGTCAAAGGAGACGTTATGGACTCTCTTTCACGCTGCAACAATAAATCTGCCACATCTGGTTGGTTAGACCAATGATTCCTTGTGTGTTGTGCTATCAGTGCAGCCATCCGGCCCTTTGTGAGTCCTTCAGGATCAATTTCACGGCTACGACATAAGCTTTGCAGGATTGGGGAGCGCAGTTCAGGAAGTTCACGTTCCATTTCTACCGGGTTTATTCTGGGACGATCTTCTGGAGGATCTTATCCCACAGCTGCCACCAGTGTGAAGTTACCCTTAGGAGACTCTTCAGCAGATAACTCTCAGACTGCTTTATTGAAAATAGTGGTAGAAATATGTGAACTAAATGTAACTATTAGTGACTTGATAACAGTGGCATGAATAATACATCCCAACATGTATATAACAAAATAGTGGCCACAACAATTTACAATCCACACGTCAGTCTCTCCGGGTGGTGATTTGGAAGTTGAAGCTCTTGGAACCACTCATAGTGATGCAGCAATAGATTTTCTGTGTGGTTCCTCATGTGCAATTGATGATTATAGTGAACAAGGGGTGTAGTTCCAACCAACAGCCACAGGGGAGCAAGCAGTTTGACACTGAGCTGTAATCCAGCACATGTACAGGCTGCACAATATAAATCTACAGGGTACACAGTATAGCCCCACAGTCTCTCCTCATGATGTACACAGCACAGGGGCAGGGCAAGGTGTGGGCACAGACTGGTACAGTCTCCAACAACTCCCAGAGGGTGATATGGAGATGAAGGCCATACTCTCACACTGGGGATGATGATGTGTGGGCTTTATGTAACAGCCCATTACTGCCACTCACCTAAAAAAACAGTTTCCACTGTCACACTCTTATGAGTCTCTGTGCAGGGCAGGACCGAAGGCACCCGTGCTCCTCAGTCTCTCTGTGACAACCACTCCCTCTCCCAGGGAGATGTCACTTCCTGACTGTCTTTCCAGACCCTCCGGGGCAGACTCTTGCTGGGATAGGCCAATTGGACAGGGATGATAGTTCATGACAGGCAATGACTACGTTTTGTTTGAGTTCAGGTATCAGGTGATGTGACTCTGTCCATATAAACATCACATCAGTCTGTAATCCAGCCAATAATTCATTCTCCATTCTTCTAATATGCAGGAATTTTTCTTTACTATGAGGTTTTAGAATTTGTCCTTAAATGATAAATTCTCCACATTTCTGCCAGTTAGTTAGATGTCATGTTGGGTTTAAAAAAGACTAATCACTCTACATGAAAAACAGCTCCCATGCATTCACACACTCACACAAAACCTTCCACACACTCACATAAACTATACAGATCATTATCTAAAGTAATTTTAGTGGCACAATATTCTATGATATTAGGCTTATCCAAGAAAACATCCAAGCCCCCCTTCAAAGGCATTAACAGAATCAGCCATCATCAGGCAGGACATTCCACAACCTCACTGTGAAGATCCACCTACGTTGCTTCAAATGAAAGTTATTTTTCTCTAGTCTAATGAGGTGCTGTGGTCCCCTCCGGTGATGCGCTGTAAAGTCCTTGTACAGACTAATTATGTCCCCTTGCCAATGCTTTTTAAAAGAAAACAACCCCAATAATGATAGTCTACCATCATACGTTAAATCTTCCATCCCTTTAACCAGTTTAGCTGAACGTCTCTGCACTCTCTCCAGCTCATTTAAATCCTTTGGGGCCAAAAACTCCCTTAGAATGACAATGCCTGGAATTAGACAACTTGTTATATACAAAAATCCCCAGATCCTTCTCAGTTAATGAAACCCCAACTCACTTTCATTTTGTGTATAACTCGCATTTGTATTATTTCTTCCAATGTGTGCAAACTTGCGCTTACCAACATTGAACCTCATTTTAGAGATTGCTGACCAGTTTTTCAGTTCATTCAAGTAACTCTGCAAAGTGGCAACTTTCTGCATGGAAGCTTTCTTTCTCCTGACAACTTCCTTGACTATGAAAGTTACTCTAACTTGGTGGTCAGACTGGTGGGAAACTGACCAGCAGATGGCGCTGTTGAAACAAAATTCATTCATATTAGCAGCACATGTACCCCTTAATATCTTGGAATACAAATAAAATAAATAATGAATGTAAATTCTTAGAATAGCACTCGCATACATTTTACATTAACTTATTTTAAAGGTTTACTTATCCTTTAAAAAACAAAGGACCAAGAAGAAAGCCTTGCTAATTCAAATAGAAAATGTTTACCACCACTCCTTGTAATATATCCTTCAGCCACTTCTCTATCCAAATTCCTTAAATTAGCCAGTAACCTTATGTGTTGTACTGTATCAAATACATTAGGAAAGTCTTTGTATATTACATCCACTGCCATCGACGTTCCTCTTCATAAAAGGCAATTCAATTAGACTGGCAAGATGTTACACCTAAAACTATGCTGGAAGAAACCTATAGTAGTAGTATTTGCGATGAAGTTAACCTATTTGCAGAGTGAAATGGGTGGTTCTGTACATTTATTTCTCCAAGGAATTTGCTATGACCACCACCTGAACTGGCAGACAGTTCTCATTCTGATGCATGTAACATTTAGTAGTTAAGGAATATTTCCAAAATATGATAATCACCCAAGATACCCCCAAAATTTGGTTTCACTCTCTCATCATCTCATATGTACATTAAATAATGTAACTCTCTGTTAATTTGCCTTGCCCCCAGAGACTGTCACCACTCCAGTCCATTATGAATACTGCTGCAAGACTTATAAACCTCAGCAACTTCTCTTCTGCCATGCTTCTCTGGCAGCCTTTACGTTGACGTCTGTAACTATTTAGAATTCATGCTAATTACCATAAGATTTAAACAGTTCAAAATTCTGGCTCACTCTTCAGTCCAGGTACTCACCAAACCACTTGTTACTCTCCTCTACGGACCTGCTCCTCAATCCTCACTCTTCATATACTCACATTCAAAACAATTGCAACCCTACTAGAGAAGTTGGTTAACAGAACCCTTACAAAAAATTTCTGAATGGCTGACCTATAAAACACGTAAACCCCTATACTTTATGGGAGAAAAGAATACTTTTGCACAATTTGGCGTTATCTACTGATCAGTTTAGCCAAATTCCAACATCACAATGACATGAGGTACAAATGATAAAAATAAAAACTTGTTGGCCAGAATCAGTCAAAGTTAGGACTCATCAGGAACTGGACAAGGCAACATTCTTAGCGGAATCCAGCTGACTGGCCCTCAACTTTGAACAAGCATAGTGTAATTTGCCAGTAAAGATTTGGCTGGGTGATTATATAGATGATTTTACAGTATTCATTCTCAGGGCCTTTGGTCTGGAAAACTTAAATTATTGGAAGTAAAATGCAATCTTTTTTTGGTTGTTATGCAACAATTATAGCAAAGAAACTCACTATTTGTAACACAATTGTGTTTTATTCTGAACTAAATAAGGACACACTAAAGCAGTGAAAACAAGTTACAAAAATATTGTGTCACTGGCAACAGGCAAGTGATGTCAATGGAAGAAAATACATTCTCTCAGTTCTTAAAGAAAAACTATACCCCCCCAGACAATGTAGGTCTCTATAAAAAGATATTGCATAAAACAACTCATATGTAAAACCGTGCTTCGTGTAAATAAACCATTCAAGGCAAGAGACATAAAAGGGCAATATTTACTTAAATATATATTCCAGTTTGATGAGATTCTTTAATTTACCACTTAATTTGATATAAAATAACTGTTGCTCAAGTATTCATTTTGGGGGTATAGTTTTCCTTTAAAGGGATATTGTCATGGGAAAAAAAGTTATTCTTTCAAAATTTCTCAAAAGAGCAAACAGATTTTTTTATATTTAATTTTTAAATCTGACATATTGTCAATTTCCCAGTTGCCCCAAGTCATATGACTTGTGCTCTGATTATCTTCAATCACTCTTTACTGCTGTACTGCTAGTTGGAGTGATATCACCCCCTCCCTCCCCCCCCAGCAGCCTAACAACAGAACAATGGGAAGGTAACCAGATAACAGCTCCCTAACACAAGATAGCTGCCAGGTAGATCTAAGAACAGCACTCAATAGTAAAAACCCATGTCCCACTGTGTTACACTGAGAAGGAAAAACAACAGCCTGCCAGAAAGCCTCCTAAAGTGCTGACACAAGTCACATGACCAGGGGCAGCTAGGAAATTGACAAAATGTCTAGCCCCATGTCAGATTTCAAAACTGAATATAAAAAAAAAATCTGTTTGCTCTTTTGAGTAATGAATTTCAGTGCAGAAGTCTACTGGAGCAGCACTATTAATTGATGTGTTTTGAAAAAAAAACATGTTTTCCTTGACAGTATCCCTTTAACATCCATATTTAAGTACTGCTTCCCTTGAAAGGAAAGCTAACTGCTTCTTCTTTTATTACTGCACAGAAGATGGTCAATCTTTTAGATGGCAACATGTAGAGTTCATCCCATAAGGTATCCATAAGTAAAATCGCTCAAAAATGCATTTGCGAGCGTTTTTCAAAAGCGCTGCGCCGCGTGTGAATAGGCCCACGCAACTTGACACTTTAGCGGGCAAAAGTCTGAGGGAAGAGATTCAGGGAGATTTGTTGCCCCAAAAATGCAGCAATTTGTCACAGGCAACAAATCTCCCTGCAATCTCCTCGTGTGGAAGAGCCCTTAGGATAATTTACCAACGTTAGTAATGCAAATAAACTCTGCAAGTTCAGGTTTTTTAAAGTGTAGGTTTAGTTCTTCTTTAAATATTATGTATCTTCAGCAAATTCTTTGCATTTTATTCCAGAGGACTCAATTTTTAGTGAAATCAAAATGGATTTAGTGCCCAGCTAATCTAATGTATTTGAAGTATGAAAAAACAACAGGCATTTTGTAGAAATGGAAACTATTATACAGTGTGTTTACCCATGACATGGAAGGACATGACTAGGCAAACACTTATTTATAAAAAGATGAATTTGCTCCTCATACAGCTGCATCAAACTTTGCCTACGCTCACCAGGTGTATTTTACAATTACACTGCATATTTATTTAAAATCATAGGTACGCTGCTGAGAATTCAAATTTGCTGAAGTTTTGCTGGTGTAATCTCTGTTAAAGTTCACTAGAGATTTTATTCCACAGAGAAATTGCATAAGAGGGATAGTAGCTCTGAGGAGATGACATAGATAATGAGATGGTTGATAAAGGGCCCTGAAGGGTCTGAAATGTTACCTTTTTTTTGTGTTTGATTATGGGCTAAATAAATCACCCATGTCACTGAGCAATCTTATGGTGTGCTTCTGGATTTTTTTCTATAGATGAGAGTGGCTGAAAGTGACTCCTCTTTTTTTTTTTATGTAGTTTGCCAGCCTAAACCTGGTACCAATTGTGTGCCCTTGATAAACTGACAAATATTAAGTTTCACTTGGCAATGTTCCCCAATGTTAAGTAAATATTCACCAATGTGAAATTTATTCACCAAAACATCTACTCTCCCCTTATAAATGGATGACTGTGCCAAATTTCCATTTTGGGAAAAAACATTCCACATTTTTTATTATCCTTTATTAAATATGCTCCAATGTGTCTTTTTGGATGCAAATGGACATGTTCTGTGCTGAAATATGTAATTTGAGTATTTTGTACCAGAAAGGTTTTTGTAAGAATGCTTTTTAAGTGTGAGAAAAACTTCAGTTTCCTCAATGCATAGCCTAAGCATTGTAATATGCCTGCCCTTTAATTATATAGTTTAACTGTGCATGCATTTATAATTAACGGACGTCCGTGGTAGCCCTTATAATTAACTTATGGAAGCTTCATCTGCATGAAAACTCTGGCCATGAAAAAACTGAGCAGGACACAGACAAAGCCAATAAAGAGCAGAAGGAACCTGTTTAGCTTTGGGATGTTTGGTGCATTTGAACGATCTAAGATTATAAATCCAAGACCTCCCATTGTAAAG
>CM044432.1:54105057-54117509 GCA_024363595.1 Xenopus borealis | reverse complement strand
TATTTTTACATGAACTGTTAAATTTTTGAATGTTCTATGAAGGTGAACAACCCCTTTAAAGAAAAACATAGTGCCCTTTAACATCTCTTGCCTAGAGCCACCATTTCTTGATGGTCTGTGTGCTGCCGCAGAGATCACCTGACCAGAAAGATTTCAACTCTAACTGTAACAGGAAGAAGTGTGGAAGCAAAAGACAGAACTCTGTGTTAATTGACTCATGTGACATGTATGGTTTGTTTGTGTGCACTGTGAATGCTAGGATCCCAAGGGGCAGCCCTTCTTTTTAAAAAGGCATTTTCTATTTATGATTACCCCATGGCACATACTACTAAAACAAGTAGATTATGAAAATGGTATTTACACGAAGCAGAGTTTTATTTATGAGCTGTTTTATTCAGTATATTTTTATCCTACATTGATGGGGGGGTATAGTTTTTGTTTAAATACTCTGGGTGGTACAGAACGGTCATCAAAGTCACTATAAAAGTAGGACAGAGAGAAATAAGATATGCAGGGATAGTAAACATTCAGTACTGCAAATGTAAACTACAACTCCTGACATCTCACTGGATTTTTCCATGGGCCTCTAGCGCATTTACAGTCTCCATAATCTGAACCTGTATATTCAGAATCAGTATTTTCAGCTTGTAAGCAAGAAAAATCAGAAAAACAAAATGCAGCAAAGGCAAACATATTAAGTTTGGTAAGAGCATTTTTGTAAAGGTAGGTAAGTTAGTTGGGTCAGCTGTACAAAAACTATGTACAAAGAGGCCAATAAAGCATGCAAAAAAGCTACAACACAAAGAGCATTGCAACAAGGTGTACTTGCTGGTGCAGCATACAAAGCTACAACCCATCACCAGTACCATGCTGGAGAATTGTTTGGCTAGAATCAGTATTTATATTTTATATACAATAGATAAGCCGTTATTTAAGCCTCCATTCAGTCATATACAACATTCAGCTAACTGACAAACTACATTATGGTTGAATGTTGGTTTAGTGCTTGTGCAACTGTATAAACAATATATATCTATAGCAGGGGTGTCCAAACCTTTGGCTTCTCTGGGTCACATTGGAAAAAGAAAAAATTGTCTGGGGCCACACATGAGATACACAAACACTTGATTTGTAAAAGTAAAGAAAACACACAAAAAATAACTTGCATGTCCAATGAATGCCCAAGAGGTTTGATAAAGGATTGGATTGTATATTGAACCAGTGCAGTAGAAATTTTTCAAACGGCTTTAAATATATAAAACTTTAAATATATAAAAAGCCTTTATTTATGCTTTTTGGGCATCACAGTGACGTTTCAGGCCATGCAGCCTTTTATCAAGCCTGATATCTATACACCCTTTAGTGCAGGGGTGTCCAACCTGCGGCCTGAGGGTTTCATGCGCCCAGCTGGAAGTGCTTGGTTCTCGAAGAAACGTTATGTTGCAAAGGATATAAGAGTAGGCAGTAGGGGGGAACTGGACCATTTAGTAGTAATAATAATAATGTCTATTTAATATCCAGGTGTCCAAGTGTATGTCTCTCTGGTTATCCAACTAGTATTGCAGTTCTTTTCTGTGCATTTTCTTTACTTTTACAAATCAAAAAAAAGTGTTTGTATATTTCATGTGTGGCCCCAGCCAATTTTTCTTTGCCCAATGTGGCCCAGGGAAGCAAAAAGGTTGGAAGCCCCTGCTTTAGTGTAAAGTGTAGAGACATCCCCTCCCCAGAGACCAGCAACTTAAAAAAAAAAAAAAAAGACAAACCGTTAAACAATGAACCATATTTATTGTGATGTTACAAAGCAAAAATTATGTTATTTTGCCTTTTGGCTTTGTGCCTGTGCCTTCAATACTTTCACAACGATCTTCTGCTCTTCAATAAGGAATGCCCGCTTAATTCTGAAACAAGATTTGGGTTTCATAAAAAAATCTTTTCATAATTAAAATAAATCTCAACAGTAAATATTTACAAGCCTCATGCATATGTAGCAGTCACTTACGGTTCCCATGGGGTAACAGAGTAAGGTGAAAGGTAGGGCCTGAAGGCCAGTTTAGGTGAGATTTGGGGAAAGTACCTATATGTTCCCCTAGAGACAGGGGGCGAGTATATAAGCTTGCAAGAATGGCTAATATACCAGGGTTTTCCTTCATCTGCAGCCTTGTTGCTAGCTAAATTGGCCACGAGCAAAGGCTGGCCCTCCAAGGGATGCCATAATGGAAAAGGTCCAGTAAACCCTCCCTCAAATAATGTGATGGTTTATTTCTCAGAGCAATAAACCGAAACTTCCAGACAGCCTCATTTGTTATATTTAGTTGGTGCAAGATATTGGACTATGGCTTCTCCTCTGGTACATGACATAGCATTTTGTGAAGCTTCCCAAGCTCTGATCTGTCCTGTCATTTCACTCATCCATTCAAAGGGTTTCCATCTCCTACTCATGCCTAAAGAAGGTCCCATGTTGTGAACTGCTTGGTCAGTATACTACAACATTACTTACATACAGGTGATCTTGCTAGATTACCCATATATATTACATTTGCCCACTTAGCTTTAAACTTTTTTGGAAGCAGAGCATTGCATGGGCTTTCTGGCTATCCAATCAAAAAAAAAAAAAAATCTAACCAAACGATGTGCAAAGAATAGTTTAGACAAATTAGGGGGAAGGCTAAAGAAGAGTTCAATGAAAGCAACTACTGTTTCAAATGGACCAAGTACAATTTAAAGTGTAGCTTTCTGCTGTAAATTATATGAATTTATAACAGTAAAATATGCAAATAAAAGCAGCCCACCTCACCAATTACAAGCATATTTGCACAAAGTCCATTTAAACAAATGCCTAGCAAACTTGCTTTGCATTATGCAAATACACTAAGCCCCCAGATGCATGTCACCCAACAGAATTAGCTAATCCAAAATTCAACATGGGAATATTAACAAAACTGGCATTTGTTTCACTAAAACTAGTTTGGTACACAGGGCAGACCAGAACACATCAAAGTATTTCGAATCCATCTCCAAGTCCTAGAACTACTTACAGCTCATAAACATTCTTGATTTAAATGCAATTGCAAGCCCAGGTAATGAATAAGAGCAGACACTGCTGAAAATAAGCCTTACCTATCTCGGACACATTTTGCACACATAGATCCACCATAAGCTCTGCTGACGTGCTTCTTAGTCTTTGACAGTCTCATAAGAACTTTAGGTCTAACAGCACGAATCTGGATAGAAGAAAAATAAAAGTATACATGTTAAATATCCTCCAAATGATATTTTACTAGCTCAGACATATAATTTCCATGTTATGCATTACCTTAATCGTGGAGAAATGTGAAAACAAGCATTTTCCCACAATTATTCTAATTTACTTGCGGCAATTACAATGTTGGCAAACAGCAAGGCATTTTTGGGGAGATTTGACATCCCATGGTACCAAATTTTTTAACACGGCCAGTAACAAATCTCCCCATATCTTTGAGCACAGGATAGAGCATAACAACGTTCTGTTAAATATCGGACAAAACTTTCTTACAAGCCACATATATGCATTGCATTACTAGAAGAGTAGATTGGGGGGGGGGGGTATACCCATCTTGGTCCCTATTGGTTGTGATTTCAGGTAAACCTTTGTTTCCTGTCAAAGATAATTCTAGGCGCATAGATTATATATTACACTTCCAAAGATCTGGAACAAATCAGTTTACTTACACCACGGAGTCTTCCAGGGCAGATACCACATGCTGATTTGGGTGCTTTACCAACTTTCTTGGTGTACAGGTATACAATTCTGTTACCCGGTGTTCGAGATCTAGACAACAAAAGAATCAATAAAGTAAAACATTATCTTGGGACTAAAACAAAATGGAAAGCTAGAAAAGAAAGCATTCAGACACTTACAGTCTTGTTTTGTTGGAGGTTGTATTGTAGGACAGCCTACGACGGTATGTGAGGCGCGGAGCCATTTTTTATATCTAAAAGAAAGAGCATCAGAGATTAGAGAGAGAAAACATCACTATAGATTCCCAGACACTGCTTAAGTGCCTATAATGCATGCAATGCTAATCTACCAGTGTCTCTATTGAAGTTTGGTCTTCAGCATCAAGCGGCAAGCAGAAAAACCAACTCAAAATTCATCATATTAAAGGAACAGTAACACCAAAACATTAGTGTTTTAAAGGCATGATAATACAGTTACCCTGTAAAACTGGTGTTTGCTTCAGAAACACTCCTATCGTTTATATAAATAAGTTGCTGTATAGGCATGGGGGCAGCAATTCAAGCACAGGACAAATAGATAAGTTCTGAAGAATCCAGTTGTATACTACAGAGTTTATCTACTTTGTATCTTGTGCCTTTTCTCCTATTTCAGCATTGAATGGCTGCCCCATGGCTCCACAGCAGCTTATTTATATAAACTATAGTGGTGTTTCTGAAGCAAATTCAATAGTTTTGTAGCACAACAGTAGATTACATGCTTGTTACTTTGGTCTTACTGTTCCTTTAATAATCAGTGCAACAGGAGAACATTTCCATGACACTTAATATAACTGGTTGAACTGAATGAGTGCTGTAATACAAGGCTTTGGTTTGTTACCGGGTCTTGGAAAACTTCTAGCAAGAGTGACTGAAGTGGTTTTATTTGCAATGAACTATTTAATAGCCGGATGTCACACAAGCATGCCCAAAATAAAAGCCATAGCCTATTTACCAGGGCCATCATTGCCTCCTCCTTTTTATGTTTCTATCAGTGATGTGTGGGCCAACCTGATAACCACAGATCTGCCCAACCACGTGCACCTTTTGTGGGTAACATTGAGCGCCTCTGATTGCTCTTCTACACTGCCAGCTTTTGGTTTTATAGACGTGTGTCTGCCCCATACCTTTTGTGAAATCATCGGCAGGTCAGGGGGAAATCAGGGTGCAAGTTGAGGTTTTCTCTACCTGCACATCACTAGTTCCTAGCATACACGACTAGAAAATGTGTTGGCGCTTTATCACACATACAGTCATGCAGCATAATCCCTAGAATACTCGCCCAGTAAGGTCTATGAAGATAATGCCACTTTACCTGCAACAGTTACCTGTGTCTTGGGAACATACAACATAAATATGGGGTGGACATTCTAAGGACAGTACTGTAAATAAACATGAGAAAATTGCAACACTATACCAATTTATATATAAATTTCCCTTGTTTTCTAGGGCTCTTAAAGGAACATTTCAGTGTAAAAATAACTGGGTAAAAATGAAAAAGGTTTCTAATACAGTTAGCCAAAAATTTAATGTATAAAGGCTGGAGTAACTGGATGTCTAATATAATAGCCAGGACACCATTTCCTGCTTTTCAGCTCTAACTCAATGGACTTCATACGGGAAGTGCACTGGACTTCATACGGGAAGTGCACTGGACTTCATACGGGAAGTGCACTGGACTTCATACGGGAAGTGCACTGGACTTCATACGGGAAGTGCACTGGACTTCATACGGGAAGTGCACTGGACTTCATACGGGAAGTGCACTGGACTTCATACGGGAAGTGCACTGGACTTCATACGGGAAGTGCACTGGACTTCATACGGGAAGTGCACTGGACTTCATACAGGTCTGTTGGGAGAAAATCCAACCTTCCCAATCGATATCGTGTCCAGATATCTGTCGGGAAGACCCGTCGGAAGCCCCCATACACAGGCAGATAAGCGGTCAAATAGGTCTAAACAACAGATATCGGCAATTTTATCTGCCCATGTACGGCCAGCTTTACTCAGTGACTTGAAGGGGGGCCACATGGGACATAACTGTTCAGTGAGTTTGCAATTGATCCTCAGCATTCAGCTCAGATTCAAACATAGAAACCAAGAGAGCTGCAAAGCAGGAAGTAGTGTTCTTTTTAGGTTACACATCCAGTCACTCCAGCCTTTATACAGTACATTTACTTTATACAAATTAAACATTTTGTCTATTTACTCAGTTTTTATTTTATACTGAACGGTTCCTTTAACATTTATCCGGATATTCCAAAGCCTAGAAATCCAGTACTTATCCCACTGGCTATGCATGACAATAAATCCATCAGGACACTGATTTCATTCTGTAAACTACTCTCCAGGTGTTGTCCACTTAAACACTTCCAATAAAAATACAGGATTCTTCCATTTCACCACTCACTGGCAGCACAGGATTTCTTCTCATGAACAAAAGGCATATAGCGGAAACTAAGTGGCTGTTACTGGGTGAAATGAATAAAAACATTCACTGGGAATGTCACGTGAAGCTCCTGGGATGCCCCAAGCACATCTACAGAATGATTAGAGAGAGCAGAGAAAGACAACGCAGAAAAAGCTAGAGACGTCTGATGAGAAACCCAAGCTTCAGTCACACAGCTCATGTACGTGCAATAAAGCTGTGCGTGACACCGCACTCAGCCTGCCGCTGCTCGCACGTATCCAGCTGCGATTCAGGTTTTGTCCCACGTGTTAACAAGGAAGCAGCGGCCGGAAGAACACAGCCAAACTATTAAGGCCTGACAAAAACCTTCAGCTACAGGCTCGCTCCGTTACTCTGTCTGTGGACTCAATCTGCGGCCAATACAACCCTAAGCTGACTGCGCTCAAGCCAGACACAGAAAACGAGACATTGACCGGCGGAACGAGGAACACACCGACGATGATGGAGATAGATAGTAAACTCAGAGAGCAGCTGCGACTGAAGCAAAGACGGCCATACCTGGAACCGCTGTCACCGGAAGAGAAAGGAAGCAGGAGCGGAAGGAGCGTATAGGAAGAAGATCTAGCCACGCCCACTTCTCTGTAGCGAAACCGTAGCTGAGCGGGAGTTTTTACGAGGAGCTACCGGTGCTGCTAAATATACAGATAGATTGTTTATATTCCTACAATGTTACTTAGATTTGGTGAACTTTTGATTCGCGTCACGTGGTTGAGTTCTGTCACCAGTAGTACCTCAAGCTTTATGTTCAGTTTCACCTCTCGGGCTCGGCAGAGCTGCACTAAGGGCACGTACATTATTATGGATGTAGCTTCTTCAGGATTTATGTCAAATTTTTTTGGAGCGTGTTTTCATAATCGTGGAGTTGATGTAGTGTGGCTACCTTATGTATATTATCCTACACTAAAAGCACTCTATTACTGGAGCTTTGTCACCCAACTTTAAGAATCAAACCCAGGGTCTTGACTGGGAGTAGGTGGCAACCTTAACTGGGAGCAGGACTGGACTGAGAATCAAAATAGGCCCTGGCATTTCAGGTACCAGAGGCCCAATCAGCCCACACAGAGGCCCCAACATTCCCCACCAGCCCACTAAATACTGATGTTCTATGGCACCTTATAGCAGCTCCTCTGGCATTTGCCAGAACCCACAGATTGCCAGTCTGGGCCTGACTGGGAGTCAAATAGTCCATGGCATTGTGATTTACTCAGAGACCTAAAAATCCCTCAGCAGCCCACACAAGAGTGACTGTCTCTAACTGTGGCATCTTACAGCAGCCCCTCTGTCATTTGCCATATTCTAGAGATACAGATGCCCCCAATCCGCTGTAAACGCAAGTTTTCACCTTCTGGTCTACGCCGCAATGCGACCATGCCCCTTTATGTCACGCCCATCCCCTTTTGTTCCCGCCCCCCACCAGCCGGTATGACTTTTACGAAAAGGTGGCAACCCTAAACCCAATGCAATGACTGTTTTATTCCCCAGGAAGCACGAGTATCAACAATGGTCTACCTAATGTTAAAAGCAAACAAATGCAGTTGAAACTTCATTTTTTAAATGCCATGTTTTAAATACTGACTTTATTGCACCAGCGTAAAGTTTCAGCTTCTCAATAGCAGCAATGATCCAGGACTTCAAACTTGTCACAGGGGGTCACCATCTTGCAAAGTGTCTGTGACACTCACATGCTCAGTGGGCTCTGAGCAGCTGTTGAGAAGCTAAGCTTAGGGGTCGTCACTAATTATCCAGCAGAGAATTAGGTTGGTCTGTAATATAAGCTGATGCTACAGGGCTGATTATCAAAGTCTGATGTTTCTGTGCTGCCCTGTAGTAATTATACATATTAATTACTAATCAGCTTTCTATTGTGACATTTCTATTCTATGTGTACTGTATATTTTGAGTGGGTCCCTAAGCTCAGTAACTGACAACAGCAAAGATCATGTGCAGTGAATCAGCAGAATAGGAGATGGGGAGCTACTGGGGCATCTTTGGAGACAGAGATTTTTACTGCTAAAGCACTGTGATTGCCTGGGGCTGGTACACAAGCACAGCACAATGATTTTAAACATATCTAACCTAGTTTAACTTTCCTTGTCCTTTAACAGGGTGGTGTATTGCCATCAGGCCCAGATTTGGGCAAGTTTGTTGGGTCAGCATGCTGCACTGGGGACATGCAGCTCCCCAGTTCCTTGGGCACTAGGACCACGCAGCTTGGCGTTCCCGCCACTGGAATCCAGCCCTGATTGCCATTAAACATCAATTGGACTTGTGATGAACTAAGTTTTTGCCTATTATTTTAATCATGAAAAAACTATATTTCTTATTATTTGTTGAGATTAACGTGGAAATCCAAGCTACCTCATGTTTGGTCCTTGCCAGGGGTAAATATCCATATTGTTGTGACTTTTGTTAGCAGGAGTCCTTTATGCAGAAGGATTATTTATGCACTGATAATCCAACTACACTGGTGGAAAAGTGTTATACTGCATCTCTATATTGCATCTGTCATCTAAAATATAGGGGGAGATCACGCATGAGGGTTTTTCCTTTCTGCTATCCAGAGTGCTGAAAACAACCTTTAGGTGATACATGCTCGTTAATCATACACAGTAATAATAAAATCAGGACCAACTTCATGAGTGAACTCATTGCCATATACATGTAGAGCAAGCTTCTTGTTTAAAAGGCACAATAACTCAAATGAAAATAATTTAATTCTAAGCAACCTTCTATTACACAGGGATTAAACATATATATGTAAATTGCTGATAACCATACACCTCTGAACTATATAGCTCCTTTTATCCCTCACAGCCCAATAGAGTTGCCCCCAGCAGTTGCCCAGTATGTAAAATACTAGCCAAGGCCAGGGCTGGCGTCATGGACGTACCTGCGATGTATTTGCAATTTAAACAAAATTGTTTCTAAAAGCACTGCATCTACACTGAAAGCTAATAGGTATACTTAAAGGGCAAGGAAAGGCAAAGAAATAAAATCACATTTTTACTTTCTTTAATGAAAAAGAAATCTATCTCCAATATACTTTAATTAAAAAATGTGTACCATTTTTATAAGAAACCTGACTGTATGCAGTGATATTCTCCCTTCATTTACTGCTGAGGATAGGAATTGTCAAACGGTCCCTAACTTCTGGCAGGGAAACAATCATACTTATGAACAGCAGGGGGAGCCCCTGCTTTACTTACAGCTATGCAGAACTCAAACAGCTTTGTTTTTTGATAATTTATGAGGATCACTAAGCAGCACAGACCACAATGAGCATGTGCCGTGCCAGTGTCAGACAAAGATGTATAACAAAGTTACAAGATGACAGCCCCCTGTGGCCAACATTGAAAGCATAAATCATTTGTGTGATTAGGCTTGTGGTGCAGTAAGTTTATGTTTAGTATACAAAATACAGCATTTCTAGCCCTATTCTACTTTACACTTTCCTTGTCCTTTAAAGGGGTTTACTCTGATGCACCCGCTAAACAGCACTTACCGAAGAATTCTCGGAAGACACGTGTTGCTTGGTAAAGATGCGGCTTTAGTGTGCACACCATGTGAACAATTGGCAGTGGGTTGGTGAGAAAACTACGTGTTTCGTGCCCTAACTCTCCTGGCACTTCATGGTTGGTGAGAAAGCTATGCGTTTCATGCCCTAACTCTCCTGGCACTTCATCAGGGATGATGAAGTGCCAGGAGAGTTAGGGCACGAGACGCGTAGTTTTCTCACCAGCCCACTGCCAATTATTTGTCTCAATGTCTTAAATATATTGATGATGGGTTGAGTGCAGAGGACCTCTTGTATTGGCCACTGCCAATTGTTCACATGGTGTGCACAATAAAGCCGCATCTTTACCAAGCAACACGTTTCTCCCGAGCATTCTTCGGTCAGCGCTGTTTAGCGGGTGCATCTGAGTAAATATGTAAGTCCGGACAGAAGTGGCCGGGTTCCGCAAGAGCTGCTGCTGGAAGGAGAGACGCTGCGCCGCTGCATGGGTGAGCTCCGCTAAAACCTTTGAACATTCTATTGTGATACTTAAAGGGGTTGTTCACCTTTATGCAGTGTAAAGCCCATCTTCCAGCCATTTCCTTGTAAATTTATCTGGTATTAAAATGAATTGTTTATATATTTTGTTTCGTAATGTGTCAGTCGTCCCTCTCTCTCTACTTTGGTTTGTGCTTCTACTCTCACTAGGGACTCATTCCCAAGGCAAACGCAGATACTAGTAAATATACTCCTTAAACAAGGAAATATTTAATTAGGGAGCACAATGCTGCACAATAATATCACGATTCATTATTCATATTGTTAATAGATTAATAAAGTGGGAGGGGCTGCATTTTAAATCTATATTAGAGTGCAGAGAAGACTAAATTATTCATCAAGAATTCCCTTTCCAATTTCACTCTGCCATGACTTGGCTCCCTGTTTCGATGAAATCACATTCTGTGTGTTCTTGCACAATGAAAACAAAATAATCCATTTCCTTATTTTCAAATCCTTTCAGTGCGAGTCACAAGTTCAGCATCATTGCTGTCAGGGAATTGCAATTTACATCTTGTTACAAGATAAGTAACGTTACCATGGAAATTCTAATTAAAAAGATGATTGACAAAGGTAGCACATCAAAGAGCAGAAATTAATATGATAAGTCAGAATCTTATTAATTAGTCCGTGTGGAAGATATTTTCTGGGACGTCAAGCTGGGGAGGCTGCAAGAGAAAGGGAGGGAGGGGGAAAAAATTCAGGAAAGGAAATGTATGTTGCTTTGAAGTTAGCAATGGAGAATGTGATGGAGGTAATTGCGCCTGACTGAATTCAGTAATAAAGCACTGCAGATCAGCACTAGGAATCGGAGAGTTTCTTGTAACGAATCTGGCTACCCCCCTGCTGTGTAGAAACAGAATGCAGAGCTTCATAATTGACCCAGTCTATCTCCCAGGAGTACACTGTTATTATTTATTCATTTTTAATTTCTAAATTATTTACGTACTGGGAAATTATATCTGACAGCCTGTTAGGCTCACCAAGTTAATGGAGGATGAAAATCCCGGGTCTTCCTAGAATTAGCAGGGATGGAGTCCTGGGCATCGGAATTTAATGATTTTGGAAGGGAAAATTGATTTCACACAGCGTGTCACTTTACTCTACTTTAGGGACACACTAGCTATTTGATTATAGGAGGAATAACCAACTGGAAATCTATTTGAAGTGTAAATGAATCACAGTGCTCAGCTGTTTATTTTTTCTTTTCTAATGAGTTCTGGGTTTGCTCTAAGTTGAAGATTAAAACAGATGCAGGGAAACCTCTGCCCCTTTTATCCACTTGGTGCCAGATGGTTTCTCCATTCCAGTACTAATCAACATACTTTTGTACTGCTCAATTAGAAATGAAATGCACTGTTAAAATGGTTATCGTCCTAGTTTCTAATCAGATTAGCTCTCTTGAAAATGATTCGTGATGTTGTTGTAGAACATATTCCTTTTTCATTTTACAGTAATTGCTATACTGTTCAGGCTAGGGATGCACCAAATGCAGGATTAAGTTCAGGATCCAGCCGTTTTCAACAGGATTCAGCCGAATCCTTGTGCATGCTTAAAATCATGTGACTTCTCATCACAAAACAAGGTAGCTGCTCTTTCCCCACTCGCCAATTTGCACATGCAAATTAGGGTTTGGTATTTGGCCAAATATTTCACGAAGGATTCTTATCTTCAGATAATATGCACACCTATGAGAACACAGTGTGCCCCTTTACCAATGTGTTTTTTTAAGTAGGGTATGTTGAATTCTTTCATCCATTTATCATGATATTATGTCTCATGTGGCTCCACTGTATTTGCTGTATTTATCTGTTTGTTAGGACAGGGTGCATGTGAGACATGCAACAAGTTTACCAAACTATGAATATAATATATTTTTTATAGTCCTTTTGTGTCCTTTTCAGATCTTAGGTTCATCCTAGATCAGTGATCCCCAACCAGCGGCTTGTGAGCAACATGTTGCTCTCTGACCCATTGGATGTTGCTCCCATTGGCCTCAAAGCAGGTGCTTATTTTTGAAGCTCTAGCTGGAAGGCAAGATTTAGTTGCATGAAAAACACGTGGATTGCCAAACAGTCTTCTTTAGGCTGCCAGTCCACATATGGGATACCAATATAAAATGACAGTCCATATATTGCACCCCTGGCCCCTTGTCCTAGATACTGATGGCATTAT
>CM044432.1:53995638-54005951 GCA_024363595.1 Xenopus borealis | reverse complement strand
TGGACTGAGCCAGATGGCAATACATTGGACATACCAACCCTTGAAGTTGGAAAGTTGCTATATAAAATCAAACTAATACAACATTTAACACTCCCCCCCCCACAATTGAATAACTGGGTAAATGTGTAGTTATTACATATGGGGTTCTGACTGAATCAATGGCCATTTCAGATTATACTGTCAGGTGAGAGATAAGCGAGACTGATATGATTATTTTATACAGTAGATTATCTTAGATGTATATCTCAAGTTTTGTATAGGGGGCCATGGAAGATGCAAATGTTGTGGCATTAGTGCAGATTCTGCTGTTGTCTGATACTTAATCTATAGATTTATTTTAGCCATGCGTGTAATAGGCTTATACACATAAATAGCAGGATAAACCAATCCCAGGCAGACCAGATGCGCAATACATATGTGAAACATATGAATATGTATTATTCTTTATTACCCAGAAGCTATTGATAATTAAGCGGACACTACCTAATCCTAATAGATGATCCAAATGAACCCCCTACTTTTGGAACATGTATAAGCTTGAAAATTAAAACGCTACTGAGAGCATTGTGTATAGCTTGTTTTCCTTAATCTTATGTTGCAATTGGCAATAATCCACATTTTAGCCAATAGAATCTACACACTCACTAACCATAACAACAACAAAAAATATTTCAACATTTCAAAAGAAAAATAAAAATGAAAAATGGCTTTGCTTGAAAGAAGCGAAATCTGCCAGATTTAGGTGATTTAGAACAGGAAATAATTGCTTGTTCTATAAAGCTGAATCTTGCAGGTGTTGAAAGCTTCGGTTATTGAGGATAAGTGATTTGTGTAAGACTGGAAGCAAATGATTCATTCTAGTAAAAAATGAATTTTTCAGGGATCGGACATTCAAAACTGTAAAAGTTTTCCTCAACGAATTTGAATTTGTTCCCTTTGGATTAAATTCTCACTTTTAAATTCAAATAATTCTTCTCTCGACATTGAATGAAACAACAGAAATATGCAAAAGAAATGAAATCCCTATGAACAATTCAAGCCCAGGGAAAACCTTTACTATGAGAATGTTAGACTGTAAGAAGAGAGCATGCAACTAAAGGGGGTATTCACCCTTGAGTTAACTTGACGTAGAGAGTAATATTCTGAGGCTGTTGTCCAGTCTGCAATTTGTAGTTTTTAGGATCAACATTTCACTAGCAACCATGCATTGATTTGGATAAGAGACTGAATATGAATGGGAGAGGGTGAATAGAAAAAGTACCAGTTATAATCATTTATTAGCCTTGCAGAGCATTAGCTTTTTTAGAAGGGCTCGCTCGGTCATCCCCATTAGAAAGCCAGAAAGCCTCTGAAGAAGAAGGCAAGTAATAAAAAAAAACTGTAAAATATAAATAATGAAGACCAACTGAAAATTTGCTTGGAATTGGCCACCCTATATCTAAAAGTTTTAAAGGTGAGCCACCATTCAACCACTGAATTTTGGTTCACGTAGGTCAATACTGAGATATGTATAAAAATACTGGTTTATGTCTTTAATGACCATGGTCAGCTCATAACATAAATCTTCTTGAAAATGTAATTGAAACCCATAGTTCCTGCCTACCATTAAGTGATAACTTCTAGTCTCTGAAAATTGCTTGTAACTGATGTCATTGTTTTGGTGGACTGAAGCAATAGAAGTCCTCAGATTTTTTTGCTTCAAGTCCACTTTTGCAGGCAAACTAGAATTCTAAAAGCATTTTTAAAAAATCATTGGTTACCCTGCACCTTGACTGATAGGGTTCATTAATATATATAGCTACACAATCCTGCTTCCCATAGGGGAAAATATACAAATCTATCTTTGAGAAAAGCAGATAGGCAGATAAGGTGAAACTGTAAAACTGATGTTCAGTGTAGTGATTTTTATGTTGAGATGAGATACCTGAATGTGGCATGGGTCCCAATAAAACTGCAGTCCTTCCTGTACTGTAAGACATACACTGTTATTACACACCATTAAAGCCAAAGTAGGGTGTGGCAGACAACAGGCATCTATTACTCTGGAGCCCAACCATACAGCTTTATGGTTCAGTATTGAAAACATGTCTTAGCAAGAGGAGAATGATCTGTCTGTATTTTTCTAGCAGAGACAGGGGAGGCAAGGATTGTCTTTGTGGGAAACTTATGAGATGATGGACATAAGGTTTTTGTGCAAGTGTATGGTTGCTCTGACCTGTTAGTTAAATTAGTGCATAATACTATACACTGCAGTGATATTGGTGTATAATCTGCTGTGGAAAACACACTAATAAATAATATTAACTGAGCGCTAGAGGTCTGTGTGGCTCCTTTTTGTCTACACAATCACTTTATTTTGTGCAGAGATGTATTTATGTCCATTGCCACCCTAGGTACCTAACAGTGCCCCCAAATTATAGAAGTGACACCAGCTGTACTTCATGTCATGTCTGGTGCACGTCACTTCATATTATCAACTCAGCAGACTCTATACCCTTCACCCACAGCCACCAGATTTATGCGAAATGTCTCTCATGGGGGCTGGGGTGGGATTTTTTTATTTTTCTCAAACAAATGTAATGTATGTATGTAACACATAAATACTCCCAGTGGGAGCTCAAAAGAGCTGCATCTTGGTACGACAAAGGGGATAAATGTGGCAAGCTTCTTGTTATCCTTATTAGAGACACCTCTATTCCCACTCTGTCCTCTGAGGCGGGACAGGAGATCGGGCACAGGACCAGATCCTCTCAGAATTTGTCAAATTCTAGTCTGACCTGTACAGCTCCAAATAAAGTGTTCTATAGACTCCCTAGACCAGTATCTGAATGAAACCCGAATCCCCAAACTCACCCAGGAGGATGCTATAGACCTGTTCCCCAATGGGAGGTCCCCCGGTCTAGATGGACTTCCCATTGAATGGTACAAAACACATAAAGACCTGGTAGTGCCCAGGATCAGTTCATTATTCAATGCTATACCACAGGGAGCATGTCTCCCAGACAGTACTAAATTGCCACCATCACTCTAATTCTTAAAACTGGCAAACCACCTGATAGATGTGGATCTTATAGACCTATTTCACTCCTAAATTCAGACATCAAGATACTGGCTAAAGTCCTGGTGAAAAGACTCAAAAAAGTAATTGAGCACCTAATACACCCTGACCAGACCAGGTTTATACCCAGTAGAACCAACTTCCCTTTACAAATATTTAGGTGGTGGAATCACTTGATATGGAGACCTTTGACACTGTTTAGTGGCCCTACCTCTGGACCCTGCTACAGAGATATGGGTTTGGTTATCAGTACATACAGTGGGTGAAAGCATTATATGACTCTCCGAGAGCCAGACTATTGGTAAATACAGAGCTGTCTCAGGAATTCCCTCTGGCAAGGGCAACCAGACAAGGGTGCCCCTGATCCCCCTTTTTATTCGCCCTAGCTATAGAACCATTGGACATCAAAATACGTAAAAATCCAGGAATTGCGGGACTTAAAATTGTCTGACTTGAGGAAAAAATATCACTTTATACAGATGACATTTTGATATATCTAGTCAATGCTAAAGCATCTCTTTCTGAGCTCTGAGCAGAGGTAACAAAAGTTTGCCTCCGGGTCAACTGGACAAAATCGGTTTTTCCCATTGACCCCGGGAATGCTAGGGACCCATTAGATGGACCCCAACTGCAGTGGGTGTCCTCTTTTACCTACTTGTGTGTTGTGGTTCATAGCAATCCCAGGCAATATTCGGAATTGAATCTAGCCCCAATACTACATTCATTGAAAATGAAAATACAAATTGGTCAAAATATGCCACTAACTCTTCCAGGTCGAATAAATATCCTTAAAGGACATGTCAATGTAATCAATGAACAGCATCTCTGAAATCTTTAGATAACTGCCACTCTGGTTGTTAAAAGGTTAACAGTAAGGCTGCAGTATCCCCTTAATCAGCTACAAATCCTTCTACTACACTAAACCACTCTGTCCCCTCCCTCAGGAATTTCCTTTGGCTCTTGGCTCAGTGAGCATGCTCAGTTCCTCTCAGCTCAAATTACATAACTCACCCTCCATACTAACAGCCAATGAAGAGAGAGCATCCCTGGTTCCCATAGAAACTGTCTGATGCTATTTTTTTCTCCTAACCACCTCTCCTGAGCTCAGCGTAATAATTACAGTGCTCAAACCCAGCAGAACTTTTTTTAATCAAAGTATGTTGTGCCTGTGTAAACCATTCTGCATTACATGGACTTTACAGCATACATGTCTTATTTCAGATGATAATGTATCAGAGGGAATATGGCCGCCAGGTGAAAGCTGCTATTTGTTTTAGGAAAATGTGATGGCGCTGGCAAACAGAGGGGGTATATGCAGTACAAATGATACAGTTTGGGTGCGGAAGATATGCGACCTTATATACAGGGTAGGAAAATGTAGGCTTTACATGTCCTTTAAAATTATTTTTCTACCCAAATTCCTATGCACCATGTATACTCCCCAATCTGTGATTCAAGCAGCTAGATGCCTGTGTCAGAGGGTTCATCTGGGAGGATGAGTGCCCAAGAATTAGCATGCAGATGCTTCAAGCGCCCATTAAAATAGGTGGACTAGCCCTTCCAAACTTTATAATTTACTATAATGCCAGTCAATTGGTGTATGCCTGGTGGTGGCTCAATCAAGATCCTAATAATCAGGCCTGGTCCTGGAAGCGGCAATGACCACATCCTTTGAAGCCCTGGCCAATCAGCTACATAGAGGTCTCCCTTCAATATATACCTTAACACCTCCCATGAAAAATGTCACCATAATATTTGAAAAAACTGTAGTGTCTGCCTGCAAGGCAACAGGCACTTGGTCCTAGTGGTACCCACTTGGGGAGTCTGGGGACAACAAATCTCAGTCACAGTTTCAATCCCTTCCAGATGCCAGTGTCTAGCCACAGCCAGAATTAAACATCTGTGTGACCTGGTAAGTGCAGGGGAGCTCAAGCAGTTTGCACAACTAAAAGGGGAGTATTTTCTACAGACTAAATGCTTTTTAGATTCCTACAATTGTGCCATGCATTTTTTGTCCAATTCCCGGAGGGCGTCCCGTGCATTACCCAATAAACCCAGGAAAGGTACCTACGTAAACCAGAACTCTCTTAGCCACTAAGCTGGTTATACTCCATTTTGGTGCAGGATGGCTTTGATCCAATAAAACATATTTGTTGTAAATGGTTTCAAGATTTTCCATCCTTTGATGAAGGATCTTGGCAAGACATTCTTGAACAGATACCAGAAACCAATATATCTGTAAGAGACCTTTACATATACACCAAATTTCTAAATAGAGTGTACCCCACACAGACTGGCACTAATATACCCAGACTTTTCAAACGTAAGGGCAAGACCACACATAGCATTTTTACGGCATTTTTACATTGCGTAAATACATCGGTATAAATACGCATCAATTGCACTTTCACTGAAAATAATGTAAAACGCACTATGGCAATTCACACAGGGCATTTGCAAGCTGAAATCTGCCACAGGACGCCAGTATTGGTGTTATTTAGCAGAAACGCCAATACGTCAAGAAACTACGAAATCATACGCAGCGTATTTTAAATATGGAGTCCAAATTCTCATTGAGAACAATGAGAAGTGCATGTTGGGAAAAGAAATCTACATGTGGAAGAATGCCGTAAAAACGCATTGTGCGGTTTCAGTGACGTATTTACACAGAATGAGCGTTTTTAAAAACGCCACGTTTGGCCTTGCTCTAATGCTGATAGTGGAACTTATATGCATGTCTTTTGGGAGTGCCATAATATTCAACAATACTGGACTGCAATTCTTGCATTTATTAATGATTCTTTGGGACTCCAGCTATTCAGACACTCTGCCTTCTGTCGGCCTAGGCAGACCCTTGGGTGCCTATCAATAAATATAGCCCAGCTTTCATGCTTTCTCTTATATATATAAATGGGGGAACATACATGCTCCATGCAAAGAGTGCCCTGGATTCATCCCAGTAGTGCAAAGGAGCAAGAATTACTACTACACCACAATACCCACAGTAAATTAATTTATATCAGCAATACTCTTTAAAGGGATTCTGTCATGATTTTTATGATGTAGTATTTATTTCTAAATTACACTGTTTACACTACAAATAATTCACTCTACGAGATTCCTGAACCAACAAGTGTATTTTTTTTTTAGTCACCTGGTGACAAATTGCCTCTTCTTCGAGGCCTTCCCCATCGGCTACAATGAAAACTGGCCAGCGGGATAGCACACGCAGCACTTCATTTTCTCGCCCAAAGTTTCCTCGTGAGTTAGTTAGTTAGTGCAGAATTCTGCTGGAGCAGTACTATTAACTGATGCGTTTCGGAAAAAGCATGTTTTCCCATAACAGTATCCCTTTAACAATATAGTATATGCTATTTCCAGTAGGGTTATGTGCATTGGCAATTATTGCAATTTTTGTGAAAATGCACATTCACTGGTATCAGTAATACACAGATCAATCAATAAACTCCAAGCATCCAATCATAGCACATTACAGAAATGGTTTTAAAAATATGATCAGTAGCTTATGCTGGCCATAGACGCAAAGATCCGATTGTTCGAATCATCGAACGATCGGACTTCCCCATCTCCCGACCTGCCACTAACCTTCAGATCAAATAAAGTAGTAAAAGTACAGATCAGCCGACGTTCTGCCCCTGACAGGGATCGTACATAAGTTGTACAATTAAAAACCTAGTGACGGTCTCCCACTGAAAATCGTACGATCTGCAATAGACGCAAAGACCCGATCGACCAAACGACCGATCAGCATGGCATGACAAATGTCGAATGCTCCACACACAATCTGAAAATCGTACGAATCGAGGATTCGTACGATCGTTTTGTTGCGTCTATGGCCAGCTTAAATTTTAGTAGCTTAGCTTAGTCTTTCCATTTTTTGGAAAAACTGAAGTTCCTGTTCCTCTGGTTCAAAAATATTTCTTAGCCAATGGTTATACAAATAACTTTTATACAGATACTTTTCATTTGCGCCAGTACTAAAATTGGTTGTTTTGTCACTGTGAGTGCAATGACACATAAGAGTATGGCATATTATGCTGCATCTGGCTATTAAAGCTCATACTGATTAATTCTTCAGATGTTTGTGCCATACCTTGCAATTATTAGTAACTGAGCTAATGATAAAAATATTTACAGCAAAAAAAACTTCACACTCTGATCATTGTTTTTATCAGAAGTGCAGTTAGCCGAACACAATCCAGAGCCAAAAAAAGCACAGCACAATGTTGCAATGTTGTAATTCTAAAGTTTCTCTTTAAACCTAGTAGAATGTGGCATTATGAAGAATTAACACTTGGAAATGACTGGCCACATCAAAAAAGCAATCAGGTCCTGGAATCTTTATATATGATATACCTCTAAAATGATCTCGTGTTAAATGAGCCAAAGTGTTTCCTCTTTTAAAATAAATGTTTACTGCCCTGTACTATACAGTGGAACACTGTTTCTTGGCATTGTGGATGATGGTTAAGAAATCTTATTTAGTGCCTATGTGTATAGTTGTTTGCCTAAAGTAGGCTGTGATTGATAGAAAAAATGACATTTTACCCATGTTTTTCCTGCCCAGATCCAGGGTAAAACTTAAATTCAATGTGTTTTGTGGATTTGTTCACTTTTACTGTGGTTGTTGTTACTTTATTGGTAGATGGGCACATATATTTAAAATAATACAGTTAAAGAATCTGTGGTGTTCTCTGTTTTTATTTTTATATTGTTTATGTATATTCCATCTCCATACTTACTAACATTTTGGAAATAGAGGGACAAAAAGATTTGGAGCAGGCACGGTGTTTTGTGGCCACACCACCTAATTATCATGTTCATTTTACAAAATTTTGGCAGGTTAGGAAAAGTTTGAACACATTTCTGTGGCTTTTATGTAATGAAGGTGAATTGCCCTTTAAGCTGCAAGTCACAGTTTCCCCAAGAGACCTGCTTATCTTTAATTGTTACAATTGTTTATTTGCTTATCTTAAATTATTACAAAAGTATCTAAGTGCAGTGTATTCTGGGCTCTCTGCCAAAAGACAATTAAGTTTTAGAAACTTTGCATCTTTTTTTGGCTGTTCAGTGCAGGAGATCAAAGATAAAGTCAGCACATTTCCATAACAATCCTGGAATGTGGGTTGAGCCATCATAATCTGGACTGTCCCACCAAAAAATGGGACAGTTGGGAGGTATGCTTCGCTCGGCCACCATGGTGTTCCTATAGAGTAGTGGTGTAACAATATGCATCTATGCCTCCCCTGCAAAAAAATTTTCGGAGGGTGCACAATAACCCACCCCTCCCTGCCTGACTTGTGCATACATGGGTTGCATGCTCCTGTCCCTGCAGGCAGTAGGCGCACATAATTTGCAGGATAATGTGGTGATAGAGGAAGATAACTCCATGGTCCATGACCACAGGGTCTGCTTCCTCTATAATTGCAAGCTTCCCTGTTGCGAGTGTGGAGCCCCCCATTCATCCAGACTACTCACGTGTCCTTTAGTCCCAACTCCTGGCTCAGGATTCATTAACTGTTTTACTTAATGGACATCGCTCAAGAACACAATTCATTCAGGATCTGTTAAAATCTTCATATCCTTTATTAGTCAAACGAATACAAGTTGTCAGAATTGGCACAGTTCCTCTATAGTTGCCCCGCTTTTATAGAAAACTGAAAGGGTCAAAAAAGTGTATATCAAACACTCCTATGGCAAACACAGGAAATGTCCCACGGGCACTGCATGAAAATGCCAAAATTAAGCTCTATTTAGCAGTACACCTAGATTTTATCCAACCAAAACTTGCCTTAAAACCTGTAATTAAAAAATAAGCACCTGCTTTGAGGCCACTGAGAGCAACATTTAAGGAGTTGATGAACAACATGTTGCTCACAAGCCATTGGTTCGGGATCACTGCTCTAGAGCATCCGCACATCACATATGGATTAGTGGCAGTTTATATAAAGATAGGGAGACAATGCATTGACTGTTTGGTTTTGGTGCAAACAACTCCTGATACCTCAAAAAGCCGAATTTTCTGCACTACCGATGCTGCCCTGCCCTCAGCGTCTGCCGTGTTAAACTAACTACACCTGTTAATAAAAACATGCCTATTCTCTGGTCACAGATTGCCACTAAAGCACAAGGAAAAAACTATGTTTATCTCAAACATTATTAGTTATAGCCAGGCTATTCCCACTGCTTCTATTCTGCTGCGCTGCATATTTTCCATTTCAGTAAATGCATTTCAGTGCAGAAATCCACCACATCTGCCTGCACCAAGCAGGCTTAGGGTGCCAGTGGCTTAGCAGAAGTGCTAATCAAATTCCAATCGTATGATTTTATCGAATTTTTGAATATGCAGATTTGGCCACTTCGATCATCGAATATGCAAAATTTGATTGTATCAAATAAATCGAATAGATCGAATGATCAAAGTACTTCACCTTTAAAATTTTCTTGGACTGCCTACTTCGCCAGATTGAACCTACCGAATTGCAATAGAAGCCTATTATGTTCGAATACCATTCGTACGATCGATCGCTTCGTTCATTTGATTCGTACGATTTTTTCGAACAATCGAGAGTTTTTTTACGATTTTTTCATAATATCGTTCGATCATATCATTTTATCGAGATATCGAATAGCGGCCAAAAACCATCGAATTTTACTACGATTTTATCTCATTTTCATTCGAAAATCATAACAGATGTTCTACCTCTCATCTGTATTTTCTTTTAATATTATAATTATTATTAACATGTATTTCTATAGCGCCAACATATTGCGTATCGCTTTAAAGTAAATGTGTTTATACAACTAAATCACATGAATTAGTTACATACAATCACAATCAATGGCATTACAAAAGGTGAGGAAGGCCCTATACAGAAAGAGCTTTCAATCTAAAGGTAAGGGAGCTATACATAAGGTGTGGGAACGGGCAAGATCAGATTAAGTGGGTGAGAAATGTGGTATCAATTAGCATCCAGTATTATTGTTTTACCAAATCCCAACCCTAGAGTTAAGGGATACACAAAATGAGGCCCTTTCTGATTAGCCTCTCTGGGGCGTTGTTAGTCTTTTTTCACTCGCTTTAGATTTTTTTTGCAGAAATTAGATTTTTATGATTGAGTCATGCTGTTTAAGGCGAGTTACCTGTGTCTCTATCCTTCTGTCCGTAAGGTTGGGATGGGCTATTGTATTATAAGATTAGTTTGATTTGTATAGTATGTGCAGGGCTGGAACT
>CM044432.1:53967995-53979876 GCA_024363595.1 Xenopus borealis | reverse complement strand
AGGTTAGAAGATTTCTGTCAGCTGCCGATGATATCTCTGCATGTATTGCCGATCTGACGATTTTCAGTGGGAGACTGTCACTAGCTTTGTCGGACATAAACTTTCATACGATTGCTGTAGGTAAGAACATCGGCTGATCTGTTCTTTTACTACTTTATTTAAACCGCAGGCTAGGGGGCAGGTGACTTCTGATCTTTCATCAGTAAATCTGCACGTCTATGGCCACCTTAAGCTGGAAGTTTAATCTTATAAGAGAATTCAAATCTGAAAAAAAAAAACATACCCCCACCCCATGTAGACCCCTCCCCCTTCCTCCTCCCCCCCAGCCTAACTGCCGTCCCGGGGAAATACCCCATACTTTATACTTACCCCTTCAGGCAGTGGAGCTCCACGCAGCCATCTTCAACTGCTTCGATAAGTTAACTGGGAGTTCGGCAATTTCCGGCCATTATTGCGCATGCGCAGTTGTCGCAAACCAGCTTACCGAAGACCCAGAAGATGGCTGCACGTGAATCCACTGCGTGAATCTGCGCCGAAGGGTAAGTATAAAGTATGGGGCATTTCCCCGGAAGGCAGTTATGCTGGGGGGAGGAGGGAGGGGGGTCTACGTGTGGTGGAGTGTAGGGGTTTTTTTTCTTACAGGGTTGAATTCTCTTTTAAGCAAAGTGCAAAGTATAACTATTCCCACTGGTGCAAATGGTTACTAAATTGGTCTTGAGGTGTGCAATGTTCTGCCCCTTCAAGCTCTTGCATTTGTGCCCATGGGATTAGGGAGGATGAATAATTAAGTGCTATCCCTTTGGATATTGGGTGCTATCCCTTTCTAACTGCTTTTTACTAAGACAAGTATCAAACTATTTGAAAAAGGGTCATTGGCTCAAGCATGGGTCACAAACAGACCCCTGAAAGGGCCAGAAAGATGTTTCTTGGCCAGCTTAATAGCAGCAAATGTGGCATTAGCCATTGTGTTCCTGCCAGTCTTAGAAGCCACAGTGCAGAATTCAAAGGTTTACTAATATACAGTTTGAATACCTTGCTAACCAAAATACCAGAATATGACAAGGAAGGCAACAGAATCATCCATCACAATATTTCTGGTGTCTTGCCACCTGCACAGAGGACAACTGCATGACAAAACATCCAACGTGCACTTACCCATAAACATTACTGGAGTTGGATGCATGCAGTTCATCCACACTGATCTTCTCGGTATGGACCCCTTGATGTCCAGAAGATTTGAATGTGATAATAATGACTACAGAATCATTTGTCAGGGATGTTGCTGCTCAGATTGGGAAGAAGGTAATTTCATTGAATATGCAAATAAAATATTTTGCCATAGCCCATTCACGCCAGTCATAATAGCAGTGTACTTTTATGTTCTTTCACACACACTGAAGAGAGTTTCCTGTTATCATTAAACATCACTAAAACAAGATATATGAACATTGTCCACAGTCATCATCTTAGTAACATAAATGATGTGAACTCACAGTTGAAATGTATACAGATATAGACTCCACTTCTGCAAAATCAGAAGTAACTACAAATCTTTCCCTTTTCATGACTAGCCATTATCTGGAGTTTGTGTAAACTGATATATCTGTTGTAATCTTTATTAATTATATTTCTTTGTCTCTCTGTGTCTACTTCCTCTGAGATATCATTAAGAGAAAACATATGTGAACAGAAGTACAGATTTAAAAAAAAAAAATGAGAATGAAGTAATGCGTGGATGTATCCTATTCAGCCCTTCAGAATCTTTTGTCACTGCTGAAAAACTTAGGGTAGAATACACCAAATTTATACTCCAATTAACAAATGGGATCCTATAAAAACAAGAATGTTACTGGAAAGTGATTGTACTGTATGTGTCACCCAACAAGTTCCACCCTAGGAACAACTGAATAAGCAAAGGTGTATTCTAATCTGTTTTAAGCATTATCTAAAACATATTATAAAAGAAGATGTGTTGGACAGAAGTAAATGCTGAAGCCATATAGGTGGAAAATATCAAAATCGTTAATGCAACAGTACTTTAATTGTAAGACTATGCCATAGACATTAAAAAGGTTGTACGTTTGGGGCAAATTCTAATCATTAGGGTTCTCTTTAATCATATACAGACTGGAGAAATGGTACTCCAAACCAGATCCGGACTGAGAATTAAAATAGGCCCTGGCATTTCAGGTACATAGAGGCCCAAACAGCCCCCACTAGCCCACTAAATAATTACTTTCTATGGGACCTTATAGCAGCCCCACAGACCCAAAGATTGCCAGTCCAGGCCTGCTCCAAACACACTTATTGGAAGCAACTCTTACAATTTTTGCAAGATAATTTCATGTAAGAATATTGAACACAGTTATAAATGAGGCTCACCCACTCATGTCCCTGTCTGGTAGCTTGGTCACTGCAAGAATGCTAACTCTAACTACTCTTCTTGTTGGAGCCAAAAAGCTGCTCACTAAATGACCCTGCCACCATCTCTTGCTCCTAGCGCAACTATTACATAAACTTCTGGTACAAGATAAACTGTCCCTGTTTTTGAGATTCAGATCCACTCCTTTACCCACCTACCTGCAAGATGGGGGCCAGGAAAAGAACCCTAAGCACATGTGTGTTCTCCCTTTTATACAGAATTAAACTTCCACCTATGGGGGCAAACCTTGAACATAAATTGACCCAATAAAAGACACATAGCTGTCTGGGTGAATAAAAGGTCCTCTTAGGTGTCCAAATACAAGGTAAAACATACATAAACATCAGGGTCTCAACATTTGTCTTTTTTTATCTTTCATACTTAAATTTCACATATGGTAAACTGTCAAAAGTGTCAAAGTGATTTTATCTGTCAAATATTTAGCAGCAGGTAGTTGTAGCTAAATATCATATTTGTACTCTCCTAGATTTCTCCATGGGCCAAGCCAATTATTGTAGGTGCTATTTGCTTGTTTGGGGTAGGATTACTGTTGAATGATGATTTTTTGGCGATCTTGTCCATCCTGGTGGCCATACAAATCTCTTGAAAGGCTACATGCAGCTCATGGGCCTCCAGTCAAACAGCACTGTCATATGAAATCAAAATCGTAGGGGTCTATTTATTAAACCTCAAATTTGCAAAGGGCAAAAAACTTGCATTTTCCAAGATTTATTATGCTCCAAAGCTAAAAATTTGAATCTGAAAATATTCCAGCTAGAAGACAATGGCAGATGGACCCTTTCACGACTGAAAATGGTTTGAGCCTTTATGATTCTTGCTAGCTGTTGATGCTGGTTTTCGTTCTATAATCCAATAAATTTGAGTTGTCGGGGAGACAATTTGCTAAACTGAAGTCTTCTGGGCAACAATTAGATAAAGCTGCACATTATTGGTAAATTAAGGGGATTCAGGTTTGGGATAGAAAGTCGAGTTTTAGAAAATACCCCCCTAAACTTTCACCCCATAGATCAAATTTAAATTTTCAAAATGTGGCTACACCTCTGGGCCAAATGGTATTCAATTGTCTTAAAACTACTTTGCAATTTCTCAACCAAGTATTATAAATTAGCCATTCTTTCAAAACAGGATTTTGTTTCCATTTGTTTGCAATGGGCAAGCTACAAAGCAGTGAGATAACTACTGAGGAAATCGCCATTAATTATGTGCAGGGGGGTTGCTGGTTACTCCACCACACAAAATCAGTGGGGGTACCAGAAAGGTACACTCCTGCTACAAAGTATACCAATATTTCTTTATAAACACCAAAATAAGATGGAGTAATTAAACAATGATACTGTAAATGCCTATAATTGTTTTCCACTTCTCAGTGCCTAATGCAGTTAACAACAGCCTATGGCATCAGTCAATGTTGTGTAATTGTGTTTAAGGCAGATCGTTCTTGCAGGATACCGTCATTTACGCTGTGGGCACAAATCGGGTGGAATACCGGTGTGTGTTCTTGGCACTGATCCTAACAGTTTTCAATGATACAGTCTAGCGGTATGGGTGAAAATTAAGCATGAATCCGGGGTGGGGGGTGTAACTTGTTGGTTTTTGTTCCTAGGAGGTATTTTTGTAGTTAGCATGCCTGAGCTGGGAAGTCATAGCCAAGACTAAACTACCCCTTCAATTGCTCCAGCCCTTCCCTGCACCCTCCCTTCCTCTCTCACTGCTGGGAGTTTGGCTTAGACTTTTTATTGTTGGAATCTGTCCAGTCTTGTTTTCCTTCTCTTTTTTTTTTTTTTGTCTTTCCTCTTTCAGTCCTCAGTTCTGATCCAACCTCAGCCGCTTTGATCTTCTGCTCAGTCTCCCCTACCCGGAAGAAAACCCTTTTGCTCACTCAGCTGGGAACTCTGAGCACACGTGGAAATGAAGGGGAAAAACTTACACAAGCTTCAAGAGTTTTTTTTTTTTTTTCCTTCTTCCAAATTTAGTCACACAAAGGGGACCTAAGAGAAAAAAAACACAGAGGAGGAGGAGGAAGGCGGGGGAGGAGGAAAGGGAGATGAAAGAGGCAGCCGCCTGGAGATGAAAGGACCCAGCTTGGGAAGCCAGAGCCCGCCCCAGTGTGTGTGTCTGTGTGCATGTCTGTGTGTGTGTGTCTGTGTGCAGCCAATCCTTCAGCTCAGACTGTAGCACCACTGCTTCTCACGCAAGGCTCTGCCTCACAGGACAGGACAGTAGGACTGAACTGTTGCTCCCAGGGCTTCAGCTACTGCCTGGCAGCAACTGTCAGATCTGCTTCCAGGAAGCACTTATGTTCCATCTCTATAGACCTGTGCCAAATAGTTACAGTGAAAGTATACACTACCCTGTTCTGACATGAGGTTTTACTTTAATAACCTTCTGATTGAAATATTCTTGTGTGTTTGCGTAACTTTATATATACAGTGCTGCTTGAATACACAGGGAGAACAAGTCTAATAAATGCATAGTAATAAATATACAGAGATTAAGTACCATGTGGTAAAAGACACAGTAGGAAAGAGGTCCCTGCCCCTAAGAGCTTACAGCCTAAGCAGGTGGATAACATGCAGACAAGACAAGTTAGTGCTAATTTGCGAAACGTAGTGTGCAACGTGCAATAATAGTCACAATGTCTTGTATTCTGCCTGCAGCAACAGAATGCATTTCTGAGTGCAGTGAGCTGTGGGCTGCCCTTAGAAATTTGGGCTGTCTGTGTTAGGCCACGTTTGATTCTAAAGGGATGCCCGAATCTACTAATTTAGGATTCAGCTGAAACCCAAATCTGTTGTAAACAACATCCCCCCCCCCGTGTAAAAATTTTGACTTACTTGTTTGTGTGACAAAAAGTTATTTTTTTTTTTGGATTCAGATTCAGTTTGGCCAGGTGCTTGGATTCGGCTGAATCCAAATCCTGCTGAAAAAGGCTGAATCCTGAACTGAATCCTGGAAGCGTTGCAGTAAAAGTGAGCATCATTATCCTATTCTAGGACATTTTGCATAAAAAAATACTTAAACTCCAATGACCATGATATTTAGGGAGTCTCCCTGATTTGCACCCCTTGCTTACCCTGCTACCTGCAATTACAGCCCACAATTAGAATTTTCACCTTCATTTTTCTTACTCACCAGGAAGCAGTTAATCCATTTTTTTGGGGATTTTGATAAAACCTAACTCTTCCCTAAAGGAAGGGGAATAACAGGAATAGTAATTGGAGGGCAGGGCCTGTTAGCAGGAGCGGTCCTGCCCATTTTGCCGCCCCTGGTAACCAGAGGTCACTGCCGCCTGATGCGAGAGTCCTGTTAACCAGGGGTCACTGCCGCCTGAGGCGAGAGTCTCAACTCGCCTCATTGGCGAAGCACCCTTGCCTGCTAGCATGGTAAGCACAGCTAGTGTTAATGTATTGATCTCTTCTTCAAACATCAGGTGTCAGCTACCATCAGGTTACAATTCTTCCACCTCAGAAATAATGCAAGAAAAATAATAATTCCAACTCAGGATATTTCAAAATGAATCCATGTATTTTTATACTCAAGATTCAATGACTGAAATGTTGTGTGTTATGGTCTCTCAGTAAAAACACGCAAACACAAGCAATGTCACTTAACACTGATTCTACATCGTTCTAAACCCCAATTCTCAATCTCTATATTGCCTTCACATTAAAGGGGTGGTCCACCTTCAAGTTAACTTTTAGTATGTTATAGGATGGCCAACTCTAAGCAACTTTTCAACTGGTCTTCATTATTTATTTTTTATAGTTTATGAATTATTTGCCTTCTTCTCCTGACTCTTTCTAGCTTTCAAAAGGGAGTCACTGACCCCCTCTAAAAACAAATCCTCTCTAAAGCTAAACATTTATTGTTATCACTACTATTTATTACTCATCTTTCTGTTCCGACTGTCCCCTATTAATATTCCATATTCTCATTCAAATCAATGCATGCTTGCTAGGGTAATTTGGACCATAGCAACCAGATTGCTGACACTGCAAACTGGAGAGCTGCTGAATGAAAAGGTGAATAACTCAAAAACCACAAATAATAAAAAAAAAATCACTCTCTACAATAATACTAAAAGCTAACTCAAAGGTGAACAACCCCTTTAAATAGAAGATTCTCTTCAAAATCTGCCTTCTTGCTTTTAAATTTCTAAATAATCAAGGCCCTGTTTATCTAGAACAAATTCTGATACTCCATTTATCCACTCAGTTACTCTGTTCTTTAAAGTGAGGAATGCCCACAGTAGCCCTAAAATCCTTTGGATCTTGTGCTATCTATCACACAGCACTCACAATATGGAATTCTCTGGTCTACATAGTCCGAGAGGGAGGCATATTCTTTGGATGTTTTTAAAAGCAAACTTAAAACATATCTGTTTGCCAAGCCTTTTTTGAGCACAGTAAGATGCATCTTATTAGTAATATGTCCAGTGCTTGGAGTCCCATGTGAGAAAAGACCTATAAATATATTATTATTATTATTATTACTGACCAGGAGCATGTGCACTGAAAGCAAAGTACAGACTGGTTTTCTGTTCACATTTATAAATCAGCACCAGGGACAGCAAATTAAGCTGCTAGACATGGGGTAATCTGCCATGAGGCATGGGGGAGCAGGGTCAGTCTGTGGAGTCTGTCTGATGCCAGAGAAGGGATGGGGGGGTTGTTTGTGCAGTGGCCTTATGATCAAAGTAAAAGTTTATAATGCAAATAAGCCATTTCAGATAATGAATTGCATTTGAAAAAAATATTAGTAGACCTTTGGGCCAAGGTGGATATTTTTAAATAGCTTCCCTATTGTCCTTTATTTTGGTAACCCTACAAATAAAGCAGAAATAAGGTAAAAGAAGACAACAGCAAGTTGCATTGTGGAAAAGCCGGCATGTCTAAGCCTGGGTTATTTTTGTAACTACAATAATTACAAGTAGTATATGTACTAATAGTATGCAGACATCATTGAAGAACTGCCCTGTGTCTGTTTTCAGGTGGGAAGTGCCTGTTTAACATTGGTACTTACATTTTCAGGTCATTCTCTTAGAAGTCAAATGAGGGGCTTTATGAATTAACTACTTTATGGGAAACTAACCCATAAAGTACTACAACTAAAAAAGTAAATACCATGCCTTGATTATACCATATGGAAATTCAGAAGCTAGCCTACTTGTCTGTGCTGGACACTCTACCCACAAGAGAACATCAAAATGTTTAACATAGATAAAATTGAACATGTGCAATTACACCTGTGCTCAGTGTTTACAAAAGGTCCCATTGAGTACATTGCCCATAGGGGCGACTGACTACAAATGCCCTTAGTTGCCAAGCTTCACATGGCAACAGAATAAATAAAGTAATAAATGTATTTGTAATAACAATTGAGGATTTGGAGGATGGGTAGAAAAAAAGCCATCCATGGTTATTTTAACTGCAGTCATTATGGAATGTCCTAGTGATGATTGTACCTGATCATTTCCTTCTTCTTCTTATGAGAACCTCTACACTGGACAAAAAGCCAATGTGAAGTAGAAGAAACAGTCTGGTTCCAGATTAACAAAAAAGTCAGTGCTGCATACTATCACCATACTGTAACATCCAAGAAGCAAAATTGGAGTAAATGATCAAGGAGACTGGTAAAAGAAATCTCAACAATACTACATAACTGGAAAGCAAACCTGAAGTCCATAATAAAAGTGAAAAATTGGAATACAGCCAGGTATGAAGAAAACAAAAGTTATAATGAATAATGAAAGCTAAGAGATGGCTGTATAGACATTTACCTTCTAGGGCCCTGCTATAGTCAAGAAAAACAATTCAGACTGCCCTTGGCAGAACCAAGGAGAAAGAACTAGAAAAGATCTTAATATGTACTACTTACCACTAGCCGATATACTGTATGTGCCACACCTGTCTACAAGGTGCAGAGGATGCCCCGTATGTAGTCATCTTTAAATCTGCAAATGTTAATTTTTATTATGTGCCCTATGCACACTGTGGTCTGCAGTTTAGCAAAGGCTCCAGGTCTTTGTGCTTTGTTTTAGAGCACATAGACCAGTGGTCCTCAAACTTGGCCCTCCAGCTGTTAAGGAACTACAAGTCCCACAATGCAATGATGGAGTCTGACAGCCACAGTCAGGCAAATGCATTGTGGGACTTGTAGTTCCTTAACAGCTGGAGGGCCAAGTTTGAGGACCACTGACATAGACCTTCTCCTTCCAGGGAAACACCATGCTGACTGCACACGTTAATTTAGATATTCTTGGAAGTATGCTAAGGGTGAAGACACACAGAGCTACTAATAGCAGCTACTTTCCATGGCTACAAAATAGACAATAGTGATAAGTGGATTGACTAAGACAATACAGGGCTGCAGAATAGCTGTTTAAGTCAATGGGAGAGGTCCAGGTATCAATTTGGAGTTGTTTGTAGCCTTCCTGGTGGAAATAAAACTTGAAGTAAGTTTTTAAAATTTGAATCGATTCAATTCATCCAAGTGTAAAATTATATATTTTTTTAATTAATAAATTTCGATTTTTAATCTGCTGTAGCTGTAAATACATATAAAACTGTAAGTTGGGTTACCCAACTCTTTCCTTGAGTGTATCAAACTGTCTATAGTTATTGTCTACTACCACATCAGAAAACCTTTTCACTCCATTCACTCCAATTGTGAAAGTCTGGCAATGTATTACAAGGGATTTGTTAGCTCAAATAAAGGGTCTTAGTTGTATTACATTTTCAGTTCTTCTGATGCACATTTCATCTGAGATTGTTAGCACTCTACAGTATTTCAGAACCTATGAACTTGCATTTAATTTTGCTGAAGGCCATCTTCCATTTACATTTGAATGTATATTTGTGCAAATTCCTGTGTCACACACATTGTTTACTGCAAATCTACTATCAATACCCACAAGGTAATTGATAGAAATACATTAACTATTGGAAGAACACTAGGTTAGACCAGTAAGATCATCTTGGTAAGACCGAAGAGAGTTAATTGAATGGAAGCGTTTTTCTTTAGTTTAGTTCCCTAAGCTTAAGTAATATCACATTGAACATTAAAGGGATATTGTCATGGGAAACTATGTTTTATTCAAAAAGCATCAGTTAATAGTGCTGCTCCAGCAGACTTCTGCATTGAAACCCATTTTTCAAAAGAGCAAATGAATTGTATTATATTTAATTTTGAAATCAACAAATTGTCAATTTCCTAGGTGCTCCCAGTCATGTGACTTGTGCTCTGATAAACTTTAGTCACTCTTTACTTCTACACTGCCAGTTGAAGTGATATCACCCCCCCTTCCCCCCACCCAGCAGCCCATCATCAGAACAATGGGAAGTTAGCATGTGATGGGCAAATCTGACCCATTTCATGTTGCTAATTACCTATTGTCTTGTATCTATTGACTGATGTCATCTATGTATTGAGCAACAATTATCTCTTGATCAAACATCAATCAGGTGTCTACATCTTTGTCTGTATCTATAATTGTATCTATAATTGTATCTATCTCTCATGTTCCCATTCTTGCTGTAGCTGCAACTAGGGGTACATCAGTAAAACTTTTTTTAATAACTAAAAAAATATCTGCTTTCAGAAATTGTTTTGTAATCATGTTTATATTTGTATCTTTTAGTTTTATTTATATTTAGGGAAACTGTTGAAATACTACATGTCACAGTTTTTGTGGTTAGTGTGTGAGTGTGTGTTTTTCTGGTTAGAAATAAAACCTTATTATTTACTGTAAGTGAATTGCCACATGCAGTGTACACATATGCTGCATACCTGTGCATGCCCAGACTGTGTCACTTCAGAGTTTCGGTTTTATGTCCCAGTGTACTCTCCAAATCCCTTTGAAGTGATAGCATCCCACTGTCTTGAGTCATTGTAAGGTAATAAAACCTTTAGAAGATGTCACCTGACTGTGACTTGACACATGCCTGCCTATTACACTAATATAAACAGAGCAAATCTGTTTTGCAATGGCCATATGCATTCATTTGATCTTTTCGTATTCTTTGCTCAACTGGACACACATCAAACATAATAGTACACTAATTATGCATTGAAAGTCACACAAGACTTTCTGATATTAGATTGTATGATACCGCAAACCAAGATATGCTTAATAAAAAGTGAAGCAATTATTTCTGTTTTTATCTATCTATCCATTCATATCTCTGAATTCATATCTCTCACTCATATCTGCCCAAAAATGCTAATTTTAGTTTCAGTATTCAGACCTGTCCAATCACATAAAATTGCAGTGATCTGGTTTGAACACAATGACCACTGTGTTTGCAATACTACTTTTTCTTAGAGTTTTGAAACCTTTGTGAGTGATTTTGAGCAAACAACATAAGAGCTAGTTTTGGCATTACTAACTATAGTAAGGAGATCATGACAGAGGTACTGGAAAGGAGCTGAAAGCAAAATGAGCATAGTCAAATGTATAAAGGAGGACTAAAATGTTTTGTTGGCTCCTTGTGTCCTGTAATTCCAATTCAATGCTACCTCCAGGTGGCAGGAACACCTGCTGTTGGGACCCTAATATTTTATAGGTCATTTGCACAGTCCCGGTCTCTACATATAACACTACATACAGCATATAACACATAAATAGTGTTGTGTATACCTGCCAGTAGGCAAACAACAAGTATTTGAATGTACAGTATAGGATGTAAGATGAGGCTGCCACATATTTTCTATCCATCCCTGTTCTTAATTACATTTTACTACTTAGAATAATTCTAGATTTTTTCTTTTCACTATACCTCCAGGAAATGGTGTAACATTGGACACCCACAGTGACCAACTTTTGGTATATCTGACTGGTTGATGCATTGATGACATTGTGTAGTTTGCATCTATTATTCTCAAGAGTTATTTGAATTAAAATGTAGGATTTAATTGTATAATCAGAACTTTACTTTCTGGGACAGTTGAACTGTTGTTAGGGAGATTATGAACTATGGAAGCTCAATGGAATTATATCTGGCACATGAGGAGAAACACAACATTGCTTGTTGGTTGTAAAGTTACAAAAAAATCACAATAGAAACCTATGCTGAGGTGTTACTTTGCACAATCTGTAAATTTTGCCATTCATGACCTGATTATTTGCTTGGCTGACTAATTTCATCTGTGACTCACCATCCATCTACTACGATTCTGTAGATCTCTTGGATGGCTGGGTCTGGCTACCACTCTCATTACAGTTCATTTTCAGACATACAGCACCATGCTGCTATGTCTTTAGCAAACAGGATCCAGTTGCTAAAAAAAACTTGTAATCCTGTTGGATGGATCAAGATTATAGTATAGTAGTATGATTATATATATGAGTATGATTATAATATAGCTACAACACAATTAATTTCAAACTAAGCTTGGTTAAAGGAAAACTATACCCCCAAAGTTAATACTTGAGCAACA
>CM044432.1:53952635-53965390 GCA_024363595.1 Xenopus borealis | reverse complement strand
TGTTTGCTCTTTTGAGAAATGGATTTCAATGCAGAGCAGCACTATTAACTGATGCATTTTTAAAAAAATTTTTTTCCCATAACAGGATCTCTTTAAGTGTTTTTACTTCCTCTAAAGCGTGTTGCACTGCATTATGAAAAGACCCCCTTATGTAGTAAAACCTAGGTCTGGGTAATATATCCCATGCCTGTGCTAGTGACATGTGGTTTGATAAGTAATACAGCACAGCAGCACATATTGATGAATTGTGTATATCTGCATCTGTGATTCCTGTATAATAATATCTGTATCTATATATTTTTGTGCTGAATATTCAAGCTTTGTTTGAACTGAAAAATCAATGCTACCTAGCCAAAAATGTTGGGTAATGGATGTATGATTCTATGTTAGAAATACTATATATATATCCATAAATCTATATATATATATATATAGCACAACTTTTTCTTGTTTGTTATATATAGATATTTATATATATCTATATATATATAATGGTCAGGCAAATAAGGTCCAGTACATCCTTAAAGTTATTTTAATATTCAGCACAGTTTAAATAAAAATATCCTGTACGAGGATCACAGACTTCTATTTTTTTTTTTATCAAAATAAAAATCTGAAATATATATATAATTTTTTGTTTTACGTTTAAAAAAACCAAAGGTTATCATGAATTAGCTCATACTGCTTTAGAAAACAGTTCAATTTCATGGAACAGCTTCATCCCAAACAAAACCCTTGTAGGACTGTCTCAAGTGCAGATGATGCTATTTGAAAGGATGCAATTTTTTTTGTCTTTCCCCTTTTGTGTTTTCCTTTTCTGCTTCTTCAATTAACAATAATTTTGCTTCTTCAATTCTGTCCTACTATCTTTTTATTATTTTATTTTCTCCTATCGCCAAAAATTGCTCTAAAGGTTTGTATATTTTTTACAGACATGCTGACCAAGGTCCGAACATTTCCTTATTTTTATAATCCTTCTGACATAAATCATGTGTTGCCCTCTCCCAAGCAAGGAAAATGATTAAACCCTTAGTAAAAAAAAAAAATCCAGCCCACATAAAAGAGTTAAGATGTAGGGGAGGTGCTCGACCTCCAAATTTCATTAAACTTGGTGGAAAAGGAAGATTGAATTGCACTAAGCAACATTTACACTCCAGCCACCACAACTTCCACTAATATTCCTAAAAAATAACATTTGAGACTTAATAAAGAAATGCCTTGGTAAAACCCTCTAATACTAGTTTCTGTATTTAAACCCTTACAATTTCACACTACATAGGGACCTCAGCAAACAGAACTTGCAGTAAACTGGAGCTATATTTCCATTCTCTGCTGCAATGGAATATAATAATAATAATTATATTTATAATTCAATATTACTATTAATTTAAAGTGTTGTACCCACAGTGATTTCTTGCGATGCAAATTTCACACTCTAATACCGGTGCCGAAATGAATAGCTTGAATGCAAAACGACATTTGTCTTAGTGTGTTAATAATATAACTTTACACATACAATGCTTTGAGGATCATCAAAATATTCTTTATTACCTATATGTGTGTATATAGCAACAGCAGGATTTGTATTGTTTATTTTCTTCTTGGTTTTGCTATTTTTTCTTACTTATTTTGCTAATCCTAGAAGGCAATAAAAGAAGAATCTGATGGTCTATTTATTGCCAGTGTTGACAAAACAATCAGACAGCTTTCACTAATTATTCTATGCATTTATTGCCCTATCTCACTGCCTCCAATGAAGTCTAGGACTAAAGGAAGGTGCTCTAAAAAATTAGTATGTAAATCCCTGCAATTAGCATGGGGAAGAAAATGGGATTTGCATTTGTGATAGGTGGGATCCTGTAACAATGTATCACTAACTTACAAATCACTTGCCTATCCATCAAACCATCACGTACAGGTTTAAAGCCCAATTCTGCAAGGAACAATAAAACACTTTCATTTCTTTTTTTAGCATTATTGGGTGGATGACATAATAGATACAAACACTTTAACCCATTAAACACTAAAATGGTCCATAAATTATCTGACTCCTTTAAATCTGAATCAGAAGAGGGGAGAATGTTATTATATTATTACTAAGACTCGTATGAAAGCATTTGTTCATTTTAGGGCAAATAATTGAATTAGTTATAGTTACAAATACTTGTCAAACGTAGCCCATCTATATGTTTCCCTGCTGCTAAAAATGTTAAAAGATCAAAAGATGGCAAGAATGCCTTTTGTGTTAGGCTCTGTTGTGTTCTGAATATGTGCAGTCGGTCCAAGTGGAGAGGGTTCAATTAATATACTCACTAGCAGATCCCAGGTGTCTTTCCCATTATATAACCAGGCTTCTTCTTCTCGCCTCGCTTTTCTGTGGATCTTTACCCGGTACTCAGGAAGGTTTTCTCTTTCCCATCTATATCCATCATTCAGATGGGGTCTGCATGGTGTTATTTCTGTTTGATCTTAGCTTTTCCTCACATAAGCTCTCCTGCTGCATGCCTCTGGGGTGTTGGGAAATTATAGCAGACATATGACAATAACACCCATTATTTTTTTTTTTATGCAGGGTTTTGTGTGTGTGTGTGTATATATATATAGTTACAGATTTAGAAAAAGAAATATGTGATAAATGATAAACAAAAAGATAGATATATGATAGACAGACAGAGAGATAGATAGATGATATATAGATAGATTTGAATTAGTTACATATATGTTTTACACATTTAAATAAGTATTTGCACACATACTTATGTATATACCTTCAAAATGGCTGGCCTTTTGCTGAACTACAATTCCCAGCATCCCTTGCAAGAATTGGCTGTTAGGGGATGTTGGTAATTCAGTAGCAGCTAAAATTCCCAGATGGAACACACCCATGAAGTACATTTGGTTCTGTCGGCTCTGTTGCCTTATTAGTAACCTTCATTTGTTTCAGAAGCCATACATCTTTTATTAAAAAAAACAAAAAAACCCTTCAATCCTACAGAAAAGAAATGCTGAAACTGCTAAATGATTTATTTTCATTACTGATGTTTGCAGAGGCAGGAAAGGAAATAATGTGGCTAGTAATTGTAGCCCCAGTTGATGTTCTGTACAAAAATATTTTTTTCTTCTCCTTGACAAGTACACCTGCCCTTCTTATTAGGGCTTTCCACTCTGTTTTTGTTAATTGCTATTATTAGGATGATTTCATTTTGGACTATTTGCCTCCCCCCATCCTGCCTTCCCCTCCTGCCCCGTCAGTTGCCAAGTTGCAAGTCTGTGTGTGTGAGTCTGTTTCCCTCCTCTATCAGCAAGCTGTCAATCACCGCGGCAGCTCTCCTTTCATCTCTTTCCACCGCCCCCTCCCCTCCAGCAGACAGAAAAAAAGAGCGAGGGAGGGGTGGAAGGAGAGCGAGAAAGAGGGGGGCACAGGAGGAGGGGAATGTTAAAGTTACATTACACAAACACACACTGCGTGCCCCTTCATTGAGAGCAAGGGACGGCAATGTGCCTCTTGCAGTCGCTGATGTAGGACGGGACTTTTTGGAGAGTTTTACATGGTGTGAAGAAAGGTGACCAACTAACTTTCCCTCCACAGGATTTTCTCTGAGGTGATTTATTTTCGAAGTGACGCTAAACAGAAGAAAGTTGGATAGCGGGCAAGAGTACATTGCAAGGGGGGATTTGTGGACTGGTCCCGTGGAGGGGATATGCTGTGCTTTGCTTGACCCCCCTCTGTACGGGGTTGAGGAGACTACAGTTTCACCTGAGGGTCCAGAGGAGGAGTTCAGGCCGCTCACGACGCGCTCCAAACTTTGCTCTTACTGTCTTGCAGTCAGCTTGCTGTCAGTGCTAGCAGGACAAAGCCAGGCTGCTCGGAGCTTTTGCTGGCACCGCAAGTAGAGCGGCGTCCTCTCTGCTTTATTTAAATAGGCATCTTTTCTGGGTTAGTCACCTCTGACTCACTGACTGCAGAGAGAAAAAAAAACGCAATTTTCAGTTAGTCACAACCATAATAAACACTGTAGTTTCTCTCTTGCTTCTCATGTGAATACACACTCGCTTGTCTGAATGGCAGCAGAATGAGGTAAAAGCCCATCAGTTTCGGGAGGCTTTGGATACTGAGGATTACACGAGTCCCCGGACCACAGGATTGGAGCAGAGCAGAGACTTGCAGGAGACTGGGAGACAAGGGGGAACTTTCAACAAAAAAAAGTGAATTTGTATGTAGATTTGCGACTTCATTTTACTGATTGGGGGGCACAAGTGTCCAATCAGTGGGTCCACTCTTGGCATTTCGTCCTTGGATGAGGAAATTTGGGGGAGGAATATCATACACTGAAGTGTTTTTGTTTTTATGTTTGATTTTTGACCTGTAACAAAAGTCGAGCCATGCCTCAGCTCTCTGGAGCAGGGGGCGGCAATGGGGGTGGGGGGGATCCAGAGCTGTGTGCCACAGATGAGATGATCCCATTTAAAGATGAAGGGGATCCCCAAAAGGAGAAGATCTACGCCGAGATCAGCAACCCAGAGGAGGAGGGAGACCTCGCCGACATCAAGTCATCTCTGGTCAACGAGAGTGAGATTATCCCCAGCAGCAACAGTCACGAGGTAAGCGGTGGAATTCATTTATAGCGGTAATCTGTGCATTTATAACTAAGCAAGAGCACAGATTTTTGCTATTGCAAAAATCCACAACTTCTTTCATTGTTTACCTCACATATGACTGAATATGATTGAAGTGAAGATAAAAAAAAGTATCACCCAGTTTGTAACATTTAATGGGACAGTACACATTGCCCATGCATGCTTTAATTATGAAGGCTCCAAAAGATTCACATGATAGTGGCAGGGAGGTGCCATACCATTATCCACCACTGGTTAATTAACCTTATGCCAATATAATATTTATAGATGTGATTACTTTCTCTGGCCATAAGGAATCCATATTGGGATAATGCACATGTATGATTTGCTGTAAGAGAATGGAGACTAAATGAGTGGTGATCATTTTTCAGCCTCATCTTATTCTGTTTCTGTATTATACTACTGAATTCATTCACCTTTATTTGAAGCACCTCTTTACTGTTTGGATTATTCTCTAAAACAAATCCTTACCTTTAAATAAAAGTACATCTCTATTTCAGGTAACCTACAGTATAATATTTGAAGCTATAGGCAAAAAACCCTCCAAAGTGACCTGCCTCAGTTCACATGATATTTGATCAGGGATTAAAGACTCAAAGACCCCTTGGAAAAAAGTCCCAGGTCATGTGGGGGCTCTCAGTCTTTGAGCCTTTTCCTTAGGCTACACTAACTGGCTGAGCCTACAATAAATCTTTTCTAGAGGTACATTCAATTTCCTCAGTTCAATGAAAAAACAACAGCAGGAGCACTGATGCCTTTAAATCTCTGAAGTTTATTCCTGACGCACATTAAATTGGCTCTGCTTTTTTTTGTAGCTTAACCTGTGTCTCTTTTCAACAATTTTAAAGATCTGTCTGGAGACACCCAGGCTTTTAAGAATACACTAAGCAAAACTGTACAGTTTCTGCTTAAACATATTCTTGACCAACATGTTCACTTGAGTGGAGCAAGATGAAAAATATGTTTCAAGTATGATGGACCTGCAACCGTCCAGCAGTTCTTCCCTTAAAATTGCCATCTAATCAGATGTTTAACTGAATTTCTTTATATGCATCTTGACCCCACCACACTTACACAATTATCTTTGGACGTGAAGGGATAAAATGGGCAGAACATACATATCATATTACTTGAATTTAACAGAAAATTGGAAAAATGCATATAAGAATTGGTAAGAATTTAAAGCATTTATGATTCTACTCAGCATTAATCGTGTTCAAGCCATGTCCCCAATCACAGAGACAGCTTTGTAATAGTACAACATTGTTCCGACTAGCAAATGGCATATATTTTCCTGTCTGTGCAGAGGAAGTGGCTTTGTGTTAGAAAAGGTGTATAAGTGATACAGGTTTTGACTTCCTCCCATTCACTTTACTGGTGCAGTCATGCAGTTTACAGTAGTAGAAGATGTATATTTTAGCTGGAAAATCAGGGATTTCTTTTAAATCAATATATCTTGAAAATACAGCACTGTAACTGTAATTGTTACAACTACATTTATAACCACATACACTGTACTAAGGTACTTACTGAAAAATAATTCCACCTAGCATTTAGTTTGTTCGCAGTGGTGTGGTATGAAAACCATAACAGGATGTCTGGGAAATGATTCTCATCTTTGTGATGCATGAATCTGAATCGGGAACATGAAAATGGATTGTAGCAAAACCATGGGTAATTTATCCTTTTACAAGTTATTATTTTTATTATTGGGCATCTGTAAAATAATTAAAAACATATTAAAAACATATTAAAGTAGTTGTTCAACTTTAAATGAGCTTTTAGTATGATTTAGAGAGTGATATTTTAAGACCATTTGCAGTTGGGTTTAATTTTTTTATTATTTGTGGTTTTTGAGTTATTTATTCAGTTTCTGCAAGCTTGTTGCTAGGGTCCTAATCAACATAGCAACCATGCATTGATTTGAATAACAGACTGGAATATGAATTGGAGAGGGACTGAATAGAAAGTGGAACTAATATTGAATCCTGTAGCCTTATACAGCATTTGTTTTTAGATGGGGTCAGTGACCCCATTTGAAAGCTGGAAAGAGTGAAAAATAAATATAAACTATAAAAAAAAAATGAAGACCAATTGAAAAGTTGCTTAGAATTGGCAATTCCATAACATTCTAAATGTTAACTCAAAGGTGTATCACCCTTTAAAGTATGGAAATTATATTAGTGTCAAAATAATCCTATTCTTTTTTTTATGTTAATAATGATTTTTAGCAGACCTAAGGTATGGTGATCCACATTACAGAGATATAACTAATCTAGAAAGCATTCTAAATAATAGATCCTATACCTGTACCAGATTGTAAACTACAGACTCAGTATACTATGACAGACAAAACACAGTTGTTTGCATTGTTTAGGGTCAGTCCATATGAGGAGATTCGGAGAGATTAGTTGCCCCAGCGACAAATCGTCTCTGCTTTGGGGCGACTAATATCCCTGAACCGCTTCCACCTGTTAAAATGTGAATGGCCTGCGTCAATTCACACACTGTGCTTCGTTTTCCGAAGTTGCCTCACAAGGAAACTTCGGGCGATTTCGTAAAAGGAAGCGCCATGTGTGAATTGCCGCAGACGATTCTCATTTTAGCCGGCACAAGACAAGGGGAAGCTGTTCAGGGAGATAAGTCGCCCCAAAGAATAGGCATTTTGTCGCTTGGGCGACTGATCTCCCCGAATCTCCCTGTGTGGACTGACCTTTAAAGTTTCCATGCATACATAAGGTACTCGGAAGATAATCAAAGATCAATGCCCTGCATGCTGTGTCTGTGCCTGCTATCTTGTGCATTCATTTGGCAACTAAACTCTTCAATGATTACTAATCAATACATTACATTAACTCATAGAAACATATTTAAAGGGATACTGTCATTGCCTTTTAGGCCTAAGCACACCTTGTGGTCTGACCAGTTTGGTGCTTTCAGAGAATCATGCTGCGGTCAGAACACTCTTAATTACCTATCACAACATTCTATGGAAATGCATGGGAAATGCTCTGCCTGTGGCAGACATTAATTTTGACAGACAGGCACCGATTTGGAACACTTCCTTCTCCCTGAGAGAACTGTGGTGATTATAATTCCATGTGTTCCACTGTCCTAAACTAACCCTTTATCTGCCTCACATATAAAATTATAAAATCATTACCTGTATTCATTTGCAATTGCAACTAAATCTGAGCTGATTATAAACAGTGAGCCTTTATTTTGCCTTCACTACTGATGTACCTGCACGGCTACAGAGAAAACATTGTGTTTCTACATAAAAAACTTTTTCTAATATACATTAATTAAAAATTCCCAGTGGTTTTAATGTTTTTTGTTAGTTTTATTGTTTTAATGTAAAACTTACTGTTCTTAAGCACTGTAAAGCTGGCCATAGACGCAACGATCCGATCGTACGAATCCTCGATTCGTACGATTTTCGGATCGTGTGTGGAGTGCTCCGACATTTGTCGTGCCATGCCGATCAGTCGTTTGGTCGATCGGCCAGGTTAGAAAATTTCTGTCGGCTGGCGATAATATCTTTGCGTCTATTGCAGATCGTACGATTTTCAGTGGGAGACCGTCACTAGGTTTTTAATCGTACAACTTTCGTACGATCCTTGTCAGGGGCAGAACGTCAGCCGTCTGTGCTTTTTACTACTTTAGTTGATCTGAAGGTTAGTGACAGGTCGGGAGATGCAAAGATCCGATCGTTGGAATCATCTTACGATCGGATCTTTGCGTCTATGGCCAGCTTTAGTTCTGACTCCTGAAACAATGTAGCAGATGCTACTAATCAACAGACCTGTTGCACTGGTGCAAGTGTCTCAATAAGACTGAAACTGAAAGGGATAAACAAATACTGATTTCTTTTGTGTTACATATAGACAATGAAACCAGTGAACATTTTAATTATATGCGTTGGAACGTTATTTACAAAAACAATTTAATAGCCCATTTTTTAACACATATTCTATACTATACATCGTTATGAATATGATCATAGGAAATGAAATACTATAATCATTCTGTACTTTGGTTTTGGAATAATGGCTGCATGACGGATACAGCAATGTTTTCATATACAGGTATGGGACCTGTTATCCAGAAAGCTTGGTACCTGGAGCTATCAGGATAACGGATCTTTCCATAGTTTGGATCTTCATTCTGAGTCTAAAGAAAATCATGTAAACATTACATAAACCCAACAGGCTTAAGGATTAATTATATCTTAGGATCAAGTGCAAGGAACTGAAAGAAAAATGTAATCATTTTTCAAAATTTTGACGGCCTTACTTTGCTGTAAGCGTTGGAGCACTATGACCAAATGTTGCAGCTAAAAGGCAGACTTCAACAAAAATAGTCAGAAAGCCAAATAAAACTTGTGCGTTTGGTAGCAGTGTGTGTCTGAGTGACCAATCATATAATACTTGCCCTTTTGTTAATTTGCTAATTGGTGTCCTGAATCACAAAACTCTGTGTTTTTATTATGAGTCCCAACAGTAGGAAGGGCTTCACAAAGACTGACTGGAGTCTCTCTTATCTTTCGCTGTTAGGTGCCTGCTTTCCCTAGCTGTATGTTAATTATTCTAATGCATATCTAAGCTTAAACTTGTAATGTATCGGCTTCCCACCAGCCGTCTGAATTTCCTAAAACTAATTTATTTATTTAGGCCAACTCATTCAGAGAAATTGCTTTTTATACAGATGAATGTAAAAGGTTTGTGTGTGTGTGTTTGTGCATGTGTGCCAAGTCTGACATTGCCCTGTGGGCTAAGGTCATAAAGTCTGACTTCTTATATAACAGTTAGGCAACCTCTTTGGCACACTTTGCACTACTTCGTCAGGTGTTAATTCATTACCACTACACAAATTCACTAACTTTCTCTGATGACTTTTCCCTATCGAAACTTTTTCAGTGCACGCATTTCATAGCAAAGATTCGATAGCCTTCATTTGTGCATAGTGAAACTTCACTAGTAATCTTACGTTTAGTTCAATTTGAATAGGTGCATAAAAGTCTTTTTTAGAGATGTTGGTGGAAATGCTTGGAAGTGGCCACTTTTTATTACAAAATGTCCAAGTAAGCTTAATAAAGCTCCTCTAATGCCCTAGACATGAGCCCACCATAAAATATATGTGGCATGCCCCTCAAATGTGTTAAAACATATTCACACAAAAATCTTTAATAGTTTGGAATTTTGAAGGCAATCCAGCTTTAAAAAAGGAAAAGTAGCCAGCGTTTTTTTTAACAATTCTTATTACTTTCCAGCATACAGGTTATGATGTCAATGACATAAGATTGAGGAAGATGTAGCTTTCGTTTCAGCAGTCTAAGGTGGCAAAGGAAACTCTGGTTAATTTGCGGAGTAACAAGCATTCACCAGAGTGAAAATTAGCCTGGCCATAGAGTGTGAACGAACGCTTGCAACGGTCTCATTCACTAGTGAATTGTCGTCTGTGCCTTTTAGTGAATTGGTGATGTCTCTGTGGATTAGATATCTGAAAAAGTTTTTTTCAAAAACCACCAGTTAATAGTGCTGCTTCAGCAGAATTCTGCACTGAAATCCAATTCTCAAAATAACTGATTTTTTTATATTCAATTTTGAAATCTGACATGGGGCTAGACATAAGTTGAGTTTCCCAGCTGCCCCCAGCCATGTGACTTGTGCCTACACTTTAGGATGGAACTACTTTCTGGCAGGCTTTTATTTCTCCTACTTAGGGCAGAAACGTCGCCTATTCAAACGCGCCGTTGCGGGTAAGCAACTCAGGGAGATTAATCGCCCCAAAGAAACGGCGATTAGTCACTGAATCTTCCCGGGTGGACTAGCCCTTAATGTAACTGAATCAGTCTCAGTGGGACTTGGATCTTACTATAAAGTGTTGTTCTTAGATCTACCAGGGAGCTGTTATCTTGTGATCTACATGATTGGGGGCATCTGGGAAACTGACAATATGTCTAGCCCCATGTCAGATTTCAAAATTGAATATAAAAAATCTATTTGCTTTTTTGAAAAATGGATTTCAGAGCAGAATTCTGCTGGAACAGCACTATTAACTGATTAGTTTAAAAAACTTATTTTCCCATGACAGTATCCCTTAGGGATCCTGTCATGGGAAAAAGACATTTTTCAAAATGCATCAGTTAATAGTGCTGTTCCAGAAGAATTCTGCACTGAAATCCTTTTCTCAAAAGAGCAAACAGATTTTTTTATATTTCATTTAGAAATCTGACATGGGGCTAGACATATTGTCAGTTTCCCAGCTGCCCCAAGTCATGTGACTTGTGCTCTGATAAACTTCAATCACTCTTTACTGCTGTACTGCAAGTTGGAGTGATATCACCCCCTCCCTTTTCCCCACCCAGCAGCCTAACAGAAGAACAATGGGAAGGTAACCAGATAACAGCTCCCTAACACAAGATAACAGCTGCCTGGTAGATCTAAGAACAGCACTCAATAGTAAAACCCATGTCCCACTGAGTAATATTCAGTTACATTGAGAGTGGAAAACAACAGCCTGCCAGAAAGCAGTTCCCTCCTAAAGTGCAGGCACAAGTCACATGACCAGGGGCAGCTGGGAATTTGACAAAATGTCTACCTCCATGTCAGATTTCAAAACTGAATATAAAAAAATCTGTTTGCTCTTTTGAGAAATGGATTTCAGTGCAGAAGTCTGCTGGAACAGCACTATTAACTGATGTGTTTTTAAAAAAACATGTTTTCCCATGACAGTTTCCCTTTAAGGGAAATTGAATCATTTTCTGCCTTTCTCTTCGTGAATGTGTGTGCAATTGCAGGCACAACTTTAATCCTCACACTACCTGGTGTCAGAAGACTGAGGGGCTGCTGTAAGAAGTCATAGACAGTCACTATTTAATGTACCTATTTGGGGGTCCACAAGTATTGGTCATTGTTGGCCAGAAAATGAACTACCAAATGTAGTTGGTAGGTGTGATTTAAGGTGCTTTCATAAGGGCTGAGAAATGGCAACCAACCATAGCATTAGTATTAGGTCTGTCGTACAAGGTGGCATATTTTCCACTGGCGTGATTATCTGTACAGTAGAACCCTGCATTTACAAAAAATCTCCATCATATCTGGATATAAATAGTTTCCAGGTGCATAAAAGCGGGGTTCCACTGTGTTTAGATATCGGCAGATAGTACATATTATTGACTTCAGTGAAAAAGCTGAAGCTCTAAACCTTAAATCTGGAGAGGAATGCCTGGAAGAGACAGCATTGATGGTGCGGTAGCCTTCTCTAGGCCCACAACTAATATTTTGGCATCTTCCAGTGTTTCTTTTTGGAAAATATAATTTGAAAATTACTTTCAACTACCTACCCTAACTTTCAGCAACCTACACTTGGTTGCATTATACAATTACATACTGAAAAGTGTGTTACTTTTCTAAATAAACTGTAAAACCTATATTGTATGAAATCCAACATTTCTTAAGTCTGCCTCTTTTTATTAAAGTAAATAAAACCTGATTTCTGACCCTGTTTCTGATCCTGCCACCATGTCCTGTCTACCCACCAATATATTCTGTAACTGATCATGTCTCCATGATAGCAGTCTCTGTGTGAAATGATTTATTATTCTATATAACATATCATCATATAACCATTTATCAGTGCTACGATAATATCTGTGTATGGCATATTTTTGTTTTGGCATCGCATTCATTAATTTGTACTGTCTGAAGCTTTACTGAGTAAAATAGAATATATTATATGCAACAAATTAAAGTTGTCTCTAGACAACAGAGCTAATAAGGAAACAGTGAAAAAAACAGGACTTTTACTATAAAGAATTTACATAATAGGGATATCTGTTTTGTCAACTCAGAATACAGATTTGTGTGTATTTTATGTTCTTTAAGGCGAATATTTGGCTTTGTCTCTGCAAGTACCACCCAATACTACCCAGTATGTGCAACCAGTCACATCAATGGTATTCTTTCGTCATTCAGTGGTACATTTTCAGGCCAAAATCTGATACATGTCCACAGTGAAAGACGGAAACTCCAAGCAGGACATTAGCCTAAGATTTTGTTTTGCTACTTTTTGTTCCTGTGGTGTTTTAGCTGCCAAAGAGATTTATATATCTA
>CM044432.1:53928384-53942525 GCA_024363595.1 Xenopus borealis | reverse complement strand
TCTGTTGCTCAAGTAATCATTTTGGGGGTATTTAACAATAGTTTATAAGCCTATCACCTTGTTTGCTGTCACCATTTTCCAGTGATTGCTCAATTTGCTCAATTCTTTTGTGTGTGATAAAAATTAAAATCATTTATAGCAATATTCCATCATTTTGTATATACCTGTAAATCACACTTACAAAAACTGTTAATGACCGGGGCAAAGGCAAAGAGAAGCTGAAAATACTTTTGAATGAAGGTGTTAGGTTTTCTATTGATGAAGCAAAACAGGAAAGCATTCTCAAACACTGAGGAGACAATGCATTGTGCTGTGACTAGCTTTCTCCCAAGGGTAATGCTACATAGTTTTATGAGTCAACAATTTCTACCTTTGGCTTCCCCATGACTTGTTTTGGGACCATAGTCTGAACTTTAAAAATAATTTTTTTACATATGCATTTAGGGTGGCCACCTTTTGGTGCTGTAAGGTCTGGGCAGGGTGGCAGGCCAGTGACGTCACAGGGTAGACCGGGTGACTTCATATTAGGGCTATGACGTGGCAATTGGTCACTGCCTCAGTCTAGTAGAATCCTGTCCAGTTTTCCTAGCCCACTTCTTGTTCCATTTTGAAGTGATGGATTCCAGAACTATTGGATTCCTTGAAGTCTCTCTGCTAAGGGAGGAGTTGAAGCCTAATGGAGGATAGGAAATGGTCACTGTGATCACCGATAGACTGTTGTGGTTTCCTTTCAATCTGTGTTTGTATATATGTTTATATTTATTTTTGGCAGATCAGATAGCATTTATTTGCCTTTTCTACATACAACCAACTGAATGTCAAAATGGGTTTCTGGCCATACCTCTCAACTGACCCATTTAGTTCTGATTTTGGCAGGTCAGCTTGCAGTCCTGGGTTTCTTACTGAGTTTCTCTTTGATCTCCTTCACTGATGCCAGAAAAAGATACAAAGTTGGGGATGATATTTTTTGTCAAAAGGTGCCCTTTAAATGGCAATTTCAGCATCATTAGCAAAACTATTATAACACCTAAAACATGGCCCTAAAACTCTAAAAAAATGCGTTCAGATTTTCAAAACTTGCCAAGTTTTGCAAAATGGACATGGTAATTAGGGGAGGTGACCATAAAATAGGCATGGTCAAAACTTTATGACACAATGGTAAATGTTTTTGTCCCTTTTTACATTTGGGAGGTATGGTTTCCCTGTTAAAGAACCAAGGAGATGTGATCAAGTGTAAAGAGAAAGTGTGTTGGTTTCACTAGTCCATACCTCCCAATATTTTGGAAATGGAAAGAGGGACAAAAAGAATTGCTGTGTGTATTGCAGCAAAATCTTTTGACTACACCCATTTTTGTGACCTAACCCCCATGTTCGTTTAACAAAATTTGGCAGGTTATGGAAGTTTGAACAAAGTTTTGCTAATGAAGGTGAATTTAAGCTGCAAGTCACAGTTTCTCCAAGAGACCTGCTTATATTAAATTGTTACAATTGTTTCTTCACTTATCTTAAATTGTCTCAAATGTATCCTGGTACATATGGTATTCTGGGCTCTCTGCCAAAAGCCAGTTAAGTTAACTTTGTGTCTTTTTCTGGCTGTTCAGTGCAGGAGATCAAAGAGAAAGTCGGGTTGAACTTTTAAAATCGTGACTGTCCCACAAAAAATGGGACGGTTGGGAGGTATGCTGTTCTACCCTGTTTTATTCACGAACAGGGATATGTTTTAACTGAAAATGAATAGCCAGCATAAACTCTATTTTTTGCCTCAAGGTGAACACTGGCATATATTAAACACACGGGCATAATGCACTGGCAAATTTTCAGCGACACAATTACCCACCTTTTTAGGGATATTAGCTGCCAAAACAATCTGCTTCTAATAGACTTTACTTGAAGAAATTCCAGCTGTTTTTATTTTGCTTGGGAAAATGTTTAAGTTACACTTTGGGCTTGTGACACACTAAGAATTTTAATCAGCATGGAAAAGCTGTGGTAACACAATTGTTTTCTTTTTCAAAGAGTTGTTGAAAGGTTTTCGGCGTGCACAGACAGACATCAATGATTTATGTGGTTATATTTTCTCAAATTAAGAAGTTACTATTTTATGAAATACAGTAAATTTAAGGCTACATATTATAGTAAAATGTTAAGACACACTGGTGTTTATTCATATTGTGGATACCTAAAGCAGTGACCATAACTGATGACAAAGCCTGAATTATCATATATGGAATAATGTACCTTCTGCAGAATATTAAGATTAAGCACAGTTTAAGGATATATCTTACAGGATAGCCATGGCTATTGTATTATACATACATGTAAAGTATGTGCATGGCAGTTTCCCCTGGGCTGGGGGACCAAGTGCTTGTTCAGGGTTGGACTGGGGGGCCTGGGCCTACCAGGACACACTTTCCAGGACCCCCTCCTGCACAGAGGGCGCGTACCCACACTGTGCCCCGCGGCGCGCATGCACTCACACCGCTGCATAACACTGCAAATATTTTTGTGGGCCAGGAGATCAGAAGAGGGGGTCTGGCCCACGAGGGCTGGGGCCCACTGGGTGTTTCCTGGTGTCCCGCCGGGCCAGTCCGACTCTGGGCTTGTTAAAGGAACAGTAACACCAAAAATTTTAAGGAAAAATTAATGAAAATATCATGCAGTGTTGCCCTGCGCTGGTAAAACTGATCTGTTTGCTTCAGAAACAATACTATAGTTCAGACAGGGAGATTCGGGGAGATTCTGTCACCTGGCGTTTAATAGCAGGCGACAATCTCCCCGAACTTCCTTCTCCCTGTCCGTCGCTAGTTTAAACCACAAAGCGCCAGCGCTGTGCAGACGCGGCACGGCGATTTCCGGAATCGCCCGAAGTTTCCTCACAAAGTAACTTCGGGCGATTCTGGAAATCGCCGCGCTGCGTGTGCACAGGCGCTGGCGCTTTGTCATTAATACTAGTGGCAGACAGGGAGAAGGAAATTGCTGGAGCAGCACTATTAACTGATGCTTTTTTTAAAAAAAAAAAAAACATGTTTTCCCATGACAGTATCCCTTTAAATAGATAACAGGGCCTTCCTGTAATTTGGATAACATATTCCATATTTCCAAAGTGCCAACATATTTTGTAGAGCTGTACAATAAATGTGTGTATACATCACCCAACAATTTGTAGCTCGGCATTTGAGGCAACAAAACCTTCAGAATCACCAATTTTATTCCTTCCTATGCCAATAGCTTGCTGTAAAATCAAGGCCATTTCCAAAGATAAAAATTGGGAAAAGTCACAATGTTTTGAGTTTCCAAAGTGTGATTTGTTACTATACTGCTTAGCCAGCATCCTTGGTCCCACCCAAAAAGCCTCTAGCTAAAGGTGGCCATACACGTAGAGATCCGCTCATTTGGCGACCAACTTTCAGCCAGACATCGATCAGGGAAGCCCATTGGAGGGCCCCACACGCGGGCTGATAAGCTGCCGATTCAGTCTGTCAGCAGCTTTTATTGGCCCTTGTATGGCCACCTTTACTGCTGTAATATCCAGACTTGCAGACCTCTCACATTCTGAAAAAAAGAGGGACAGAAAGATTTGCCGTGCAGCGAACATTTTTGAAGACGCCCAATTTTGTGGCCACACCCCCAAATTAGCATGCCCATTTGGCAGGTTATGTAGAATTTCTGGGGGTTTTATGGTCAGGTTTTATGTATCATAACAGTTTTGCTAATGAAGGTGATTTGACCTTTAAGTTCTCCCATGCTTATCTTAAATTGTTACAATACTTTCTTTAGGGCAAGGGCACAATACGCTACTTAGGGAGAGTATTCGCCCATCGACAAATAGTTTTTTCTTTGGGTGATCAATCTCGCCGAACTGCCTCCCCGCCTCTAGAGTGTAAATTGCTGGCAGGATGGCACTCGGAACGATTAGGTTTCCAAAGTCGCCCAAAGTTTCCTTGTGAAGCAACTTCAGGTGTTTGCGGAAAACAAAGCGTTCCTTGTGCCATCGCAAGGCAGTTCAGGGCGAATAGTTGCCTGGAGAAAAAGCAATTTGTCGCTGGTTGACTAATCTCCCCAAGAAGCTTTGTGTGCCCCTGCCCTTAATTATCTTAAATTGTAACAAACAACTCCAGCCTTAAAGAGTTTGTTTGTGTGTGATGGGAAGTGTAGTTTGGTAACAGATGAGAACAATTTTGATCCAAGTCAGTTGGATTGAATTCAGATATAACTGGACTGGAATGAGAATCACATGTAATAATATCCTATGGCACAAATTTGAGCAATGCTGTGTTAACACTATGAGATATTTAGACATTGTATGCATGTACTCAACATGGCTTGTAACTATCTTTCATTTTTAAAAATCAGGAAAGCATCCAGATGGAGGTTTATACAGCAAAGGCCCTTCTTATACTGGATACCCAAGCTATATCATGATGCCAAATATGAATAATGAGCCTTACATGTCAAATGGATCTTTGTCTCCACCCATTCCAAGAACAGTAAGTCCACTGTTTTATTTAGTCAAGCTGTGTTGTGAGACGGGGGCCAGGTCACATTTCTGTGTAACATTTATGAGTCTTCAAGTTCTACTTGGCAGTGTAAAGCATAACATGGTTTGTTTACTACTGGAACTGTGCATTTATTGTCTGCTAGCTTCTTGTAAAGGAAAAGATATTTGTGTCAGTTCTTAACACAATATAGAACTGCAGGAAGCCTTTTTGTAATTATATAGAACTAAATGACAGATTTGTGTCTTTTATTTTGATTAAATTAGAAGGAATGGCTAAAATTACACCAGTAAAGTAATCAAAGTAATGCTTTAAGTAAAGCGAGTCCTCTGTGAAAAGGAAACACCACATTTCTGTCCTTCTGTTGTGTATACATGGGCTTCTATATCATACTTCCTGTTTTCAGCATGAACATCCAGGGCATGGGCTTGAGCATGCTCATTTTGCTCATCTCTCCCTTTTCCTTCCTTTTTATCAGAATTGTCTATATAAATATACCTGTAAACCCTCAAAGTAATGCTGCTCTGTCATCTGTCTAAAGAAACACTACATGTCTGTCCTTCTATTGTGTACACATGGGCTTCTGTATTAGACTTCCTGTTTTCAGCATACACATCCCGAGCTTGGCCCTGAGCATGTTCAGTTTGCTACTGCCTCCCCTCCCTGCCCTAATCTGAGCCCAGAGCTATGAGCAAGGAGAGACTCATGCAAGAAGTGGTAACACCAAGCTAATATGGCAGCTGCTATCCTTTACAAACATGGAGAGCTTCTATAGTTGTTTAGTCTGGCATGAAAATGTATCTTGGCAAAATAAAAAATGTAGTCTTATAGCTTGCACTATTGTGGATAATCTATTGGCAATATACTGCTTCTGTAGCTTTCCTAATAACTGGTTGATTTGTATTTTGAAGGGTAACTTTACATTTTTAATTCAAAGTTCATTTTTGCTGTGAATCCCATACCACATTCCTAAAAGTATAATTTTGGTCGACCAAGGAGAAATTCTTTCTCCTGCTAAGGTTTTTTACCCAGTACACACAATTGCTTCTACTAGTCTCAAGACTCATGAAAATAATTAGTTGAAGTTGAGGGAGTTCTCTAATACAGCCTTCTAATAATTATATGTAAGACACAACTTTTGGACTCATATACTGAAGCTCTAGGCACAGAAATGGCCATAGAATTGCACCCATTAAAACGCAACAACATGCTAGGCCTACTTGAGTCTATCTAGCACCATGTGACAGTGTGCTGGTTGTGGCTGTTTTTTTTAGCAGGGGGCACAAAGCACAAGACACAGCTGACTCCAGTGCAAACCTGTTGAATCACATGCAATCAAAGGTCAAGTACATGTCTGCTCGTTTCAAACATGCTGCCTCTTCTTATTTAGATGCAAGTTTCACCCATTATCATGCACATCTTTGCACTTCCTCTATTGCACAACATTTGCAAATTCTGGGAAAGACTACTGCAAACTGTCCAAAACATTTTGGGCAGTTGCACCAATAAGTCCCTAAACTGGTTTAGCAAACCGTTTGGTGGTTTTTTTTTTTTTTTACAATAAAATTACAGTTTCTATGTCTGGCACCTTTTCACAGAATCAAGTGAAGTGTAAAACATTTGGCTGATGACAAAAGCTACAATGTGGCAGGAGGAGAAACTTCAATTTATCAGTGAAACACTGCACTACAAAGTGATTATATTAGCACCTTGCTGTATGCACAGTATGTGTGCTGACCAGTTGTTCATTATGGCAACCCTTAATGTCATAACACGAGTGGGATGTTCAAATACAAATGTCTGCAGACTTGTTAGAAATCTGCACTGGGACAAGCCATAGAGACCTATTTAGTAAAGGTCACATTTTAGTTGTGTTTGTAACAACAATTCAACTCACATTCTCTAAAACCACGAATGTCATGGAATTTATTGAAAGTTCAGAAAATAAAAAGAACGAGCTGAACGGTGCATTAAATAATCCAAATACCAGGAAATGTGAGTTTACTGACCATTCCTATCGAAAACATTTGCAAACCTCCAAAAAAGTCTGAATTGATTAAAAGCAGTCCAATAAGATCCACACAGCTCCCACTAACTTCTACAAGCCCTTGACAACTTTTTCATTCGTTTTTCATGGTTTCTAAACTATAAATTTAGTGTTTTTAGAGCTTTTAAGAAATATTGAAAAACCATAAATTTGTATTGATTCTTGGAGAAAATAGAAATTTGTTAGTTAATGGGCCCCTTAGTGTTTCTGTTAGGAATGCACCAAATCCACTATTAGGGAATTGGCCAAATCCCCAAAACCTTCATGAAAGATTAGTCCGAAAACAAAGCCAAATCCTAATTTGCATATGCAAATTAGCGACAGGAAGGTAAAAAGTGGAAACTGCATTTTTACTTCCTTGTTTTGTTACAAAAAGTTACATGATTTCAATTCCCACCCCTAATTTGCAGATTCGGTTTTGGCCAGGCACATGGATTCGGCCAAATCCGAATCCTGCTGGAAATGGCTGAATCCTGGCCGAATCCTGAACCGAATCCTATATTCGGTGCATCCCTAGTTTCTGTGCATGCTGAAGCTGTGCTACTATATGTATCATTAAAAGAGAACTAAACCCATAATTTAAAAAAAAACCCTACCACCCCCCCCGCTCCCCCAAAGTACCCTAGGCAAATGCCACTAACTTTAGAATTTTTTAAAGGAAGGGTTGAATTCTTCTTTAAAGGGGTAGTTCACCTTTAAATTAACTTTTACCAATTTCAAATTGTTCTTCATTTTTTTATATTTGTTGAATTGTTAAACTTTTTTTGCTCAGCAGCTCTCTAGTTGGGAATCTGTCTGCCTGTTAGGTTCCCCTGACAGCTGGAGCTTTAGAAAATACGTATTCTGGACAGCAAACTTATCTAATTTATTTCTTTTTAACTGCTTATTCTGTGGTTCAGGTGTTGCAGAATGTTTCCTAAATATGGCAGCCAGATGTGTGTTGATGTATTAAACCTATGAAAAAAAGAGTTTAAAATGTTGTCACTTTGTTTGATGTTGAATTAAAACTGTCACTGGTGCAGCTTGTGGACTACAGCACTCTAAAATGGGAGCCAGAAGTGAAATTATATAGCTTGTTCCCCTGGCTTCTGTAGTATAGTTCTTTAACCCATAAGCTTTCATTTTCAAATTTGCCAGTTTCATATCAGAGGGAAAATCTGCTTTGGATAAGGAAACATGGCCTTAGAATTCTTTCTGTTCTTCTATTTAGCGAGTCTACATAGATTTAATCTAAAGCATTCTCCCTCTGTAACGCAAAGGGCTTGTGTTGAAAGGGTTGGCTTGTGTTGAAAGATACTTTATGTAGCATTTTTCCCCCACAGATGATTTAAGCAGCAGTTATGGGCTGGCAAATCAAGCAGGGTTTTTACCTTTTAATTATAAACATTTGTATGTTTTGTTTTTGTTTCCAGCAGAGACACATTGTTGTGCAACACTGAAGGATTTGAAGTTCAATCGAATTTTCAAAAAGATTCGATTTCAAATTTTTGAATGTTTTTGAAGACCACTTCGACCAGTGAATTTGAATTAAAATCTATTTGACTATTCGACAGTCGAATAACTTCCCCATTAAATTTTTATTCGATTGCCTAGACTTTATCGTTCGTTTTGACCGATTTTATCGTTCGATCGAATTTTTGCTATTCAATCGTTCGACCAATCAAATACCGGTAAAATCGTTTGAATTTGAAGGATTTTCATTCCCCAATTCCCATGGTTGAATTTGAGTGTTTTTTAACCCTCAAATTCGATCGTTAGTAAATCTGCCCTTTATTAAATGTAAAAAATCATATTCATGTGGATACATGAAAATAGGTTTGTGCAGACTTAGGGGGGTATATAATTAGAAAATTTTTTTTAAAGTGTTATTTAAAATGGTATTTTTGAGAATGTTTAGCACTGCTCCCAATGTAAAATCATTCGCTGACTAATATTACATTGTGCATTGTTGCTAAGGTAAGGTTAGCTTTCACATCTGTTGTACTTTTGTTAAATATTTTATAGCAAAAAACACTTTACGATTACAAAAGTTCATTACATATACTACGCATGCTCATAAAAGACATTTGTTTGCAAATTTTGAGGTCTGTAATGAGTCAAAAAGGGCACACACGTGATTGCTAAGGTTCGCAAAAGGTGTTTGCCAATGTTTTTTGCACTAACAAAACATATTACATTACCCCATTATTGCTTTATCTGAAGAAAAGTATAGAACAATCTTGTTTTGGGTGGAGAATGGGAAGCTTCCTCCAGGGCCTAAGGCTGGGGACGCCTGGCGTTTAATAGCAAGTGACAATCTCCCCCAACGTCCTTCTCCCTGTCTGTCCCCAGCCTAAATGTAAAGCCTCTTGAGTAGGGCCTCTTATCAGTCAATATTTGTGTTTAATCTGTGTGTTTAATTATACACTTCTTTTTACATCACACTGCTGTATATATTGCTGCATTATAAATACAGGTATGGGACCTATTATACAGAATGCTCAGTCTTGAGTGTGCCAGTTTATACGTTTTGCCTAATATACTTATTACTAGGAACCCATGGAACTGAAACCCAAGTAACTGACTCATGGAGGAGTTTTTATGAATGTCAAATGGAGATCCAAGAATTCTTTTTTGTCTGGTAAATACCTGAAGGAGATGAGAGGAAGTTGTTAGGAAGCTGGCCATGAAAACATAATGATCAATACAGGGAAGAATTTAGAATGTTAGGGGCAGATTTACTAAGGGTCAAATTTCAAAAGTTAAAAAGCTTCGAAATTCGACTGCCAATTAATTTTACCATGTTTTTTCGATCGAAATGGACCTTTTCCGATCGAATAGGTCTGACTTCGATAGCCGAAGTACCCAAAAATTACTTTGAAAATCAAATTTTTTTAATTTGAATTTTCACTTCAGCCCTTAGTAAATCTACCCCCAAGTGTTACTAGTGTAAATAGAATTGTGGAAGCTGCGGGGTGCCAGTGAGGAGACTAGTATAGAGAGGCAGCTGTAGGAAAGCATCCGGTGTGGTGATGTTCTATCTAGCAGAATTCAGTACATAATCAGTGGCATAACTAGATATTACTGGGCCCCACTGCAAGTTATTTTTCAGGCCCCTAAAATGTCTAGAGGTTGACTTGTTTTAACAATATATATTGAAATTGTATGTGAATTAGGGCCTTGTTGACCCCCTATACTTCCTGCCCCCCTGCAGCTGCATGGTCTGCTTCCTTTATAGTTATACCCTGGACACAATCTTTATGTAGGAGAATCAGGAAAGATTGTATTCTGGTCAGGTTGCACAGATGGTACCAACTAGATTTGGAATGAATGTTTTGAGAACACGTATGGGCAGATTTATCAAGGGTTAAATTGTAAATTCGAAGTAAAAACAAATTGAATATCCTGCTATTTTTGTGTACTTGACTAGGGAATAGTCAAAATTCTAAAATTCGAATATCAAAATTTATCATGGTCTCTTTAAAAATTCGACTTCGACCATTCGCTGGTTTTAGCCTATGGGGGAACTCCCATTACTTCGAAATTCAACCTCTGATTAATCTGCCCCTTAGGCAGGGCATGCTTGTTGTTTTTTAAATGACCAACTTTGAAATAATTACTGACATAAAAGGTTCAGGGATGCATACACTGGTGAGTGTGAGTGGCTGCTGTTTCTATTGTGTGGCCAGTTGGCTCTGTTGCCCTTTGTGTCACACTCATTCTAAATTCTCAGTTTTATTCCATCATTATATATTCTTTTACATGGGTGCTCTAAGAAATATTTTACATAACACGAGTAGGGTTGCCACATTTTCTTGAAAAAAAATACCTGCCTTCTTATATTTATCTTTTTTTTCCTATTAATAACATTGGGATCAAAAATACCGGCCAGGTGGCAACCCTAAACACGAGCAGCACCTGCACCTGCTAATAAAGTTAATGGTTTTGGCATTTCTTGGAAAGCCAAGCTAGGTTCATAGTAACTACTTTTTACTGTTTTCCCCCCTCTGTCAGTATGCAGCTTTACTGACTGTTGGGCTGTATCAGATCTATGAAGCGTAAGCCAGCTGACATATTATATACTATTAACCACAGCCCTGGTAGTAAACAGAGGTGCCTTTCCTCTCTCAGTCTCTGTGTTATTACCTTGTCTTGCTTTTTAACCATTGCTGTCAACTTCTTTTTAACCCAAAGAAATCAATGTGACACTTAAAGGAACAGTTCAGGGTAAAAAATAAAAACTGGGTAAATAGATAGACTGTGCAAAATAAAAAATGTTTCTAATATAGTTAGTTAGCCAAAAATGTAATGTATAAAAACTGGAGTGAGTGAAACACAACATCCTGCTTTTCAGCTCTCTAAATCTGAGTAAGTCAGCGACTTGAGGGGGGGCCACATGGGACATAATTGTTCAGTGAGTTTGCAATTGATCCTCAGCATTCAGCTCTGATTCAAAAGCAACAGTTATGACCCATGTGGCCCTCCCTCAAGTCATTGATTGGTTACTGCCTGGTAACCAGGGTAACCAGTCAGTGTAAACAAAAGAGAGCTGAAAAGCAAGAAGTAGTGTTCTGTTCTATTAGGTTAGACTTGCAGTCACTCCAGCCTTTATACATTACATTTTTGGCTAACTAACTATATTGAAAACATGTTTTATTTTGCACAGCCTATCTATTTACCCAGTTTTTACTTTTATACTGAACAATTCCTTTAAAGGGGAACTATAGCAAAAATTAAAATTAAGGGTCGAATTTCTTATTCGATTCGTACGATTTATTCGAATCATTCGATTCTATCGAATGATTCATTAGAATAATTCGATTCAACTGAATTTTGCAAATTTAGCGAATTTAGCAAATTCTATATACAATTAATTAAAATTTCTGCATTGTTTCTCTCTCAGCATCTGTTTCTCTTCAATCTGTCTTCATGCTGCAGTTGGGCATCAGATGAATGATCCAATATATCTTATAGGGGGTTTGCTTTCCTAGCAGTTGAATTAAAGCTCACCCATATATAACCGATTCCAGTACAGGTGTGGGATCCCTTATCCGGAAACCCGTCGTTATCCAGAAAGCTCTGAACTACTGAATGGCCGTCTCTCATAGACTCCATTATAATCAAATAATCCAAATTTTTTAAAATTATTTTCTTTTTCTCTATAATAATGAAACAGTACCTTGATCCCAACTAAGATAGAATTCATCCTTATTGGAAGCAAAACCAGCCTATTGAGTTTATTTATTGTTTACATAATTTTATAGTAGACTTAAGGTATGAAGATCCAAATTACGCATAGATCCATTATCCGGGAAACCCCAGGTCTGGAGCATTCTGGATAATAGCTGTATAAACACAATCTAACAAAATAACACAAATTTGCACAAATCCTGCATGTAGAGAGACATGATGTCTGGTGATTTTAATAGAGTGAGCTCTAATACATCTTCTAGGCCAGGGGTCAGCAACCTTTACTATCAAAAGAGCTGTTTTTCCTCCTCCTCCACTAAAGAAAAATAGTCTGGAGCCACAAAACACAACACAGCTTATACATTTTTAAAACTTTGGGGTATGCTGCTGCACGGGTCCCACCTCCATGCTGTAAGAGCTGCTCCAGGGATCTCTACATGCTCTAGCCGTGCTTCACATTGGGAAACAATGGAAGGCAGTGAGACAGTGTTTCTACGGGCCAGATGGGCCAGATGGGCACTTACCTGCTCTGCCTCTCCTGCCCCCTAGTCCAGTAGGCCTGAAGGCCAATTTCAGCTTAATTCGTAAAACTTTTGTAGCACATAAAACATGGCCCTAAAACTTCATATCTATAAATTGGGAAAGAACAAGGTGCTTATGAACAAATTGTTAACAACTCAGTAATGAAAGTGGTCGGGTGCTCCAGACCCACAGCAAAGTATATGTAGAAAAAACATGGCCGACCGGCACTCAGATGGATCCACAGGACCAATAGTAATTCAGTTAAAAGATATTTTTATTTATACAAAATTAAAATTATATCTGCATTGCTATCTACCCTCAGCATTTCATGTCCACCCAGGGCACTTAATCACGGGATCTCTAAAACTTCATAACCTGCTAAATTTTGTAAAATGGACATGGTAATTAGAGTATGTGGCCATAAAATGGGCGTTGTCAAACAGTTTACGTGCAGATTAAGTTTTTGTCCCTCTTTACACTTTTAAACTGTTGGGAGGCATGATGGAGAACATTGATCTGTATTTCATGAAGACAATTGTCTGAAGAAACTAGTGGAATGGTTTCCTTTTGGAGCAATGATTTTGAATTATGGAACAATTATGCGGGTCTCTTAAACCTTGTGTTCTTCTAGTTTCCTTATATGTATGTTCCAACCTTAAATAAAGAATAGCTGTGATTATTACAATGCAGCACTTATGCAAAAAGTCAGAGTAATGTGTGAAAAGCATCATGTATCTATAATCCGGTTGCCTCAGGTTCTTGCTCCTAGTTCGTATATTGCCTGCTGTATGAAATAGTAAGCATGCTGTGTATTACCATAGCCTGTGGCCCTTCCATGTGATAATTATTGCCTTCTTGGGTGCACTTTGTACTGAGAAGTCCATATAGAAAATCCTTTAAATTCAACTTAAAAAAAGCAAGATATATTTATCCATTAGATGTTAATGGCACTTGCTGCATAGATGTTGCATGATTCAATTACAGAGCTGTGCAATAAGTAATCTCTGGGTTTTTTTTTTACTTAAAGAAAACAGCTACGGGTGATGTCAGAGCCAGCACTAAAAGCATTGAGAATCCTGGCAGGATATAATGCAGCTGCAATCCAACATGATGCTGGAAATGGGTTTGTGAGAGCAGAAAGGCTTTCCGTATTCCCAGGGTGCACAACTGCTTGCGGCCTTGGCTTTGATCTCTTCAAAGGCTGCTGCCTCCTCCCAGTTGAGGAGACTTGGCTGCCGCTCACTTGCATTGAAAAAAGGCAGAGGTCTCTATTCAGGCAGAAATCAATCACTGTGCAGGAACAATTATGTGTAATTCAACCATCATGGAAACAGGACAAGATTATGGGATTGTTACCTGAGTGACTGTGTGGAGATGGGGAGCAGAGTCCTGCTGATACTCCATATTCTCATGACAATAATAGACACATGAGTGATGTAGTGGGTAGGGGGGAACACAATGACAAATGTTGCTCATGCTGTCCAGCAGAGCAGAAAATAAGGTTACAATTGGCAAATAATGCTTGCATATGTAACCATATTTTAGCACGCTGGCCAACTGGCAGGACTGCATTCAACAGATTATTGACGTGCAACAGAGGAAAAATGACTACTGCATGAGATAAGTGTGTGTGTTTGTCTTGGAAATGTTCAGTTCACACCTGCAAGTGTGTTCAGAGAGACACACAAGGGCATGTGGAGCATGGCATAATAATCCAGATAATGGATCTTTCCATAATTTGAATCTTCCTATCTTAAATCTACTAGAAAATCATGTAAATATGAAATAAAACCAATAGGCTGGTTTTGCTTCCAATAAGGGTTAATTATATCTTAGTTTGGATCATGGAAGGTCCTGTTTTATTATTACATAGAAAAAGGAAATTATTTTTAAAGATTTGGATTATT
>CM044432.1:53873848-53888726 GCA_024363595.1 Xenopus borealis | reverse complement strand
AAAACAACTGAACTGAAAAAAAGTGTTTGGGAGATGAACAATCTCTTTAAGAGGTAGATTAAATGAAAATGCATTGAGATTGTATTGATTATCTTACCAGTTGATGCAAGGCCCTTTAATCCTCTAAATCAGTAGACCTTTAGCTGGTGATCAGTAGATCTCAAGACACTGTCAACAAACAGCTTGTCTATATCACACTCCTATTTCATGCTTTTCATGCAGATACTTATTATGTTAAGGTCACATAACAAAATAGTTGTCTGTTAAATATAACAATATACATTTTCTCATAAATCAATAGATAAGTAATATTTTCCATGGAACAGAATGCTAACAATGCTTTTATGGATGTAGACGTAATGGGACAGCATCACTAAAAGTACTAAACTTTGGGCACTCCTGCTCTAAATGTATCATTTATTTACCTTTCTGAACATGTTGTGTTATCGGTGTTTACACAAGCAGCTCCAAGACAAAAACTCAGATTCGAAAAACTCATAACTCACTTTTACTTGTGTGCCCAGCTAAATGAGTACCATTGCTATAAAACAGATGATATGATAGCATTTCCCCCACTTCTGTGAAGCAACACCCAAAGTTACACTTAATTAACCTAAAAGTATTGGTATAGTCCTTCCTTATATAATAATGAGCCTTAGTAAGGATATACATGCGTATCACATGTGAATAAATTAATTTAGCTGCATTCTCACTACAATTCTCCCTCTATATCCACAAATCAGAAATTCAGATACAGAAAGTATAGTTGGCAAAAATGCAAAACTTATACTTGATAAATATTTTTATCATCAATGTTTATAATCCTATAATATCCATATTCTAATATTTGTTTCAGTTTAGGTATTCTTTTTCATTTTGTATTCCACCTTGTTTGACTTTGAAATGATTCCCTATACTTTGTTATTTTTAAGATACAGCTTTTTTGGGGATAAGCATTTATATTGCTCCCCTTTGGAGATGTCTAATCCCAATGCCTACGGCCATCTTCATTCCCTGACTTAAACGACAAACAGCCAAGATCTATTTTCCATTGCAGCACAACGACCATTCACTTCCCTGGTTGAAGGGAGAGAGAGACAGAAAATTGGATTATGGTGACATCATTTGAACGTTCTGACATTAGGTCACATGGGCATATGATAGTTTAGGTAGAGGAATCTGAATGTGTATGTAATGTAGTTTATGGGAATCAATTGCACTTCAAGTATGTTCCCTTCTTTTACTTCTGATAAATGAAATGACTAATGTTCAATATTAATGATTAATAAGAGAATGTAAAGTGGGCAGTACTATGATTTCCCTGCACACTTACTGAGATCTTATTACCTTCTACAGTGGCATGCATTGTCCCGGGAAGAACAGGCCAAATATTATGAGTTAGCTCGCAAAGAAAGGCAACTACACATGCAGCTTTATCCAGGATGGTCTGCAAGGGACAACTACGTAAGTCATCTCCAAAGGTCAACTCAGTAAGCATATTGAACATCTGTAAGAAACTTTTTGTAGTGCTAAGTGCCCATGTATAATTCACTGATGGTTTTAAAATACATGCTTGATAAATTAATTCCTTTTCTCCAGCTTTAAGGAAGAAGAAGCTTTTTACTCCTATCATTCCTTTTTTGAACAGGAAGTTGGTTGTGGCTTCCTATTGCCAGGAGGTTGAAAAACAAAGCCAGACATTACTCAGAGATTGCAAAGTTACCAGTCATTAAGTCTTTTAATAAAAGTTTAATGAATGTTTAATAGACTTTCACACAGGAAAACATGTAATTTTATTAATTTGCTTTAACTGGTCTGATCTTGAAATCTGTTCTAAGTCTTTGCTCACTGACAGAGATTTTTTATAACTACACAATAAAGAGTGACAAATAGAAGCACCTGCGTTATCTGGGACCTTACTTATAGATCTTTTTTTTACACCAAGGATGAACAGTTTGGCATAGGTTTGTACAATTTGATCTGGTTATAAGGCTAAAACTCTGATAAGTGACTCTCTTAAGGTGGCCATACGCAGAGAGATCCGCTCATTTGGCGATGTTGCCAAATGAGCGGATCTCTAGTCAATATGCCCGCCTTGAGGTGGGCGATATCAGGTTGATCTGATCGGGGGACCTAGGGCCCAATGATCGGATCATAATGGAGCCCATATGGGCAGTCGGATCGCAGGACCACATCAACAAAAAGATGCGGCCGCGATCTGACGGGATTTTTAGTACCGCCTAATCGACATCTGGCCAACTTTCGGCCAGATATCGATCAGTAAAGCCGTCGGAGGGCCCCATACAGGGGCCAATAAGCTGCCGACTTGGTCTGTCTGGCATTTATTGGCCCGTGTATGGCCACCTTTACACAGTTTAAACTCTAATCTTTGTTTGGCTGTGGGTGTGTGGTCTCTTAAATAACACAAGTGATCACCTGCCGTTTGACTCTCCTGTGTAGCAAGATGTGGACATAGTCATACCAATATACCCTTTGTCTTGTCATAGGATATTGTAACCCATGAGGAGGAAGCATGTCATTCAGAGGAAAGGTCCATTCCCATACCTAAATGTCAAGGTTTTCTGTATAAAGTATAGGTTACTGTAATGTTATTATTGTCCTTTTAAGGACATGGTCACTAGTCCTTTGCTCAGCGGAAAGCAGTCTGAAAGATGACTGAAATATATGTGACAAACATATGGTAGATGAGAGAAAAAGTGTCTTAATGGCTTTGGTGGGCAGAAAAAGGTTAGGGTGTAAGGTTCCTCAAAGGCACACACAGTGTGTGACAGCTGGAATACTGGGCTTATCTCCAAGGCAATAACTTTATTTTCTCAATGAGACTGAAGCCAATGGTGATTGCTGTTCTCTAATGTATTGTATTGCATGCAATTACAGACCCTAGAGTCTGTGAGAGTGCTATGGCTTTGTATCCTGCTTTTAGAGACAGTAACTTAAATATTCATGTTTGCTTAGTGATCTGTTCCTAATCTGACATAAAGTCACTAGACCTTTGTGAAATAATGTAGATCTGCATGATTGTTTCAAACTTTTACTCAAAGTTATAGAGTTATACATTTTCCCCATCTATTGGTATCCTCCCCAATCACAAATGTTCCCCTCTCCCCAGCAAGGAATTTGTAATCTGCAGTGTGTAATTTGCTAGCATTTAACAACTGCTTCTTTTCTTTGCAGGGTAAAAAAAAGAAGAGGAAGCGGGAGAAGCTGCAGGAATCCACATCAGGTGTGTGTCTGTTAATTGGCACTAATTTAGGGTATATATGATGCCATATTTGTTAAATTCACTTATCAATCTAATAAAGAAGTTTCTTTGTCCATGTTTCTCTTTGGAGATCAATCAGTTTCCAATGTGTAAGCCATTAATGAGAAAATTAGGAGAATTTCTCTGCAGAATGCAAAGTTTACACCTGAAACTTGTGGTTAAAAGTAGTGTTGTGTCTGCATTGTTACTGAAGCAGAGTTAACTGGAAGAGGTCTTACACATGGGCAGTTTATTCTGCATTTTTTTTCAAATACATGCTGAAATGCATATATTTGCATTTATTGCAACTAAGCACATTTTTGTCTGTTCCAAATGTTCCAACCCTTTATTGATAGCTGAATGTGTGTCAAGAGCAAGAAAACGCTAACGAATTCAGCCAGGCAGAATTTAATGGAGACAGTTAGTGAGTGTATTAAGTTGAGCCCAGACCTGTGTTTAAACATGTGTTACACACAGAAAAAAGCTCCTGTGTGTAAGAGTGTGTAATGTTTTGTTGTATTATACAACAGGTGGTGGTTCCATCAAGCTTCCTTTTACAGTCTATGGTAAGCACTGCTGAATATATATGTACATAAGTGATTCTATGGGGTAGATTCATCAAAGAGTGAAACTAAGAGTGAAGTTCTGCCACTAGAGGGAAATTCCGCAGCTCTCCATTCATTTCTATGGGATTTTTGAAGGCGTATTTATCAAAGGGTGAAATTTGACTTTCACCCATTGATAAATACACCTTTCAAAATCCCATATCGGCCGATATCGGCAGCTTTATCTGCCCGTGTATGGCCAGCATTAGACACCATCAGCTTTTTATCTCGCTGGATGAAGATTCAGCGTGCTGCATTAGATTACCATAGATTACTGCAGCAGCAGTGCAAACATTGGGAAGACGTAGTAAGTAGTAGCTGCACTGTTGTTTCAAGTAAAAATGAGCACAGAGTAAAAGTGGAACTTAGAGCGTAAAAGCCAAACATCTAGTCTACTGCACATGTGCACAACCCAGGAGCCTAAATGTCAGTGCAGTTAAGTTATGTCCAACAAAGAAGTTTGCGGAGCTCTTGTGTAGGCTTCAAATCGTATATATACCCCTTGTTGAACAGCCCTGGTACAGACTACAGTTTTGTATAGTAGTCAGATATTTGTAGTAATACTGTAAGTGAAATCAACTGAACTTGCGTTTTTCTTGAAGACTTTTCACCAGTCATGTGACCGGCTTTCTCATTCTGAATTCTATTGGATGCCTGGTGAAACGTTTTCAAGAAAAACACAGCAAGTCCAGTTGATTTGACCTATTACTACAGATATACCATGATCTGGATGAATGAAAATCTTCACAAATATAGTAGTCCGGTGTTTCAGTTGCTCCCTTTCAAAAGTGTTATTCTCTTATTTATCTGTGAATGGAAGCTGACACTGCAAAAATAAATCTGATTAATTTGTAATTTTCTACTAATGCCACCAGAAACAGCAAGAAAGGAATGATCTTCTTATTCTTTGTAGAGCTTCTAATGTAGAGGCATTACAGCCAATTTGTTGTTATTTTAGACCTGCTTTTTATTTTAACAACCCTGGAGCATGAGATAATGATATATGTATAAAAAAAGCCTTAATTTCATATTCTTTTTCCTCACAAACATTTTCCATGCCATTACATTTTTCAAGACCCAATTCCTGATATGTCATTTCATCATTGTTTCCCTTTTGTAGATTTTTATTATGAAGTTTGTGAAGGAGGTCTGGTGGAACTTTTAGTTAGGTACAGGTATACTTAAGCTTGGGAAAGTCAGTAGGAAAGACAAATGGAACTGACATCTATGGAATTCTCTTGCTTTGACCTCCAACGCCCTTAAGTTCAGATTCTGTCTAACCATTTGGCTTGCATGTCATATTTATTGGCAGTTAATTTCTCTGAGCAACTGTCAAACTATCCCAAACATTATGTAATATTATCAGGAAGGTTGAAAGTCACATTTGTTCCTGTGGAATTAAAAGCATTGTTCCGGCAAAAATCCCAACTGCCACATTTGGACAGACAAAAACAGTTAACCAATTTACTTCTGGAGGATTTGCTGGTGAAGGAATATTAAAGGATTTTTTTTCAGAATTTCCTGAAGATGATCTCCTCTTCATTTAGTCGTAGACTTCTTTTGGAATGGTCCTAATTCTAATATTCGCCAAATAAAACCTGCCACGTTCAAATACAATGGCAGAGGGACATTTGGAGATATTAACAACCTTCCTGATATTTTAGGGGGTTTTGTTTCGGGAGAAATTTTTGATTCAAATGAATCAAATACAATTCGAATTTTCGGGTCAGACCCATTTGATTGAATATTTTAAGTTTTTCTGAAATATCCTCCCAGTCAAATTGTAAGTATATTCAAGTTTAAAAAAACATGAATTCAAAATTCGAACTTTTATAAATAGGCCTCTGAATATTGTGTTTTTGTAGATGCAATCAGTGTTGCAGGACCAATAAACTACATCATTGTCTTTGATACTGGAAAACATATATGAGTCCTGGAGATTTAATTGTCAATATGTTGCTTTATATAAACAGTAAAATGATGGCCTAAATTAATGTATTTAAACTTTTTTTTCCACCAAGATACCTAATGATTGGGGGCTTTATTATAATACAACATTCTTGTCATTTGGAAGCCTCCAGAGTCATTTAAGTCTAGAGTTTAGCAAAAACCATTCCTACTATTTAGTGATATTGGTATATAGCAAGATATTTGCAGCCATCCATATGTTATAGCTGGAGGGAAGAAATTTGCCCACTTCATCTATAGGGGCAGATTCACTAAAGCGCGAAGCGTCTAACGCTAGCGCTAATTCGCCAGCGTGACGTCATTTCGCAACTTCGCAAACACCGGCTCTGGCGAATTTTCGCTAGCGAAGAAGATAGACTTGCGCAACTTCGCACCCTTACGCCAGGCGAAGTTGCGCATTGACGAAGGATCGTAACTTCACAAATTCACTAAGATGAACATTTTCCTCAACGTTAGCACTTACACTAGATGTTACTTCACCTGGTCTGAAAAAGATTGATAATATTTTTGGGGGGTTACCCTTCTTCTCCCCTACATTTCCTAACATATGGCAACACAACTATACAGGGGGCACATGTAGGGCAATAGGACAACTTTATTTTATTTATTAAATGTTTCCTGGGCTTGTGTAATGGAATGTAGTGGCTGTAACATATACTTCTATTATAAGTTAAAGTTCCTGCCGTATGCAAATTAGGCTTCGCTAGCGTAACAGCGCTCTGCCTAGCGAAGTAACACTAGCACAACTACACTACCGTTCGCCGACCTGAGTGTAAATTTGCACTTTAGTGGATTTGCGTAGCGCTGGCGAAAATTCACCTGGCGAAGTGCTGCGAACGCTAGCGAAGCCTACGCTGGCGAATTTTCGGATCTTAGTGAATCTACCGCATAGAGTTTTGAGGTCAGAAGCCACCTATGCTTGTTATCAATTATGATTCAGTGTTTCGAAGCTGTCTTGATGGAAGATTCATATTGTGATTTTATTAAGGTCGTAAGCACCACATCAGCTAGAGGTCTACTGGCTCCATCTGTAGATACTAACGAGAAATTGTGACTTAAAGGTTGTCCTTCAGGTCTTAAACTATCTATATTATATTAATAAGTTACATTTGACTTGAAAGGTATTCATGTGTGAGAGACGTATAGTCTAAATTTGAAGATTTCAGCCTTTGGTTGCCAAGTGTTACAGCCCTGTACAAAGCATTATAGGTCCCACATTGCTTTTGAATCTTCACTACTTCCTATCTTTTAAAGTAAACTAGAAACAATAATTTAAAAAGAACAAAGAAAAAAACAAAATGGCTGGTATAAAAACCATGTTCTTTTACGTGCCTATATACATAAATGTACATTGTACACTTCTGAATTTAAAATTGTGTTAAAGAAAAAAAATCTCCTACAGGTGCAGGCCCCCCAAGAATGACAGCTGCCTACATCTGAAGCCTGGTAAGAACCTCTCTTTAGCTTTGACTTTACTCCTAGATGGGATGCAGAGTGCTCTGAAAATCCCCATCTAATTGAACATTAACATTTTTCTGCTAAAGAGACAGCATTTTAATATTTATTACTGTATGTTGTTGCTCTTCATGATATTCTTGTTATTGGAAAAATGGCTACGCTTTGTTAAATTAAAAAATAAAACAAACAAGATGGTTCATATACAGGATGTTGGATTGCAGGATGTTGTAATATCAAATGGAAAACATCTTATAAGTGCGTCAAGTACACTTTACAATCCACAAATTTTAACTAAACTGAGAGACTCTCATTTAATAGTGTTCTTTATTCTAGCAACAATAAATGAAATAATGGTCATTAGTATAGTTTATTTCACCAGTGGTGCATATGCACCAAGATTAAAGAGGGCACTTATTGCATGCATAGGATATAGTACAAATCATTCCTGCCAGTTGTCTTATTTGTTATAGCAGGAGTCCCCAACCTTTTGTGCTCGTGAGCCATGATATATTAGAGCAGTGATCCCCAACCAGTGGTTTGTGAGCAACATGTTCCTCACAAACCCCTTGGATGTTGCTCCCAGTGGCCTCAAAGCAGGAGACTATTTTTGCTTTTCCTGGCTTGGAGGCAAGTTTTGGAGCCATAAAGACCATACAAAGTTGCGCCAGCGATGGCTTTGCTGCACTTTGCCAGACGTAGTTTCACCATGGCGCCGCTAATTCACTCAAATCCGAAGTTGCACTCAGGGAGGCGAAAGGTAGCGAAATTGCACTAGTGTTACTTCGTCAAGCAAATCGAAGTTACGCCAGATATGCCTAATTTGCATATTGCGCAAAGTTCAAGTACAATGGACGTAAATGTAGCCACAAATACATTACACTATACAAGGAAGTGGGAAACCTTCAACCAATAAAATATAGTTGTTATTTTGAACTACACATGTGCCCACTGTTTAGTTTAGGTGCCATATATTAGGAAATGTAGAGGGGGAAGGAAAAAAGTAATAAACTCCTATCTACTCTATTGCACTTCGCCTGGTCTGAGGTGGCAAAGTCAAGTCTGGCGCAAGAGGTAGTGTTCAGTAAAATCCGCAAGTTAGTGAATTAGCGTAGTTACATCATTTCGTCTGAGCGCAACGTCTCCAGGCGTCAGGGTGAGAAGTTGCGCTAGAGTCTGTCTACTTCGCTAGCGAAGTTACGCCAGGGAGCGTTAGTAAATCGTTGAAGTGGCAGAATGATGTCATGCTAGAGAATTTGCGCTAGCGTTTGCTGCTTTGCGCTTTAGTGAATTTCCCCCATGTGAACTGCCAAACAGAGCCTCCTGTAGGCTGCCAGTCCACATAGGGACTACCAAACAGCCAATCATATCCTTATTTGCTATGTTTGTAATGCCTGTGTTGCTCTCCAACTCTTTTTACAATTGAATGTGGCTCACAGGTATAAAAAGTTGGTAATCCCTGTATTAGAACTAACTCAAATAATTAAATTCAGCACAAACAAAAGCAGCAAAATAACTGACTGGTAAACATCCTACATGTAGCGAGACAAGATTTTTTTCAGGCAGTTATATTGAAAGAGTGAGCTTTAATACATCTTCTGGGCAAAGGGTGCAACCCTCCCCACCAAAGGACTACCTTCTGTTGATTGAAATCTGACTCTAACTCCTGCATAAAGTGAGTACTAACTAGATTACTTTAGAAAATGTCAGCATGATTAAGCTGGTGGAAGATTAGATCAGACCTGTGAGGGTTTGGGGGTTTTATCAAAATTTCCCAAATTTGCAGCATCATTGAGGAGTAATAGATAGTGTTGCACCAATATTGTTTATTGAACATACCACAGCTAGGGCAATTACAGTGCTTGCGTTGTTCTCTTCTTAAGGTGGCCATACACGGGCCGATAAAAGATGCTGACAGACTGTGTCGGCAGCTTATCGGCCGTGTGGGGGGCCCTCCGACGGGCTTCCCAGATCGATGTCTGGACGAAAGTCGGCCAGGTGTAGATCGGGCAGGATTAAATTAAATCTGTTAGTTGATGCGGTCCCGCGATCCGAACGCCCGTATCTGTGTCATTCTGATCCAATCGTTGGGCCCTAGGACCCACGATCCGCTCGTTTGGAAACATCGCCAAACGAGCGGATCTCTACGTGTATGGCCACCTTTATTAGGGTACAAGGCCGTTTTCTGCGCAATCACAATCAGCATCACACAAAGATGCAAGCGCCACGTCAGAAGCAACTGATTTACACTAAGGGTAGAATGCAGGTGTCACGTTGGATGCGACGGAAATAAGGTCAGTAATAGAATGGTCGAATGGTGTCGCAGCTTTGATCCGACGTGACACAACTGTTGGATGCAAGTGTTGCAAGCTGCAAAACCATCCGACAATTCTATTACTGACGTTATTTCTGTCGCATCCAACGCGATACCTGCGTTTTTGCGGATAGTTCTACCCTTAGTGTAAATGTCAAGATGCATGCCATTTGCTTAGGTGGTTGAGAAATGTAGTTTATCAACAGCTGGCAAGCCCCAATATGCAGATTCCTGATTTACTCTGTTCAGCTTGGTGAAATCAGCTGGAAACATTCCTAGAAAACAGCTGAGGGATATTGAAGCTGCGCTCTAAGTGTTTCTCTAAGCTCTACAGCCTAAATGCTGTGGCTGAAAAAGTCTCTTGGTTTGTTTTATTGTTTAGAGGAGCCTAGCAACCAATAGAGACATGTATCAGGTGCTGATGTGATGCAGAAAGCACATAGGTAGGCACCATATAATTGCTTGCCACATTCAGGATGATGCTAGCTCCCCCATATGCATTAAAGCAGTGATCCCCAACCAGTAGCTCGCGAGCAACATGTTGCCCTCCAACCCCTTGGATGTTGCTCCCAGTGGCCTCAAAGCAGAGGCAAGTTTTGGTTGCATAAAAAACAGATGTCCTGCCAAACATTCTCTCCTATAGGCTGCCAGTCCATATAGGGGTTACCAAAAAGCCAATCAGAGCTCTTATTTGACATCCCCATGGACTTTTTCATGCTTGTGTTGCTCTCCAACTCTTTTTTAAATTTAAATGTGGCTCACGAGCAAAATAGGTTGGGGACCCCTGCCTTAAAGGGATACTGTCATGGGGAAAAAAAAAAGTTTGTTTTTTCAAAATGCATCAGGTAAAAGTTCTGATCGAGCAGAATTCTGCACTGAAATCAGTTGCTCAAAAGAGCAAACAGATTTAATTTTGAAATCTGGCATGGGGCTAGACTTATTGTCAGTTTCCCAGCTGCCCCAGTCATGTGACTTGTGCTCTAATAAACTTCAGCCACTCTTTACTGCTGTACTGAAATCTGGAGTGATATCACTGCCCTTAATTAATTAATTACTTAAATTACTTTTCTGAATCTATGTCTAGTCTGAATCAACCAGAAAACTGCAGGGATATTGGCTGTCTGCCTGCAGCTAAGAAACATCTCAATTTTGGCTACTGTTGGATATTTGCTCAGCAGCTTTCCAGACCACTGGTTCCTAAGGTTTTCTAGTTCAGCCCAAACACATTTAAAGTAGGTTCCGTAACATCCAAGTGAAATTGGAAAATATATTATTTGGACATTTGCAACTAACTACATATTTCTCAGACCGTATAGCATACAATTTATTTTAGAATAGCTGTTACCCTTCCTTTGGAATCATTCAGTTGTTTACTGTGTGGCCTGGTTGCTTTCAGAGTGTCAGTTTGCAGTGCCCTGTTTTAACACACATATGCAGAGCCACAGTACAAAGGTTTTTTTGTTTAAAATCTTCAGTGCAGTGTTCAGGATAGCTTGCCAGTTCCTCAGTAATTCCACCATATTACTGGAAACATGTTTTCAAAACTTCCAGGAACACCTTGTGCTGATAAAATGTTCCTTCCGTTTGGGTTCCAGGTGTTCCTGTAGACATGATATAACATGCTGCTTGTAAGTAATAATTTACTTACCCAGATACACATTCATAATAAAGGGAAATATATTTCTTGGTCTGTTCACACCAGCAGCATTGACTGAAACAGAGACTTGCAACTTTCCCTTCTTACTGATCTCTGTTGCTGTGTTTGATCATTTTGACTGTAACTTATAGTCTAGTTATTTCTATTTTCTTTAGAAAAACAGCATTCATCATCAGTGTTAACACTGCTAGTGTGAATAAGACTCTTCTGATGAATGGTGTGCAAGTACTGATGTTGGGCAATAGTGATGTATGGGACCCTTCCTTAGCCTGCGCCCACCTGCATCCGCACTTCTGGGTTGCTTTTATAGACCTGTGCCGCCCCACCCAGCTGATGAGGTCACAAAAGGGGCGGGGCGTGCAGACACAGCATCTATAAAAGACGAAGTTGGAAGCTGGCATTTGACAGTGGCGGGTGGGGAGAGCAGGAGAAGAACTCTCCACACCTGCCCACCCACGAAGAAGCGTGCAAGGTTGGTCCGAACCTGCCCGACCCGCAGATTCCGCGGGTATTGAGCCGGCCAGCATGTCATTGTTGGGCAACCCTGGAGCTACCACCACCTAGGACTAGTAGTTCCAGGGTCCCCCAGCATGTTGCTGTAGGGACCATGGATGCAATAGATATACCAGAATAGGGCCTAGCTGATCTGCTTCTCTCTGCCTTATAAAACCCAGAGATGGAGAGAAATGTTCCATAAACTATGGGGGTTATTTATCAAAATTCAAAACTATCTCATTATTTTCTGAAAGCTACTCCAACTAAATCTGCATGGATTTCACATTTTCCTGAAAATTTCCTATGCTGGAATAAACCTTGAAAAAATTGTGGAAAAAAGTTGAAATTGTTTGGATTTTGACGCCCGAAAAGTCAGTTTTTTACGGAATTTTGCCCAAAAACCATGAAATCTTTCAGATTATTGAACAAAACCCAGCACAGATCAGGATATTTTCTGGACTTCTTCCATTGACTTTTCCATGAACTCGGCTGGTCTGAGTTGGAGTACTTTTCTAAATGAACACCGTTGGTGTTTAATTAATTCGGAAAAATTCGAGGTTTTTTTTAATAAATAAGCCCCTATCTGCCCATCACTGTTTTTTCATTACAGAGTAGTGAGCTGCATCTTATTCCAAGTCTGACATAAGGGGGCTTATTATAGTCCGAATGCCAAAAACTTGAAAAATGTATTTCTTTTTTTAGTATAGAATCCAAATTTTTAGCAAAAAAAAACTAAATTTTTTTTTTAGATTTATTATACCCGAAGATGGAAAAAGTCGAAATCTGAAAATCCGGCATCTCAGACCTGCTGAGATTTTATATAAGTCAATGGGAGAAGTCCTGACGATATCCTGAGCTGCATTGGGTTTCATGCAATAAGCTGAGGATTTCATGGTTTTCAGGCAAAAATCTAGAAAAAAAAAACTGGGGGGATACGTTTCGAATTTTCGTACGATTTTCAATTTTTTTTCCCGCACTGGATAACTTAGGGCAAATTACCCAAGCGGATTATGTTTCAGAAAATAATGAGATATTTTTGGGATTTTGATAAATAACCCCCAAGGAGTATGTTTTTCCAGACAAAAAGGGTTTTTTCTTGTCCTCACCTCCCAGGCAACATTACTGATCGATTTTCTATTGGTGGGATAAAAAGAACATTTCTTCATAGATAAATGGAGGAGACCTACACTTGAATGAATGCTGCCTAAAAAAATAGTAGAGGTGTGGTTATCTTATGGAATCTAGAGCAATACAGTTTCTCAGAGGTACGCTTCAGGCCTCACCAGAACTACTGGTTTCTAACACTTCTTCATAGAAGCCAAACTGGTTCTTTTAAATTTTTCATTTAAACTGAACACCTATAAAAGTAGGGCTACTGACAACAATTAATAATAAACAAATGTACAACAAGGCAGTTCAACAACATCAGATAGGTATGTAGTGGAGATGCTTTATGTGTTCCATTGCCTCTTATTAGTCATTATGTGTTTATCTGAATCTTTCACTAAGGATTTGGGGATTTGGCCGAATCCAAAATAGTGGATTTGGTGCATCCCTAATGGGCAAAGTATCTCCTGAAAAAAAACACAGCTTCCTTTAAACAACATTTACCGTGCCTGTAACACAGATGGCAGGGTTAGATGGTCACCTTGTGTATTGTATGGTATTTATTCACTTTTTATTAATTAGAATGTCACCTACATCTTGAGGTACTTGACCAGTCACACAAACAAAGGGCAGCAGCAGACTGGTATAGATAGGCAGCAGAAAACAAAGCACTCAGTAGAGTAACTGGTCCAGGAATTAGGTTGCCTCAGAGGCTACTCACTTTACACAAATAGTAACTTGCAAGCTGCCTTTCATGTTGAGCTGCCCTTGGATGTTGCTTCTACAGTAACACCCTAATCCACACCCTTCCTACTGTATATAACCTACTTTCTATGTCAGGTCACATAACCTTAATGTACATAAGACTACAATGAAACAACGCCTTGGTTTCCTTCATTTTCTGAGAAGGTTACCATGTGTGTTTTTTGTCTGTGGGCTATATTATGTCACATAATGAACATGGAGCAGGAGTGAAAGAGCACTGTAATTAAAAGCTCTCTGTCTCAGAGACAGCCTTGTACTGTTCCATTTGTCTTTAATCATGGTAGAAAGTTTCCTCTCCGATTTCTGCTGTTAGTCGTGCAACCTAATAGATTCCATAAACACAACGGAATCCTCTGCCTCGATTATTTGCAGGACTTCTTAATAGGGCACATTACTTCATCCAAAACCCTTTTTATTAGTTTAGCCCAGTACCTTGTAGCATCCCTAATATGCGGTGTTCTTAGCCGGATCTGTGGCAGGAGAGCATTGGGTGGGCGCAGTGATGTAACCCCCCACCACACCGATTCTGTGTTATTATGTGGAATATACTGTAACTCAGTCTAAAAGAAATGTGTACTTTAACATTGGAACCATTTCTGGAACAATAACTGGAATCTTGGACAGATGTATTTCTCTGAATATTTATCTCTTATAAATAAAGCCATTAAAGTCATAGTTTTCCTGTTAATTAATTTAATGATAAAAAATAGTAATTCAAAACTGATGGAGGCTGTGGCATAAACACCACTGTATGAGGGAGTATGTATGTTTACCCTTATATAAATCTAAAGGTGACCATAGACGTACAGATAATATTGTACAAACCCAATTATTGTAAGTTATTCGGTGCGTGTATAGTGGGAAAGGAGCCGACCAATACCAGCTGAAGATTTGGGTATAGGTTGGCTGGTCGATCGGGCTGGACTATTGCCATCTTCGGTGCCTGTCTTAAGCACATTGGACCAATTGACCCAATTGGGCCCCGCACTTATGGGGGCCCCACTCCAGTGTGAGCTCTAATTAATGTTCCCTTAATTCCCTAATAGCCCAGAGTACCCCTAATCCAGATTGGACCAGCCCACTCAGACCCGATTGGCTCAGGCCACAGCTGAACCTGATTGGCCCAGCCCACCCCCAAACCCAATTCAACCAGCCCGCCCAAAAACCAATTGGCCCAAACAACAAGTGAAATACATTAAAGGAACAGTTCAGGGTAAAAATAAAAACTGGGTAAATAGATAGGCTGTGCA
>CM044432.1:53787082-53797452 GCA_024363595.1 Xenopus borealis | reverse complement strand
GAATATGACAGAATAACCAAGAAAAATCAAGTTTGATTAGATTTGATTATGGGTAGAACATTAAGCAAGTTTTTTTTAGAAGAAAATTACTGTACATACCATGCTTAAGCTTTCCACTTTTGGAGAGACTGGATGTATTTGGAAGTACTGATTGAGGTATTGTAAAATAGTTGGAGCAGCAAGGTCAAACGAGAGAACTTTAAGCACCAAATGCTCCATCTTGAGAACCTGTTTCTTTGTGTATGTATCATCAGTAATGTAAACAAACTCTGCCACTTCGGGAGGATAGATTTCTTCAAATTTTCTATACAAACAGGATAAAAGTATAACAAAGCTGTGCCATTACAGTTTAAAGGACAAGGAAAGTAAAATAGAATAAAGCTAGAAATGCTGTATTTTGTTTACTAAACAAAGTTACTGCACCACAAGCCTAATCAAACAAATGATTTATGCTTTCAAAGTTGGCCACATGGGGCTGTCATCTTGTAACTTAGTTATACATCTTTGCCTGACACTGCACATGCCCAGTATGGTCTGTGCTGCTTAGGGATTGTCATAAATGACCAAAAAACAAAGCTGCTTGAGCTCTGCATGGCTGGTAAGGCAGGGGCTCCCACTGCTGTTCATAAGCATGATTGTTTCCCTTCCAGAAGTTAGGGACCCTCTAACAATTCCTATCACCAGCACTAAATGAAGTGAGTACTTCATTGCATACAGTCAGGTTTCTTATAAAAACAGTACACATTTTTAAATTAAAGTATATTGGAGAGATTTCTTTTTCATTAAAGTAAAAATGGGATTTTTGCCTTTCCTTGCCATTTAAAATAAAAACACATGGTATACAATTTGCAAAGTAGACTAAACCAAATACACAAAACTGTATAATATTAGACTAAAGCAATGTGATGCAAAATGGATCCATTTATTCTGTGTGTATCTGAAGAGTTTAAAGGAGAAGTAAACCCCCTCCTGCATTAACCACCACCCCCTGCATAGGCCCATCTCCCTCCTCAGGCTACCTCTCCTCCAGGGCAAATGCCCCTTTTACCTCACTCTGTGCAGGTCCCCTCCAGCCATGATCCCAGGCGCCATCTTCTAAAGAAACGTCTTCTTCCCTCGGCGCATGCGCAGCACAACGCATTTGCTGTCTTGTACTGCTGTCCATGTGCCCACAGTTCACGAAATTCAGCTGGCAAACTTTGGGATCATGCACAGTAGTACAGATCGGCAAATGCGTCCTACTGCGCATGTGTCGCTGTAGAAGATGGCTCCTGGGAACCTGGCTAGAGGGGGATCTGCAGAAGGTTAAGTAGTGACTCAGGGGCATTTGCCCTGGGGAGAGGCCAGGTGGGTGAGCAGGGGAGGTTTACTTTAAATACAGGATATTGCACTTTTGACTAAAATCATGCAACTTCTATCTTTCATCACAAACTGGACCATGGCAATCTGTTTGCCATTGAAGAATGCTCTAGCAGCCACAATTAAGCCATAAAGTGAAGACTTCCTGAATAAAATAAGCCAATATACTAAATAAAAAGTTACAGATGTAGATACACTGCTTTTAATTAAACGTATAACAGCTATACCAATATGTATTGTGTGGCCAACAACCTCCATTCAACAATTTATTACAGCAGTTTATTAAAAGTACTAGATCTACTTACGATGCTAAAAGCATTGCAGCAGTTCCAACCAGCTGGAGCTTTCCTCTTAATACAGACATAGATGAAAGGAACCGGTCGATATAATTAACAGCAAGGTACAGGGTCTCATTTTGCAGCTTATACTCTTCACCAACTTCAACAAGCCAGTCAACAAGAATAGCTCGCATGTTGCCAGTTATGTCCGGTTGTTTTTGCATGTATCCAGCCTTTGGCTTACACTTCACCTGCAAAAGACAAAGATGTATAAAAAAAAATGCACTGCTCCTCTGTTGAAAATTATACAGCAAAGACCGTGCCAAACTTAAGAATTGTGTCACAGCATTAATTTAAGAATAAAGGTAATTCTCTTAAATGTAGGCATTGACCTGTACAATCTGCTGTATCCTGTCCAAAGGATTAGCACCAAGAAATACATTTCTTTGGTACTCTTCAAAAAAAAGAATCATACATGGCACCCGCCATTAGAATAATGGTGAAAAAAACAGCCACTACTTGTAGACCAACAGGAAGCTCCATGTGTCATGTGAGACTTGCAGTTATGGTAGAACCGCATGCTTTTTGGGCAATATTTCAGTGTTGGGAGACAGTGTTTTAAATTAACAGACTGCCAACATCACCAAAGGAATAATATATACACTCGTGTTGATATCAGCAAGACAGGGTATCTCCGGTAAATTAGAACTCACCAGTTGTGAGAAGAGGTCCAGGTGCAACACACTGAACTCTCAGCTTAGGGAGCGGATTACCGTATAGAAAAAAAGGCAGGCACTTTCATAGACCAATCTTCCACGCAGGCTTAGTCAAATCAAAGTAGTTTTTCTGTGCACAAGGATACAGCCTTACACGTTTCATATCACTTGGATACTTAATCATAAGCTAAATGTTCACACATCCCATAGAATATTTAACACAATATACAGCCAATCAGGATACAAAAAATATACAATATCATTAATTAGGTAATTAGAGGTGGTGTAATTGGAAACCTTTGGTTTGACATTCAATTGTCGATAGATTGGCTGCCATTTTAGTACTCGAGGTAATTTCAAATTAACAAAAACTTTATACAAACATATCAATTAAGAATAAAATAAACAGAAGACAGTTAAGACCCTGTTAGCTATTTACTTAAACAAAATTAGTATAATGGAGTTGATAAAGTAATTTTCCATTTAGAGGGTCAGGCCATCTTGCTAGGATGCTAAATCGAAGAAAGCATGATGCGACATAACACACCCACATACCATTGTCAAAGTATATACACACATGTGTAGGAATGATGATCTACACCTTCACTATAGATTTATGCCAACTAGAGTATATGACCGATGCGTTAAGCCTGTATCCTTGTGCACAAAACTACTTTGATTATTTGACTAAGCCTGCTTCAGTTAAACTTTCAAAGTCCTTTAATGGAAGGCATGGTTTGGAGTCCAAGCCTTTATTGTATTAAAAAAAAAAAAATTATAATAGCCACGTAAAGCGGCTTTATAGCGGATCACAGATATGCAAGGTCGTTGTGGTAGCACCAACTCCACTTTCAAGGTATGTACTTTAATGTGTGTGCAATAAACAAGTTTAAACAAGCTGGTACTTTGCTTCACCAACACATTAAGGTTAAACATGTGCAGTGCTATAGAAAAAAGTTTCTATTTAAAAGTAAAAGTTTACCTCCATTTCCCTCAGGTACGCGTGAATCTCTTTAGCATAATCAGGAACATTATTACAACAGACTTCTTTTTGTTCTTCATCCATAATTGACACATCCATAGGAGAACCTGAAGAGAGTCCAATCATTCATGTTTTAGCACGTGCTGTAGCAGTGTGTGGGGGGGGGGGGGGGCAGAAGGGCATTTAGCAAGTGACAAAGCCAATCCCAGCTGCCAACAGCAGCTGAGAACATAATGGGAAAAAAAAACAAAAACAAACATACCAAAGCTAGTTTCCATTGAAATCTGGATAGGTTGCAAGGGTTTTCTAGTTCCAATGGCACCCAAAACTGAATTGAGCTGTTGTAGATTTTCATCTTGAACCGTCTTCTTATGAACAGGCTTTCTTTTGTTATTTGCACAGTCTGGTTCATCCACATGGATTGTAAAAGTTGGCTGTTTGCTGGCTACTTTTCCTACTGGTATCTTCCCAGAATTCTCATCAGTAATGCCCAAGTGATTAACAGACAAAACCTAATAGGGAAAGCCAAGTTATATATTTAGTGCCATCAAGAAGGAATTGAAAAATGTATTCTGAAAATGTGGTTATTCTGTTTAGAAAAAAAAAAATATATATAATAAGTTGCTATGCCACTACATTGAAAGCCATCATGAGTGCAGTATCCTTGCTAGCACCCCCTACATTATTACTCAAAAGTGCAGAGGTGCGCAATTTGAGCAATAAAGTGACCAACATGACATTCCAGAAGATTAGTCAAGGGGGGTCATTGACACCTGTCAATGTCAGCCTGGACTATGACAGAAGTTATGATTTTAAATACAGAGACCCAACAGAGCCCAGAAGCCTAATGTATCACAGTAAAGGAAATTACAGCTGCACCATTTTTGCTAGAATAGGTAGATGTATGCACATGAATAAATGCAGCTCTGTCCCAGATACCCCTTATAGAGGTGGGTTGCTCCTTAATCTTTCAAATCAACGTAGCCATTAAGCCACAAACTATGAAGCACTCACCCAGTGTATGCTGTGACCTGGGTGTATAAACCCCAGGTCCCACGCTCATGGATTAAAGGGCACCTATGGGCTGAAAAAAATTCCCCAAACCGAAGGTGCGGGCTGCCGCATTCCAGTTTGGGGTTCTAGTGCAGTATGAAAAGCTGCCTGAAGTTATGGCAGCTTTTCATTCGGGTTATGCGCATTACATCACGTGCTCATACTGCACATGGACTGTCATGGCGGTTCACACCGGGAGCTCCCTCCCTAAGCCAGCGCCTGCAGGGGGCAATTTTTTTTTTAAACTACTAGAACCCCAAACTGAAATGCGGGCTGTATCAGCCCGCACATTCGGTTTGGGGAATTTTTTTGGCCCATAGTTGCCCTTTAAGGTGGCCATAGACAGACCAATAATATTGTACAAAACAAATTCCTATACAATATTCAGTGCCGTGTATGGTGTGAAAGTAGCCGACCAATATAGGGAGAAGACTTGGATATCAGTCACCTGTTCAATCGTGCTGGACGGTAAATTTTGATTGGGTGCCTTTGAAGTCCCCTGAACATTGGCCATTGTTTAAACGAACAACCATTCTTGGAAAGATCTTTTCCAAGAAAGATCGTAATTGTACCGTCTATGGCCGCCTTTAAACAACTCCTAAAGAAGCTGAAAATGCGAAGGGGAAATTAACTCACCAAATGAATCGAGTGGCCCGGGTGCATGGCCCCGAACCCATAGCAAGAGGTGTCTGTGCAATTGTGAAGAATCGCCAAGCACTCTGGATGCCACTCGTAAAGGTAAAAAGCAACTTTATTTCAGCAGATTAAAAACAGAGTGTGGACGAGTTTCATATTTCAAGATACAGTCATAGGCCAATTTAGACAAGCCTTGAAGAGTCCCCTTTTATTTAAAGGCAGAACATCCCAGCACACCCAAAAACCTATTTTTATTAGAGACTCCATACAGGTTAGCTATGTTCAAGTGAACTGGATGTGGCAGCTCATATTAAGCAAGTCCAATTGTAAGAAGTTGGAAGATTTGCACCATGATGCAACTGAGGCCTAAACAAAGTCATGCAGGAAATGTGCATCACAGGCTCTTGTACCAAATGTATGTGACAGCAGATACTAGCAATACCCTGTGACATAAGACAACTTAATTAGGGCCTGAGGGGACCACCAGTGTAAGGTGCCTTTGGGGACCAATGGCTACAAGCCAATAAATGACCGACATTTCTAACAAGGTCCAAAAGCAATGAGAGAGTGCAGTGCAAGTATATAGTAACAGCAGTCCTAGGCCTGAATGGATTATGTGCTACAAACACGACGGGGTAGACGCCAGGTGAGGGAAATGGCGGCTTCAGTAGGTATGGCCTCCTATGTATGTAGCTCGTGTGTTAGTCAGCCCTCTGACAAACCTAGAGTAGCGGGGGACATGCACTTAAAAACCACAGAGGATGCTGGGAGTTGTTTTCGAAACCAAGGATAATGGGGGTACAGACAAGTGACGAAGATAAAGCACACTGGGGACCAGTCCCAATGGAAATGGCGGGACCGGATCTACCGGACAAGTAGCTTAGTTACATTACACGTCCACGATGCACTGGTATAGTAGCCATTGCGGCCGGTAGTCATGGACTCCATACACGTACCTGAGCCTGCTGGAGGGCCGGCTTGCTCACTTTCAGCGCTTTTCGGCCCCGGTGGTTCTCCTGTAGGACCCCCAAAACGGTGCGTCCCCCCACAGGGGCGAGATGTTTTCGCGGCTGAACATTTTCTTGATTCTCCTCCCTCATTAGATGGTCAGCCATACCGCGGATACCGATCAGGAGGGAAAAAGAAAGCGGGGGAAGGACTGGCGCCTGTAGGAGTGTGCGGTTGCACGGCTCCTGCCCTCCCTAGGGGTGTAAATAAAAGGCGATGGTTTACAGTCTGCCTACTACAGGTCAAGCTTTAGGCCCCTTCCCGCTTGTATGCCGGTATATTAGTATAAAGCCTCCCACACCCGCCTCTTCTCGGTGCGCCACTATGACAATCCCTTCTACTTCTCCAGCAGCTGCTGCTTTCTCAATTCAAGTAGCCCGCGACTATTGAAACCAGCCAATCGCAGGACGGCTCGGGGAGACGTCACGAACTGTATGGAAGCCGGGAAGGCCATCTAGAGGACAACGTGAAGAGGTGACGTCATTACAAGGACGGCTAAGCTTTCAAGCCTTGAGTATTTTTTTTTGAAAACTGTTCGTGTTTCTAGAGCGCCAATATATGCTGGGGCGCTACTAAACAGAAGGATGTGTTCACATCAAGCACATACAGATACTGACCGACACGGGAGGTAAACTCCTCTTTATTAAAACTCTGAATCTAAATTCATGTTGTCTTGCATTTTTTTTTTTTAATTTTAGACATCAGAAAATTAGAATTTCTACCTCTCAATGTTTGGCCATTGAATTTATTGAAGTCTCATAAAGGGGTTGTTCACCTTTTAGTTAACTTTTGGTATGAGTTATTTAGCTTTTTATTCAGCAGCTCTCCAGATTGCAATTTCAGCCACCTCGTTGCCAAGGTGCAAATTACCATAGTAACCATGCATTGCTTTGGATGAAAGATTAGTAATAAAAAGTAGCAAGTTGTAGCCTTACAGCAACCAGTGTGATGTGCATAGGGCAGCCATACAGGAAGAAGTGGGTTTTTTTCAATCATGAGACAAGATGGAAATCTTAGGGTAGAGCTACACAAGCGATTTTGGTGCATCCGATGCTGTGCGACTAAACGCCTACATCAAGTTGGATGTGACGGAAACAAGATAAGTAATATAAAGTGGGATGGTGTCACAGCATTGATCTGACGCAACACAACTGCCGGATGCAAATGCTGCAAGCTGCGTCTGATAATTCTATTACTTACCTTATTTCTGTCAGATCTGACTTGACACCTGCATCTATGCGCAGCACGTTGGATCACGCGGAAAACGGCCATGTAATTCTAGGCAGCACAAACCTAGTTCCCCAATACAAGGAGAGTTAAATACCAGGGGGCAGTAACAGGACTGTTCTCATAAGTGGGCTGATCAATGTGTTATCTGTTTCTATCACTTCCCTGTTCTTCCACATAATTTTCTGGTCTATGCGCAACCACATTTTCTAAAAGTTTGAGCTACAGGCTGATTACTCCTTTCCACAAGGCCAGCATTGCAGGCCACTATATTTGACCAGATGGTATATATATGTATGTGTGTATAGCCTGCTGCTCTTAAGTCAAGGGCAGACGGGGGTTGGCTCCACTGCTCTCAGCCTGCAAACAAATCTGCTTTGTTCCCCATCTCCACAGTGACTGCACATAAGTGAATCTTATTGAAATCAATAGATATGTGGCATGGAGCAGATCTGCTTCTCTCACCCTGAAAAAAAATATTCAGAATGAGAGCAGCGGATCAGACACCCATCTTTCCTTGGCCCCCATACACGGGCCGATAAAAGCTGCCGACAGACCGAGTCTGCAGCTTATTGGCCCGTGTGTGGGGCCACCCGACGGGCTTCCCCGATCGATATCTGGCTGAAAGTTGTCCAAATCCCGATCGAGCGGGTTAAAAACCCCAGTCGGATTGCAGCTGCCCTAGGGCCCACGATCGGATCAGCCCGATATCGCCCACTTCAATGTGGGCATATCGGGGAGAGAACTGATCGTTTGGCGACATCGCCAAAAGAGCAGATCTCTGCGGCTATGGCCACCTTTAGGCTGATATCAGATGGGGGCTGATCTCAGCTTGCTGAAAAAAAAAGCAGGCTGATAATCAGCCCCTACGCTGCCATCTCCTTTCTTTGTTGCCTGCACCCTGAACCATTGCATCAGCCCTGGGTGCAAGCACATGCAGCTGGTTCTCAGCCCCTGTCTGACATAAGCCTTAAACTCAAGTGTTTACTAGTGTGTTCCCCCTCGGTGGCTTTTTTATGCATTATAAGACATGAAAATGAGCCCATTATTCCCTTGTTGCCTGTACCCACTGACCATGTTGAACAGGCAAACAAAGCTGAAAGAGAAGAGAAAGGTAGGTTATGAATCAAGTGAAGTTATATCAATAGCTGAACTCGGGGGGAGGGGGGTACATCTGCCTTAGGGCCCACCCCCAGTGAGTCCACCAGCAGGTCGCCAATGTAATCCATACACTGGCCCTTTAAGAACTCGAATTTCTCTATTCGCCACCTTAAACCTGCTGAATTGATGTTTAAGTCAATGGGAGATGTCCAGGGATCAGTTTGGAGTTGTTTGCAGACTTCCTGACAAAGTTTTTTTCGGAGAAAAATGTCTGAATTACATGTCTGACTTAGAGTTTCAGGTGTTTTTTTTTTAATTTTTTTATTGGTTTTCAACATAACATGTAATAAATGCAATAATATAAAATATAACATCAGCAGTTTTGTTTCATTAAAAGGTACCGCTAATTATCAGTGCATAAAGAGCAGCTGAACATAACAAGTCGCGTCCAGTGACCACATCAATTATCCTGTTCCATTTCTGGCATTATATATAATATATATATATACATTATAGAAGAAGATAACAGGAGATAGCATAAAAAGGGGGGGGGGGCAAGGATTAGAGGAATACAGAAGAAAAATAAAAAAGGTGCAATTATAGCTGCCAATTGTTCCTACCAAGAGACATCTCTATTATGATGAGCGGCAATGGAGGCTCCAGATTCTGTTCAAGTATTGGATCCACGGGTGCCACTCCAATTCCACCTCGTAACTCCTATCTAGAAGTTTGTCTCTGATGAATTCCATTGCCCTGGTCCAATTAACTTTAGTTATCAGTGTTTGGAGACATGGAATTTGCGGCCTCTTCCAGCTCCCTACTAATAGAGATCTTGCTGCTGTCAGGATATGAGTAGCTAATTTGTTGGAAGGCTTCGAGTGTATGGCCCTAATTTTCATGCCTAAAAGAAATGTATGGGGAGTCGGCTGAATTGTATAGTGTAAGAGAGCAGAGTCGCAACCATCTTCCAAAAAGTCTGAGCTATGGAGAGTTTCAGGTTTTAACACCATAGGAATAACGGTTTCTGTCTGTACCTCCATCTTTCTGATTTTATGGGGTTCATAAATGCTACACATTTTGTATATAAAGGTATGGGATCTGTTATCTGGAAACCCGGTATCCAGAAAGTTCCCGAATTAGGGAATGGCCATCTCCCATAGACTCCATTTTATCCAAATAATCCAAGTTTTAAAAATGTATTTCCTTTTTCTCTGTAATAAAACAGTGCCTTTTACTTGATTCAAACTAAGATATAATTAATCCTTATTAGAAGCAAAACCAGCCTATTGGGCTATCATTGTTTAAATGATTTTGTAGTAGACTTACCTTATGCAGATCCAAATTACGGAAAGATCCATTATCCAGAAGACCCCAGATACCAAGCATTCTGGATAACAGGTCTCATACCTGGATGAGAATCATTTTACACCAGGATTGCTATAGAAGTAGTTTGTGCTTTCTTTTTCTGCCATCTTGTCTCCTTCATGTAGTGAGCAGCGTTTTTGTGCGGAGCTACTGTGCTTGAAAACGCTGCTCACTACAGAAAGTAGACTGAAGGATACATGATGGCTGCTGTGAAATCCACTGGACAGGACCCGCAAGGAGGGATAAATAGAAAGTTAGGGGCATTTGCCTAGGGTACCAGGTAGGCTGAGTGGGAGGAGGGAGGGGGCCTATTTAGGGTAGGTGAGTAGAGTTTATTTATTTATTTATTTATTTTTTAAAACGGGTTTGGTTCTCCTTTAAGGAGGATTTATCTGATCAAATTCAAGTAGATGTTTTCCAGGGGTGTCTAATAAACATGAACTATGCAGTTTGTCTCTCATAAATATCAATATAGAACATATAAATACACCTTTCCTCTCTAATCTACACACTAGCAGGGCAACAGTTTTCAGACTTTTTAGATCATCTCAGTCCAGCAATGGTATTAAAATGGTGACACAAGTTCTGTTACTGAACTACAACTCCCAGCATGCCATGACAGCCATGACTGGTGCCTTGTGACAA
>CM044432.1:53711670-53732684 GCA_024363595.1 Xenopus borealis | reverse complement strand
AATATAAAGTGATATACTGAAAATCTTTTATAAGGAACAATTTTTTCAGTATGCTTTTTATAGGTAAACAAGGATGCATTTAAGTGGAACTTGTTATATTAGCCACACATTAGAACACAAGGCACTTCAGAATTCAAAATAAGAATCATTGTTGATCTAAAATTAGGCGTTATCATATACAGTATCTCAAAAAAATTATCTTATCTTAGAATCCAATTAAAATGTTTAATTATAATATGATAAACTCCTCTAGATCAAACAGAAATGTTAAGAAGGAAAACTGTAGCATAACAAAGCCGCAGACTACAAAACATACAGATCTTAATAAATTAAGCTGTCCAGACCAAGTTGATGATTACAAGGATGTATTCAAATCATTAGTGCTTTGCTAAAAGCATTTATCTGTCTTGTTTAGTGTACACAAAGTCTATCAAGTAAAAGGGAAGGACTGTTTTGTTGAGTGTTAAAGCCTTCTTTTTTTATACATATTTGTTTGCCATTCTACATTACCTAAATAAACTAGTTTATATAATATAGTATATACAGGGTTGGTGTGAGTTTGTGTGTATTTGTGTGTATTGGGTTTTTTTGGAGCAGTTTAACATGATGGAGTTTGTTTTCTCTTCAACACAACTTTGTGGATAAAAAGCCAGAACAAAACATCTGAGTTTGACACAATTAATTGCTTTCCCTACGCCAAGCCTGACTGACTAACAGGAAATATAGGTCTCTAATTCAAAATATATTAGTTAAATAGATTCCCTTGATATGTATGCTTGTTATAAGGTGATATGCTCTAGTCTCAGCCTATACTTTTGCACTGCATGGGCAATAATTGCCAAAAAAAAAACAAAACTTGTGAGGCTAGGGACAGACAGGGAGATTCGGGGAGATTCAGTCGCCTGGCGTTTAATAGCAGGCGACAATCTCCCCGCACGTCCTTCTCCCTGTCCGTCGCTAGTTGAAATGTAAAAGCGCCGGCTCTGTGCACACGCGGTGCGGCGATTTCCGGAATTGCCCGAAGTTTCCTCACGAAGTAACTTCGGGCGATTCCGGAAATCGCCCCACCGCGTGTGCACAGCGCTGGCGCTTTTCCATTTCAACTAGCGACGGACAGGGAGAAGGACGTGCGGGGAGATTGTCGCCTGCTATTAAACGCCAGGCGACTGAATCTCCTCGAATCTCCCTGTCTGTCCCCAGCCTAAACCACTGAGTTTCTGGACAAACATCTCAGGTGCAGGGCAGCCTAGAGTGATTCCCACATCAAGGGCAGCACTATTTTCATCACCACTAGAATTAGCAATGGTCAAAAAAGCTACTCTTTCTATTTCTAAAAAGAGGGTAAATTATCATTTTGTAAAGAATCAATTTAGAGTAAAATTATTAACGAACAATGCTGACAGCTAAAACTGGACCTAAGCAGCTTATTAAAAGTGACAGAAGAAAAACAGATTATTCAAAGTGACATTTCTTCAACTGATTAAATTCTTATATATTCCTAAAGGCTTATGGTCATTTACTTAGGCTTAACATTAATTAGTTTAATATGGGCACCAGACAATGCACAAGCTTTATGCACGTTGTACAAATCTTCATAGAACAAATTACCTGATGGGTTATTTTCTACAGTCCAAGATGCAAAAGCAAGAGCACTAAAATGACACCCCTTTTTGCCATGTACGTAGGTCAATCACACATGGACAAATCTCCTCTTCTGCAGGCGGTTCATCAGGTGGTGTAACTAGATATTACTGGGCAAGTTATTTTTCAGGCCCCCAAAATTTCTAGAGGTTTTACCAATATGTATTGAAATAATACATGAATGATGGCCTTGAGGCATCCCTATACCTCCTGGGCCCTCCTGCAGCTGCAGGGTCTGCTTCCTCTATGATTATGCCCCTGGGTTCATCTCTTCCAAATACTTTTCCACCAGCCATACCGCAAATTGCTGATGGTAAACCATATGCATTTACTTGAAAAAAAAAAAAAGCGTCTCTCCTCATGTGTCATAGCCCTTGCATAGCTCATATTTAGCTTTCTTTTCCTGTACATGTATACTGTCATATACAGGTTAATATTTTTATTGCTGAAAACATAGTTGCTGTGTGACATATCATCCTATGTTTACATAATAAGACATTAGTCTGTATACAAGTATTCCACAATGTTTTTTTTTTATTCTTTACAGACATTTATAGCTGTCTAAAGTTGCGGATGAATTAGCACCAATGGGGATTCATCCCATCAAAGCAGCCAGTTCAGTGGGTTTAATCGCACATTATAAAATCCAAGCACCAAAACATTATTGCTTCTGTCATTGCCTACAGCAATTTAAGGTAATTATGTAGCAAACCTTAACAGAGAGTTAGAGTTATCTTGAGTATTCTAGACATTGATTGCTTAAGCAGGAAAAGAAAACCCCACAGAGTAAATGTGAACAAAAATCTTTATAAGGGCAATCTTATGGGAGAAGTCAAGTAGAATGAATTTCTTCCTCCCAGCTTCTGATCCATATTTATGTTCATCACTGGTACATTTCCCAAAGGAAATGATTGTATGTTGGCCTGCTCCAGTAATATTTCAGCCTACTATGGAAGCAGACTGGAGTGTAAATACTCAACTTTCCTAGCACAACATCTGCAGAGCCAATTTAATTGAATTTTTCAGGTTTTGTACTGCAGAAATCAAGGACTGTAAATTTTATAGCTGTGTTACAGAGTTCATGTTTGCTATGAATTGTATTCCATAATGTCAACTTACACTATTAGTAATCATTCAGTTCATGTTTGATATTAAACCTTATATGGTCATAACAGGAATATCTCTTTTTATCCTGTAAAATATTTTTAATTGCACACTGCATATATGGGTGTGTTACATTCTCAGAGTTTATAAAAGAACAAGTCTAATAAAAAATAACATTATAGAATAAAAAGGTATTTTATAATGTGTTTCAATAATGTGTATGGTTTGTTTTGGCCTATTTTCCTGCCAAACTAAATGACTAATGGTCTACTATTTCTCTGAAGCACCGAGATAGGGCCACATTCTGCAGTTAAAATTATACTTCTAGTTATTTTGTCCCAAGTAGAATACATTTATGATCAATTGGAATGCCCATTATAGTTATGGGGCCTGTTATCTAGAATGCTCAGGACCTGGGGTTTTCTGAATAAGGGATTTATCAATAATTAGCTGCACAATAATTAAATGAATTAATTATTAAACATTAATTAAACCCAATAGCATGGTCTTGCCCTTGGTAAGGGTTATTATATCTTTGTGGGTCTGTTTCCTACAGAAGACTTCTAGCAATATTTTCTGTGTCTTTATTGATTGAATTCACTTTCCTAAAACCACCTAGCGCTTTCCAGGGTGATCGTTAAGATTCACTGAACAAGAACTGAGTCAATATTTGCAATGATAGATTCCAGTAATCATAGATTCCAGATAATCATAGGCATTATCCGGTAGACAATGTAAGAAGCAGTTTCAACATGTCAATCAGAAAAGCTAGAAAGTCATAATCCTATATACATATTGTCTAGCATAAAATTGGATGAACATGTGACTACACTTTGTTTTTAATTTAAGACTATTTTAAAAAAGTGTTACTGCCAGCATATATGTCTTAAAGGGATAATTCTAATATGCTATCTAAGTGAGGAGCTTTTTAGAAGCTGAACAAGACAAATTTTTAATCTCCGCATTACAAATTGGGAGGGAAGCTCTGCAGGTGAAGGGGTTGGTGATCAGCGATCAATTAGGGGGTAGTACTCCTTGGTGCCACTCACATTCTATGAGCCTTTAATGTAGATTGGCAGTTCAGCCATACAGGCTTTGTGTGTACCCGCTTCTTTCCATATAACTGGGAGGAGTTGAGTGCGGGTGAAGGGGTGGTTATCCAACTATGACTCGAAGGGGATTGGCGGCTATTTGATTAGACGGGTCTGAGACCCACTAGAACGGTTTTCCGTTACCCACTTCCTATCTCTAGTCTATTCTTAGGTTTAGTCAGAGGCAAGCCGTGCAGGCAGGTGTGAGACCCATTCAGAAGCCTCTTAACACCAACACCTATTTGCAGTCTGTCTCCCTGTTCCTTACCAGTTTTTAACTTTTGATTTATTAAAAGCTACATTTTAAGATGGTGATCAGATTACAGGATGGGAAGGTGCAATTATAAGGGTCAGCTTTCTCTCTTCCTTCATCCATGATTTATATTTAGACCCTGCACAACATTCACTGTTTCACTGTGCTCTCTAATCCATATTTTCTTATAAATTTTCTTATAGATTTTACAGCTTCTTATAAACCAATGTAAATGTTAAGAAGAAAACACACACACTAGAATTGTCATCCATATTATGAACTTACACCATGAATTACTACAATGACCTGCCATGTGCAGTGATCCTCAAAAAACCTTATCTGCAACAAGCAATACATAGTATTCAGACACGGGTATAAATGGCCTCTGTCATGTACATTGCAGCATGTTCTCTAATTACATATACAGTAATGGAACTTAATGCAGGAAATGGAGCAGGGACTATGACATCCCATATTCATTCAATGTTAATAATTTGCTAAATATGACTTCAGTTTTATGGGTAATGTTCTGTATAACAAGGGGGTATGATCTTCAAAGATGCCTAATAATTATCCATTAAGGAATCATCTAAATACATTAAACATTCAGCATATTGCACACTATACAGCATGCTAAGATCAAAATAATTATTTAGAAGAAAAAAAAAAGGAAATGAATGCAGATTATTTTGTTCACACTATTTAGCAGCCTTCCATTGTACCCTCATATCTGAATACACTATTAACAGACTTCTCTAGATGATAGCAAACAGGCAAAGTCAAGAAAGCAATTAATATACATTAAGCGCTTTACAGTGTAATTAAGACATATCTATGTTTTTGTTTTGAAACAAAGTATTTTTCAACTTTTTTTTTCAGTACAAATGTGGGAGGAAATTATATCAGTTTATAGTTTAACCCTTTCTCTGTAAATCTAAGATGTGGAGAGCTTGTTTACACAGCCCTCATTATTTCTATTTAAACAAACCCTACTGATACAGCAGTAGCTAATAAAGGCAAAAATACATTATTGCTTTGTAATACACTAAAGCCATAAACATCTTGTAAATTACATCCTTATAAAGGGTGAGTAGTGATGTCATCAGTTATACATTGTGAGTAGTGATGCCATTTTATGACATGACTCACTAAAACTTGTGTATTATAATAAGGTACCCCTTGTAGGAAAATACTAGGATATTAGAAGTAACCTTGGAGTTCCATGACCTGTATAAATATATATGGTCATGGAACCTACGTATAATATCCTTATATTTTAAAATGGGGGTATTCTCGTGCAGGAGCAATGAACATCCTAGATATTAAAGAATAATGCACACCCTATTGTAAAATATGAGTATGGGGGTTATTTACTAAAATCAGCAAATTTCTTAATTTACTCTTAAAGCCACTTGGACCAAACTCACATGCACATTTTACCAATAAATTTGGATGGAAAAAATCTGGTGCGGGCAAAGAAAAATAAATAAAATCATGAAATAATACAAATTGTACAACTTTTCAGATTTGACACCCAAAAACCACAAATTAATTGGATTATTGTATGAAACCCAGAGCAGATCAGGATCTGCCATTGACTTCTACATGATCTCAGCAGGTTTGAGATGGAGTACTTTTTCATTTAGACTTAACACCATTTGAGTTTAATTAATCACTAAACATTCACGTTTTCAAAGTAAAACTCCCAGACTTGGTTGCCCTTTTATTAGCCACCTGTGGGATCACCTGACTATAGCTGAAAGGGGAGTTTTACTTTGAAAACAGCGAGTAAGTTGCAGGTAAAATTTTGTATAATGTATAATGTATAATGAAGCAATAGAATTTTTAATGAATCAGACGCAATTTGAGAGTAAGACTGACCATATCGGGGCGTGACTTTGACGTAGTTGGCCAGCTTAAATATATTGCAATATAAGGACAAACAATCCCTGTTTTGATTAAAGGGGAAGACATTTTTAGTAGCTTAAGGCACAAAATGTTAAAATGTAAGTAAAACGTTAGAGTCATTTGCCCAGGGTAGTAAGTAGGCTGGGGGGAGAGGGATCTACAGGAGGGGGGGGTTTAAAGTATGGATTTAGTTCTCCTTTAAGACTTTACCACTATATTCACAAGACTATAAGACTTTGTTATGTGAATTGATCTTAAAATAGTGTAGGATTCAACCAAATTCAGAATTTAAAATTACATTGAAAGCCTGAGTTTCTAATGCCGATCTTACCATATGTAAAGTACTCTATTTCAGGTGGCAGCGTGACCAAGGAAAGATCACTTTCTTGAATAAACTTGTCCACATATTGTTGTGCTTTTGTGGCTTGCATGAAGGCTAGAAGTCTGGCTGTAAAGGCTGCAATAAAGATGGAGAGCATCCCAAAGTCCAGTACGTTCCATAGTTGTAGAATGTATTCCCTGGGTCCTTCCAGCCACAGCTCTTTGCACTCTGACCACATCATTCCTATCAAATGCAACATGTCTATTGTCAGTTTTATATTTTATTATATATTCCAAATTTAAATCAGATTGTAATCATAATAGCCACAGCTGAAACAATATTTATTACTAAGTACAGGGCATTATTAGAATTTCTGCAGGCCTCTGTGCTTCAAGATGGTGCTCATAGAATTGCATTTTCCTATGACTACAGCCAGCCAATAAGGAAATTAGGCCCCATCACTTCTGCACCCAATCCGATTCCTAACTTGTGCATCATTCAGAAAAGCAAGTTAGGGATCAATGATGGGCACAGGCCACAGAGGACCCCCTGCATTTACCACCTGCAAGAGGCAAGAACAGGGCTGCTTTGCACCTGTGGACATAGCACTTTGCACGTTAGAAGAAGATATATGTATTCATAAAGTGCCAACATGTTTCACAGCACTGTACAATAAATTGGTTGACGCATAAAGGGGCAGATTTATCCAAGAACAAAATTTGAAGTTATGTGATTTTTTTTTTAACTTAATAAATTTATGTTAAATAAAGTTAATGTACTTGAATGGGAGGTTATTTTTTTTTTTAAAACTGGAATGTTTAACATTTGATTGAATATGAACGACCTGAAAAACTTTAAATTTGAATTAGTGATTTTTGAACAAAAGAAAAAAAAGCAAAAACTCAAATGTAATATTCGAACCTCAATAAATCTGCCCCTAAACATACTGGTCACATGCAAAAATCAACAACCGATATAATTGATAAAGAGGTCCACACCCATAAGAATTTGCATTCTAAAAGACCCCTTGTGTTTTATTAATGCCTTCCCTGACTAAATTGCAATAATGAAAACAAATCCTCATATTGTATACAATTTTTTTGACATGCCTCATTAGACACTGTTGGGTAATTCACATGTGCAATATTGCCAAGGAGTAGATTATACATGTAAAGGAAGAACTGTGTTTAAAAAAACATACCTAGAACCCATACCATAATAAGCATCTCCATCCATGTAAATCTTGTCGTTTTTACTCTAAAAATTTGTTTTGGGTATTCAATGACTGTGATGTTGGGTAGAGTCGTAATGCCTTCAAACCTGTCGGAGGCGTTGAATACTAACAGGCACAGGAAAATAATAAATGATGCAGCATGAGCTACAAATTTCATGAAGGGACTGCGAAGAATTCTGCCAAGCTAGAAAAAGAAAAAGAGAAGCATCCAAGTTCAGTATGAGATGCACAAAGCCATGTGCAATTCAAAGTGCTATATAACACAATTATTCAGGTTTTGTTTTTGGTGGGTTGGTGGTGTATGCTAATGACCTTCATTCTATAGAATGGCCCTCTCTATGTGAGGTACTAAAAGACATGAAAGGGTAAGTGCAGTGGCGTAACTACCAGGGCAGCGGCGGATGCAATTGCACCAGGGGCCGCTCCCCCAGAGAGCAACGCAGCGAGACGCAAAGGAAAAAACATGTGCTGCAGCTCAATGATAAGGATAAAACTCTCGTCTAGCGCATTTTAGAGGGGGAGGGGGGCTTGGGTGCACATCGAACTGGCCTTCCTGGGTAATGGGACTTTTCCTGGTGGCCCCCGAAGGGACCCATTGCTGTTTCTGGAGCACAAAGCATTTAACATTACTGCTTTTTCCAAGTTCTTTTTGTGTTTAATTTATTTCCACCAGTAGAAAACATAGGAAAGCTTTTTCCTCAAGATAACCATATATTCTGGGCTGTAAACAGCTTGAGCTTTGACATTTTCAACATGCACACTGTCTCTCTATCTGTGCTATCCTCTGCAGTCTGTCTCTATCTAATGTATTGCTCTGTGCACTTACACAGCTTGTACAAGCAATAATACAACAAAGAATACATGCAGGAAAGCACAGCTGCCTCCATAGAATTAGTCCTGAATGTTTCTTTTAGAAAACAGCCTCTCTAGTTGCTGTGATATTTCTATTAATTAAATGTTTCCCATAGACATTAGGGAACAGGCATATAAAAACAGTGCTTTTTGGGTTAAATAAATAACTCATATTTAAAGTGAACCTCTTAAACATGAGGATATAGGTATGGGACCTGTTATCCAGAATGCTTGGGACCTCAGGTTTTCCAGATAATGGATTTTTCCATAATTTGGATCTTCATACTCCTAGTAGAAGGTCATGCAAACATTAAGGGGGTAATTTATTAATGCACAATTTTTTCGCGATGTCCGTTTTGACACAGAAAACCTGAAAATGTTTTTTGCGATGTATTATGCCCAGAAGCTGTTTCAAGTCCACCATCTAAAACCTGGCAAATTCATGTAAAAGTCAATGGCAGATGTTCCCTTAACCATTTCAAGATGTTTTAATCCTCACAAAATATTCAGAGTTTTTGGGGGGGGGGGTTTCTGGGAAAAGCACATTTTTCATGGTTTTCGGGCGTCAATCGTAAAATATTCAGGTTTTTCAAGTGACAATCCGAAAAAGCTGTGGTCTTTCCGACTTGAGTTTTTTTTCTTATATAAGGGCAAATCATGGATTCTAGTTTGGCCAGACTTTTTTTATTTAAAGAGTCTGAAGAGTTCGAATTTTGATAAATAGCCCTTTAAATAAACCCAATAGACTAGTTTTGCTTCCAATAAGGACTAGTTATATCTTAGTTTGAATAAAGTACAAGAAACTTTTTAATATTATAAAGAATAATGTATAATTATTATAGCAAAAAAAGGAAATCATTTTTATAATTAGGATTATTGGAATATAATGAAGTCTATGGGAGATGGCCTTACTGTAATTCAGAGCTTTCTTTACGAGTCCCATAGCTGTTCCATGGGTTTCTCAATAAAAAGGAAAGATTTTAGAGCTCCAATTGGTGTGCCCTTGATATCAGTTTCTCTGCGCCCTTGGTGTCACTGGATAATGCAGCTTTATATAAAACCCAATTTTAGCCATGCACTACATCTTTTCTGCCTTATATCTTTGTATGATGAATAATATTTATTACCTTTTTCTTCAGTTGCTGGAATAAAAAAGGCCAATGGTGAAGAATCTATTGTTTATCTGAAATAATGTTTTATCTTTGCTGCTATCTTTGGGCAATTCCAAACACTTACACGTGTGAATGTTGACCACACACATCTATTATTGAATCCCTGTTGTTTTGCCCAGGGAAGAGATCCATTAACAGATAGTATCAGCACACGCAAGTGTTCAGTGAAACACAAGCTAATGGCATTATTGACCAGAAATGAAATTATTCACACAAAACCGTGCACCACAACATGCATGCAATTCACCACTGGAAAGTCGTGCGTGAGTTGACGCACAAGCTATTTATCACACTTTGCAATGGTACTGGAATTCTGGTGAAAACATTGTGGGTAAAAATACATGGAAATTTGAATCTGAATTTTGCATTTTGCAAGGGGCAGTTTTGGTAAACGCACCTTCATGAATAATGGAATATGGAGCATCTGCCCATCAAATGCTGCACAGAGAGATAGAGGCAGATTTGTGATAATTTTAATTTTATAGCTACAGTATTTTTCAAATTTGAAAAAAATTTAAACCTTGGACATCTCAAATATGTGTTTATGTATGGAAAAAAAAAACATGAAATATAATAACTTTAAAACACAGAAAAACAACTTGAATGTAGTGAAATCACATTTGATGCTATATTTTAGTGAATCTTGAATTTTGAAAATGCAGTTTTTTTTTTGCCACAAATTTGCAACTCAAATGCTTTGGAATGTTAGCGCTCCCACAGGAGTGATAATCTTATGCAACACTTAACATTTGTTAAGCCCCGGTAATTCAGTTTGGACAACTCTTTTCCTCTCTGAGACAATCGGTATTGTATTTTACATGGTGTTGCCACTTTAAATTGCAATATGAAAATATGAATGACCTCAGCATTCACATATATTCTTGGCAATTTAAATATGGCAGCAGCTAACACATCTGCATTTATTTTGCATGAATTGTTGTTGTCATTTGGACATTAGCTTGCAACCATGCTAAACATATCTTGGGACATGTTTATTGTAGGAAGCATAAGATGTAAATCCTGCACCATATTTAAATACTTCATTGAAAATGCCTAAAGCTTTGATAAGTCATGTTCAATTTATTTATCTATCTGCAAAACTCCTACAGGCAGATTAAGGCACAGATAAAAATTATCAGGTGCTCTATGTCCTTCTACATGGGATAGGAGAAGGAAAGTTCTGTTAAACTTGGGATGCCAATAGTTAGGCACCCCCAAGTTATCAAATTTACTTAGCTGATACCCTGGGCCGATGCAAGAATTAAGAGAAAATTTCACCGGCCCAGGATTCTTCCAGCGAGCACCACATAGAGATAAGTCTTACAGCTTATTCTTTCTTCTCGCAGCTGAGCATGCATATTAGTCTGCCCCAGGCAGTCCTGGTTCTAGGGGTAGGCAGAAGAGGAAGCTGCCTAGGGTGCAACAACAGGGGGGTGTTGAAAGAGAGGACGGGAAGAGGGGAGACTGAAAAGAGTTGGAGAGAACACCACAGGGCAGCAAACATGAACTAGAGGTAGGCAAAAGACTCTTTTACAGGTACCTACCTGTAAAAGAGTCTTTTCCTACCTCTAGTTCCTGTTTGATGCCCTGTGGCACTCTCCCCTCCTCTCTTTGAGTCTCCCCTCTGTCCCCTTCCCCTCCACTCTGTCCCCTCCCAATACCTTTCCATCTTACTCGGTGCTGTAAATGTGCATGTGTGCACACGAGCACGCACGCACAGTTGCGTTTGTATGGAGGAGCGGGCAGGCCAACCGTGTTGGCTTGGCCTGACCCTTGCCCCATGAAATTTAAAGAAAGAAGAAGCCAGAAGATGATTGCTCCATGGTGCTCGCTGGAAGAATCCCGGGCTGGTGCAGTTTTCTCCTGATTATTAAACTGGCCTGTGGTATCAGGTAAATAAAAGCGGTCACTTGGGGGTTCCTAACTTTTTGCACCCCAAGTAAAAAGACCTTTCCTTCTCCTTTAAAGGAGACCTGCCACCCTAAGAAATGAATCCAATTTATTATTTTTTGTGTTTGTTAAGCAAAGTAAACATTTCTTATATTAGATACATTTAAATCATTGTTGCCAACGGCCTCGGAATTCACAACCACAGCAAGCAGGCAGCAGTCATTTTGTGGACAGTGTTGTTGATATAAGCTTTACAACCTTGTTTATGTGCCAGAATTGGAGACTTGATGCCCATGCCTACTAGCTGCACAATTTTAGTCTGTGAGCAGAGGGGGGCCTAAGGCATAGAGGAGGGGCAGACATTACATGATTGACAGCTGAAATCTTTAAATGCATTTTTAACAGGTATGGAGGTTTTAGTGAAAAATTATTTTGGTTTCCTTTTTGTCAAGGACTTTTATTATATAAATTTTTCCGTCTGGGTGACAGGTCCACTTTAAGTATACGAACCACAGTGCTCCTCTTTCCCCCTACTCTCCTGTTGTGTTAGCCTGGTGCTGGTTAGAGAGGTCGGCACCTCTCCCACTATTGTATACAGGAAAAACACCAAACACTCCATGGCTAGTGTAGTGTAGGTTAACCCTGCTACAAAAGCCATCAAGTATTTGGTGTTTTTCCTGTATAGGTCCACCATAACTATTAAGATAATACACCATCTCTTTTCATTAACAGTACTGGAATTCTAATCTCTGTTACTTTTAAAATGAATTGGGATGACAGGCTGGACACCCCTGGATGCATTCTATCCGCTATATAAGAAAAATATTATTACATATATTAACCTGTTCAGTGATACAGTTACCTGCACCTGTCAGTGGAGGTCTTAAAAGTTATTATAACATGTGGAATTCAATACCCGGCTACATGGTGCGATCCAGTAACCAACAGCAAGAAAAGGAAGCCCTAGTGCAACAACCAGTACAACTAGACACTTGATGGCGATGGGTTGTTCTCGTAATCCAGAGATATTTTCATACCAGATGGTTAGCAACTGCTGCTGGCAATTGGGATGAGCCACGAACTGTGAAAGAGAAAAAAATGTCACCGATTTTAGCTACACTGTAATCTGACATTGAACCTCGGGTACCAAATTGAAAATGTAAATTCTACAAGACAGAAACTCATGCCTAAACCTCTGTAGAGCTATAATAGAATAAATATGCAAAAGGATATCAGTTCCATTGATGTAAGTAAATGTAAAGGACAGTAATACTGAAAGCTACAATTTATTGCCTCCCATAAAATTTTATTATTTCTACAGTATGTTATTATTCTATCCTATATACATATAAAAATATGTAAGTTGAAGTCTTGGGAAAATGGGAAAAATGGGAAAAATATGCAGAGTGGCAACTCACTGAGATTCTGCCTACTATTCTATATTCTGCCTACATATTAAAGTAACCTTGTGGTCACCAACACAATAGTTCAGTATTGGGTTCTGAGGTGACAGCCACATATACAGTATCTTTACTTAACGATTCAACATAATTTACATTTTAAAAAGTACTTAGAAGTGCACTTTTAGAAAGTATGCTTTTATTTTAAGATCCACATTAATTTTAAAAAGTTTGTAGTGAAACACTGGAAAAAAATGAAGGCTTTCCTCAAATTAGGGTCAATGGGGTCCGTTTACTAAAATGCGGTAAAAACCTTAGCACAAAATATAGACAAATTTAATGCAGAATATGTTTTTGCGAGTTTATTAACCTGTCACAAATATAACTTTGCGAACATGTGTTTGCTAGTTATTGCATTCGCTGAAAATAACGCTACATACACATTAACGCCTGGTTTACTAAACATCAAAATGTGCGAAAGCCAAAATTAACGCCAGAATATTCGCAAAGTTTTACCGCCATCTATATAGTGGTGGTAAATAATTTTTTCGCCAGAAAATTCTCAAGGGGACAGGAAATATCCCAAAACACCTTGTTTTACCTATCATTCTGTTCCTGTTGCTATTCCTGACAGCAGAAGAGAGAAGTGACAGGATAATCAAAGATGTTTTGGATTATTCTTTTCTCTGCTGCCACAGCAAGCTTTTTCAGCTGAAAGACGAATTATGGCTAGGAGGGACCAAGGCTTCGTCAGCCTTGATTAAACTACATCTATATGATGCACACAGATCGATTGGTAAAACTTGTTTATGATTTTATTATATGATTCTGCTGGCAGGGAACTGGATATATTGAAATGTGGCTTTATATGATGCATACATGTTTGATTGTGTGAAATGTGATTATCTATGTCTCTATTTTGACACTTGGATTTATGAATTTGATATATTTTGCCTCGCGAGTCAATTTGGAGCGATTTCAAAAAGCGTGCCGCTCCGTGTGAATAGGCGCCGGCGTTTTCAAGCAACGCCGGTGCGCTCCAGGACTTGGCTATTCGGGGAGGTTCGGGGGCTACAAGTCGCGGCCAGAAGTCGCCAGGCGACAAATTGCCCCCGAATCTCCCCGTCTGGCCTTAGCCTTAGTAAACTTAGTCGCTGTGAATATTCTGGCAGAAAAATATTCGCAGAGATAACATGGCGAAACATATCGTCAAATTTACCGTGCTGTAGTAAATCATGATTTCGTGGTGAGATGCCTTAGTGTAACTGTCCATTCACATGGACCTTTTACTCTTACTATCCACACAATGCTATTTCCTTTGTATCATCTTTATGGGTAAATTCCTTCAACTACATCTCTTCTATGTTATACAAAATGTATTATCCTAAAACACCAACCAAGAAGATGTGGATAAAGTTGGTAAATGGAGCACATTCAGTAATCAAACAATGGGCCAGATGCTATCAATGAGAAAACCCAATTTTCAGAAATAAATGTTTCTCATCAAATTGAATGTGGCCCAATTTGTGATAAAATCTAACAAAGCTGGTTAGGCATAGAGGGGCTGACTTTGTCACATGAATATAACTCAGGGGGCCATTTATAAAGTTTGTGCAGCGCATTTTTATTTGCAAATGGATGTTTTGCCCATGTTTTAAATTAGCAATTTGCGAAAACTGTTTTGCTAATATTTTTTTCTCCACCAAAGTCATGGCATGTCATCTATTTGATTATCTGCACATGTGGTGCTAAATATGTAGGTAAAACTATTAGACCAGTTAGAAAACGCATGTCTGAACATATGAGCTGTGTCTCAAGAAATGACACAAGTTCAGTTGGATTTATACGTTAAATACCATAACCCCACATGGTCTGAATAGGGAGTGGGAGTTGAGTTGCTATACTGGCAATTAATTATAATCTGGCCTAAATCAGTGGTACATCCAAATAGAACTTCGTTGTGATATAAACACATATATGCATGTTCTAGATATGCGCCATAACAGGTTACTCATTAACACCATTAATATTAATATTACCTACGGAAATAGTAATTTTGGACATGTACTGTATATTTGGATATGCTTCTTTGGAGTGCATATCATTGGGAATATAGATATTTTGTATTTTTGGAATATATTATTTATATATATATATATATATATTTTTTTTTAAATATGATTTTTTAAAAATATGAACTATGATTTCTGGATATTGTCAATTTAGTTTTGATGTACAGATGAATTGGGATCATCTATGTCTCTATTTTGACACTTGGATTTATGAATTTGATATATTTTGATGTATTTATAACTGATTTATTAATATAGTAATATGTATGATTAATTTAGTTTGGAATTTTGGTATATGACCAATTTATTTATTTACATATTTATAATTTATTTAGATTTTTGTGTTTAATCTTTAAGATGTATATATTTCCCGCTTTTTCCACATTGCCTGCTTCTATGATCTTTATAAACATGATTAACTATTGATAGTGAGGATTTACCCAGTGACTCTTGTTTAGTGACGTCGTTTTAAAATAATATGCATATTTTATTTCGAGTGTTCTTATGAGCTAGATACCATTAGGGGGCACTTTAGCTTCTGATGAAGTGACATTCAGTCATGAAACGTGTTAAGCTGATTCCCCTGCCCGTATGTATGCTGTTTTTAACATGGACCAATAAAGACTGAATATTTTTAACAAAGGTTTCCCTAACCCTGCATGAGGACGCCCTCCAAATATCAAGTTTTCTCTAAAGTCATGGCATAACTCAGAGCGTATGTATAAATATTCAGAATTTGTGATTATAGGAGAAAGGTACTCTTTACTTTGGGGTGCCAAAAGTTATGCATGTGTAGTAGCGTGAAAAGGCCAAAATGTAACAAAGAAGTCGGCTATTTTGTTCTATGCACATGAGTCTACCCTGTGAAATCTGAAGAAAGAAGAAGAAGGAAGCTGATCGCTCTGTGGTGCTTGCTGGAAGAATCCCTGGTCTGGTGCAGTTTTCTCCTGATAGGAGCACCTGCCAGTGGTGTGAGGTAAGTATATATATACCTACATTTTGGCACCCCCAATTAAACAGGCCTTTCATTCTCCTTTAAGCCATAATTAAAAAATCTCTTAAATACATCTGTAATACAAATACCTTTTGCTGTTATCAAATTTCAAAATATTTTCTACTTTGTAATAGTTATTGTCTAAAGAACTGTTTATATTGTCCAAAGATGTAATTATACAATTTAATGGCAAATATTCAACAATTAAAAATTCCTGAATTTCCCATGTACCTCTGGCATATTTAGAATACTTTGTGGTTTTGTGGTGTCTGCTTCAGTTAATCTACAGTATAAAGAAAATATATCCCAGTATTTTTTATATCGCTTTTGATCTCTAAGCGTGATCTTGAAATGTTGTGATAAACATTAGGCATTCTGTTCCAGGAAAAACATCCTCTAGCTGTCCTTCATTTCCCCAAAATTTCACAGATTATATTATGTCTTCTTCACAGTAGTTAAAAATACAGTTCTACATCTTCATGTTCTTCTCTGAAATCTGTTTTCTATTTGGATGGTGATGGAAGAAGACAAATTGGCACAAAACAAATTAAAATGTTCTTGTTATTCCAAGAAAACACAGAATATGTCTGCTGTTGTGTTGCTTGCTATACTTATTTATGTCATTTCTATACTCAAGATCCAAGATCACCACTCTCACTTGTTAATTTTGGAACTCCTGTCAATATGGGTTATAATCAAAACACCAGTAAAATTTGTAAATAAAAAAAATTTCATCAAATTAAATCTAAGACCAAGATGTCCTAAAAGTATGCAAAATTATCCAATTATGCCAATAAAAGTGTCAGAGAAATCTAGTCTTCAGTCCAGTTTTGCCACTGAACGAGCCACTGGGACAAGGAAGGGGTGACGTGCAGTGTCCGTATGTGCACCACTGGTCTAGGCCAAGTCCCATAGAGAGCTTGACACATAAGCCCTAGATTTTACACCTGATAAGACCTACAAAAATATATTAGACTTACTCTTTTTATTCTTGCAAGCAGATTTACTCAATGTGTTTAAGAAAACGTGGATAACATTTTCAAGCCTTTACTTTCAACTAGTTACTCATCTTGGTTGTGAGTAGAAACTTGACTGTGTTCTTGAACCATTCTAGTATTATTTAGCCTTGTAATGATAAACATTCTCTATAGATTTTAATAGACTAAATAGACTAAATAAGTCTATTTCAGTTTTCAGTCTATTGCATCCTCCATTTTTCCTTCTATTTTAAGATTACGAACAAGAGTTCTATAGTTCCCTGAGTTTCAGCTTGTCAAGTAAAAGACTGAAATATTATTTACCTTTTTCACTTCATACTTGATTGCAAGTTTAACTCTGCTTAAAGAGGGCCTTTGAGATTCTATTGGTTCAGCATCCACATCACCATTCAAGATGGCCTCTACTTCTTCAGAATCCCGACACAGATCAAGAACACCAACCACAAAATCCTTGCATTGCATAGACAGCTTTCGATAGTCATTCTGGATAAAATAATAACAATATGGCAAAAGTATGAATCATAATGCAATATGTTTACTTGGTCAGACAACATGGTGACCACAAATTACATGTGGCAATAGGTCTGCTATGATGAACTTAAATATTCATGCCTTTAATGATGCTTGAGAAATTAATGCAACATATGGAGTAAATTCTACCAGTCTCAAGAACCTGCAAATTGTATGATTGGATGGTGTTTAATTTAAAAGGCTTTATGTTTTCAGCTGTTCACTGTATATAAAGAGCTCTGGAAATGCACAGTTCATAGTTTATCAATCCCATTGTCCATTTAGTGTTTCTCTCTGAACAATGCTCAGAAGCAGATGTATGAAATATACATCACAGACTTCATTACTGTCGCAATATGTTAGGATGATCAAGCAAAGAAAATTTTATAATGACATTAATATTAAATTAACAATCAATCTGAAAAAACTGAGTTTATACAATTATACAATGGATGATATTAAGGCAGGAAACAATAATTTTAAAATCAGTTTATTTTGTAGGCAAGCAAACCAGATAAACGTTTATCCTTTTGAAACATATTAAAATGTTTCCATATTGCTAAACTTTAGTTACTCAGTGCCGTATGTAAGCTTAAGACACCTATACTGGTAAGTATCTAAAATTAATTTTTCATAGTTCAGGTTATGTAGATGCTTTCATGCAAAAAATATATTTATGGAAAAAATCAGACTGTGAGTCTGGTGTCCCTTCATCCCATCAAATAAATAACTGTGTTTCTTCCATAAATCTGAAAAATTTCCATTAGAGATTAAATGCTTCTCTTTGTATTTGCCCTTATTAAGTTATTTTATTCTGCTAACTTAATAAAAGACTCAGTCTTTGACATATTTATTCTCTTTGTTTTAATTTATCATATCTATCTATCACACCGTGCAATGTTAAACACAGTACAACACAAGCACACCCTAGAGCACAATGAGCTTAACATAAAAGGAGTTTATTTATAGAATTTGTACAATTTAGTTTTTGGTCACATCTAGAGATAGTGGAAGAGTGCAGAGGTCAGTTACAGAAATCCCCCCAAAAAAGAACGCTCAACTTTACTTACCAGAAAGATAAAAACAGTATCAAAATGAGAACCCTCAGCAGGTTCATAATTGCCCAGTTATCAGGGGAGGCCTATCGGCACCCTAGGGAGGTAGTCGGGACCAAGGAGGAAGCTTAAGGGTTAAAGGTCCAACAGCAAGGTACAGGCAAGGATTAGGCAGAATCAGGGTCAAAGTCCAGGCAAAAGGTTTATAGGCAGGCAGCCAAATGCAATACAAAGTCCAGGCGGGGTCAAAACACAGATGACAGGAACAAAAATAACACCCAGGAACGTAGCAAACAGATTCCTATAATTGGGCGCCATGATGGCATCCAATGTGCCTTTAAATATTTAAATTTGGCATCAGTCGTGATGCGATGACATCACTACCCAGCGCCGCTACCCACGTGGCAGCTATTGGCGCCGCCATTGTGGGAGCGACGCCAGAAGAAGGAGGACGCGCCGCTGAGCTGAAGCTAAGACCCTGATACCAGTGCATTAACTCTGTATCAGTTGGTAAACATAACTAGAAATCAGCACAGGTTGGCTTGGAATATGCATACGGTGGGAAATTTTAAGTTGAATGGACATCTTTATGTTATATGTTGCAGCAAATTTATTCAGAGTCGGACTGGCCTAGATCCGCCCCTTAATGCCCTGACCTCCCTTCGTCGGGAGGTAGCAGCAAAGAAATTTTGTGCGTACTTGGCACAAATGCGGTGCATGCGTATTGACGCAATGCTGCATGCATGCGCATTAACGCAGCTCCACAAGCATGCATACAAGTTCTGCACAATGGCGTACCCAGTCTGACGCTGAACACATTACATTTTCACTGCTAATTACACATGTCCAGGGAACCTTAATAAAGTCAATAGAGTTGTTAAAATGCCCTACACATATGCTCACTGTAAAATAATGTTCCATATGTTAGAAAATGTATGGGGAAACCAGTTACCCAAAAAAATTATTTATGACTTTTGCAGCCTATGACACTTAAAAAAGGAAAACACGCCAGTGTTTTTTGAATTTAGATGATTTTTCCTCTCACTGAATATGATGTAATTAACTGAAGATTGAGGAAATTCTAGTCACTCCATTACACTTCGCCTGGTCAGAGCTGGCGAAGGCAAGTCTGGCGAAAGTTAACGTTCAGTAAAATCCGCATCTTAGTGAATCTGCAGAGTAAGTCCAGAGCGAAAAAGTCACCTGGCGATAGAGTGCTAATCCCTGTTTTGTGGTGTAATGACATAATGCGCTGGGGTGATGATGTCAATACACTGGGACACATGTGGTACTGCCACCATCTTGGAAGCAGCACCAAAGAGGAGTGTGATCAGACACTCCTCACACACATAGCTTCATGCAGACTTTTCTAATATTATTTTGGGTCTATTTATAATGGGCATATAAATAAGCAGAAACACACAGGATTATGTAACTTCGAATCAGTGAAATAAAGTTAAAAATTCATTCAAATGAATGCAGCTACATGCAACATGTTTGGAAATATGTAATTTAAAACAACAAACAAAATGTCAGCATTGTTATTTGTAGGACATATAACAGTAGTTGTTTCACATGTGTCTTTAGTTTAGTACATTGCTCTAAATTCTCCAGAGTGCCATCACATCTAAACGCATTTGACATCTGAACATATCTGGCATCTCTTTGGATCATTATAAAATAAATAAATACAGTCTCAAGAGACCATTGTAAGTGGTGAAGTACACATAAAATCTTTTGAAAAGGCAAAGCCCTTAATATTTTGTTCAGACTATTAATCCCGAGAAAGCACTTCCAAATATTTATTTTCATGTATTTTTAAATATGTATTTATAACCATAAAACCATTCAGTGTTGATAAATGCAAGGTTATGCACTTTGGCAAAAATAACATAAATGCAAGTTATACACTAAATGGTTGGGAGTTTCCTTAAAGGGGACATTTTATATAACCTTCATAATCAGATATGTTACACATCCTTCCTCAAAACATGTAATGATTTAGAAAGAATTTTTTTTAAAAAGCATTTTACCTCCTTAAGCTGTCGTTATATCAGAGCTGCAGAAAGAACCTCTCTGCTCGGTGTCTAGGCTGAAATGAAGAGTGGGATTGTCTATGTCACAGGAAGTGGTCACAGTACTGACTGCCAGGCTGAATCTGTAGCTGTAGCAGCCAATCTCCTCCCCTCCCACCCTCTGTCCTGTGTGTTCCCAGCCTGCACATAGCTGTCTTATACTTAGGGTTGCCACCCGGCCGGTATTTTACCGGCCTAGCCGGTAAAACAGCTGCCAAGGCCGGGGCTGGTATTACAAATTTACCGGCAATGTAGCTGGAATGTAGCTGGAACAATTTATGATGTAGCTGGAACAATTTATGATCAGTTGCAGGGAGTTGCAAGGTAAAAGAGCAGCTGTTATGGAACAATTTATAGGGAGGTGCAGGGAGTTGCAAGGGAATAAATGAGGCTGATGTTCTGGAATTGGATACAATTGGGCGGATACAAAGTAACCCCAAAAG
>CM044432.1:53662049-53688758 GCA_024363595.1 Xenopus borealis | reverse complement strand
TCATTATTCTTTTAGTCATTAATTGTGCCATCAGTCCTAGCAACTTGATTTAATTAACTTCAACATCCAAGCTTGTGCTTTCCTTCTGGCTCATAATGTGTAGGAGAGAAAGGTACAGCCATCGTAAGGAACATTACTCTATTTTGTATGAACTAGGCTTCCAATACTGTGTGAGTGTTACTTTGCAGTAATCTGATGTTATCGTATTTTCCATTTTAGAAGAAAGTGCCAAGAGGTCGTTTTTTACCTTTGCGTGAAACAAAAATTAGATCTTGATGTGTTTGCAATAAAGTCAATGACTCAGGGAGAATTGTAGGGGTTTGTGCCCCAGTGATTTATTATGCCAAGAGAGGGGGGCAAAGTACTACAACTCTTCCCCCATTCAGCATAATTTGACAATATCACCTGTCCTGCTTAGTGACAGGCAGGTATCTGTATTGCTGGGAAACACACAGTAGCGCATTTTAGATCAATATGTGCTAATCAGGACAAGGGGTCATTTACACTCCCACTTGGGGGGGATTGCTGTTTAAGAATCATAAATCACTGGGGAGGCAAAATCTCTTACCTTAAGTCAATATGTAAACTGCAACTTATTTTATAATGATCCTGTATTTATGAAGCACTACATGTTATGCAATATTTCTTTCATGACCCACATCAGTCCTTGCCCCAGTGGAGGGGTAATGTAATAAAAGGTAAAAAGATTGTAGCGCAGTGAAGCGTCTAAAGCAGCCAGTCAGCAGGTAGCATTTAGTGGTCAGCAGGGGCGTTTCAGGGGCTGCTGCCGCCCTCCTCATGTTCCATGCTTCTAATTTTTATCGTCGGAGTGGGTGGAGGAGGTGCCACATTGCTATAGCGCTCGCTGCACTAGAAGAGACAAATTTCAATTTTAAAAAACAGAAATTCGGCTCTTAAAGTTACCAGAGGCGGCTTTTTGCCGCCCCTGGTAACTGGCTGCTTCGTGCCGCCTGAGGCAAGGTTCTCACCTTGCCTCATGGTCGGAGCGGCCCTGCTGGTCAGCTGTATTTGTTGTCCAGGGGGACAAAGTAGACATAGAAACCCCACACAGACACAGAATATTGCTTGAACTGCTGGGTCCTGAGTTTGTTTCTGTCCTGAGCACTCTCTATAAGGAGTTTTTTTATGCTTATGAGGAGTTTTTCTGGGTACTATACTTCAGTTGTATGCTCTGAATCTGAATCCTTAATATCATGTGACTTTTCATCACACAAACAAGAAAAATGCAAGTCCTTTCTAACCCTTCATTACCCTAACCAGAATATGCAAATTAGGGTTTGGATTTGTCTGAATCCTTCCTGATTCGGCCTAATCTCATAATAGTGGATTTGGTATGACTGTCAATCTGACATTTAGGGCTGGTGCAGACAGGGAGATTCTGTTGACTGGTGATTCTGCGAAGCGACAATCTCCCTGAATTGCCTTCTCCCTGTGCGCCACCTGTTTAAGTCAAAAAGCGCCAGCGCCAATGCACACGCGGCACGGCTATTTCCAGAATCACACAAAGTTGTTTCGTGAGGAAACTTCGGGCGATTCCGGAAATCGCTGCGCCGCGTGTGCATTGGCGCTGGCGATTATTGATTTAAACAGGCGGCGGACAGGGAGAAGGAAGTTCGGGGAGATTGTCGCCTGCTATTAAACGCCAGGCGACAGAATCTCCCTGAATCTCCCTGTCTGCACCAGCCCTTAAACCAAACAGGGGTCATTTACAACCCCAGGGGGCACAAGTGCAAGAGCACTAAGGGGCTGAAATTACCAGCACTTGTCCCTCCAGTGTTGTTGTTCTCTGTACAGAGTGCCTAATCAAAAATGTGGAGCTCCATGCAGAGAGTGTATGCTGCCTCCTGCCTCTCTCTACCTTGTGTCTCAGAGCACCTATTGTTTCCTCTCACCTGCCCCTCACTAATACAGTGCAGACTAATGCAGTCAGCTGTTTATAGTAAAAGGGGCTGCAAGACTCCAAAACATTGCACATTGGTCTCTGGCTATTTGGGCACACCTGAATGCAGTGTGCAAAATGCAAAAAAATGGTGCACGTTGTGTGTAGGTTTGCAAATGAAACCTAATATCATTTTGTACTGATTTAGGATTCAATCAACAAAACAGGGATTGTTTGTCCATATATTGCAATATATTTAAGCTGGCCAACTACGTCAAAGTCATCCCATATCTGGCCAGTCCTACTCTCGAATTGCATCAGATTCATTAAGAATTCCATTGCTTCATTATACATTTTACTAAGGACTAAGTTTTACCTGCAACTTAGGGGCAGATTTCCTAAGGGTCGAAGTGAAGATTCGACTTAAAAAAATGAGAATTTCAAAGTAATTTTTGGGTACTTCGACAATCGGATAGGCCAAAATTTGATCCAAATTGAAAAAAATGTGATTTGAATTTTAAAATTCGACCACTAAAAAATCTAAGTACTGTCTATTTAAAATTCGACCATTCAAAAATCAAATTTGAATTCAACCCTTTGCCACCTTAAACCTGCCGAATTGCTATTTTAGCATATGGGGAACCTCCTGGAACCTTTAATGAGTGTTTTTGGAATTTTTTGAAAATTAAATAGTTTTTGGGCAAAATCAGGTCCCATACATGTACCACTTTGCTATAATAGCTTTTGATTCCTTTTAAGCGGCATTAGTACCGGTATAGGATCCATTATCCATAAACCTGTTATTCAGAATGCTCTGAATTATGGAAAGGCCAATTCCCATAGACTCCATAATTATAAAATAATCCAATATTTAAGAATTTTTCTCTATAATATTAAAACAGTAGCTTGAACGTGATCCCAACGTAGACATAATTAATCCATATTTGGAGCAAACTCAGTTTATTTTATTAATTTATTTTTTACAGGATTTTCTAGTAGTACTAAGGTATGAAGATCCAAATTACAGAAAGATTCATTATCTGGAAAACCCCAGGTCCCCAGCATTCTGGATAACAGGTCCCATACTTGTACCTTCAAAAGATGTCAGGGCTTATTTCCAGCAGCAAGTGCAGTGTGCAAAGTGTGCAAAAACTTTAAAGGGGTGGTTCACCTTCAAGTTAACTTTTAGTATATTGTAGAAGGACCAATTCTAAGAAACTATTCAATTGGTCTTCATTATTTATTTTTCATAGTTTTTTTTAATGATTTGCAATTTTCTTCTGTTTCTTTGGGAGTCACTGACACATCTAAAAACAAATGCTCTGTAATGCTACAAATTTATTGTTATTGTCACTTTTTATTACTTATCATTCTATTCAGTCCCTCTCCTATTCATAGTCCAGTCTCTTATTCAAATCAATGCAGGGTTACTAGGGTAATTTATACCCTAGAAACCAAATTGCTGACACTGCAAACTAGAGAGCTGCTGAATAAAAAGATAAATAACTATAAAACCACAAACAATAAAAAATGAAAACCAATTGCAAATTGTCTCAGAATATCCCTCTCTACATTATACTAAAAGTTAACTCAAAGGTGAACAACCCCTTTAAAGAGCAATTTGAGGCACCAAATTTGTACAGCACAAAGCAGTGTCACTGCAGCCAAGTTAGAGTTGCTTTATCTACAATTTCTTCAATTTCTCTGCACTTTTATGGAAAGTGTAACACCATTTTTTACTGCAATAAATACTGCATATATATATATATACTGTGACTGTCCAGTATCCATGCTTTGGTGATGCATGTGTTTACATTCTCTTTTTTTACAGTTTTCTAGAGGTCTGGTAATGGTAACACACATCGATGACAACCTTTTAAGTTATTATCCAGGTATGTATGGGCTAATGCAATAAAGCTTATTTTCCTTTTTGCCATATTTCCCCCTTTAAGTTTAGAATGATATTATCAAGCATATTTTATATTATCATGGCAGACACAAACATTTTCCATGGAAGTATAATTTTAAGTAACTTACCCTTTAATAATTGTTAGATATAATTTTGCAGGGGGCACTGTTGCTGCCAGAAACTTCAAACACTATATACAGTTGGTCAGAAATATACATTTTGGGGTGGTTATTCAGTATGCCTCTGGTATATACCTAATTCTATCTGCATGATGTTCATTTGTGTAGCCTGCATGTCCTCAATAACCAATTATACTGCGTCTTGAACAAACAATATGAAACCTACAGGGAAAAAAGGTCCTGCAAGAGGGACTTGTGATCAGACAAGAACGGATTAAAGAATAACTGTCACTTGGGACTAAGCAACAGAGGTAGAGAGATTAGATAACTGTACTGAATTCACGGTTTGCATGTGCTGCCAAGGACAGTAAGGGGGAGAAAAGCGCTTGAAAAGTCAAAGCAACCTGGGGAAAGGAAAGATGCCGGGCTGATAGGGAGAGAAATGGCTAGATAGATAGAAACGGACAGACATATAGATAAAAAGAAACATTGGCAGTCTGAGAATAAACAGGTTTCTGTTTTTATTTTAAATAATGTTTCAGGCTGCCTTGTAGCATCTCAGCTAACTGATTATTACTGATAATGTTGTGAGTTGAGACATCACTTTTCAGGCAGGGATATTCTGACAGACAGGGTTATTTTGCACAGAAGGAACGTAGCCAGATGGGCATCATACTTCTGCTGTGGGTTGTTACCCATGTTTTGCTGTTAATGGCAGGGACTCCCATCTGTAATACAGGACACCTTCTTTGCATAAAAGAACTCAAAGTATGTATGAGAGATACATAACTCCCCCACCCCCCAAACGGAAATATAAGTGTATACTCACGCTGAGTGAATTTGATAACAGTCACTGTGGGACCCACCAGCCATAAAAGGACTGCTCTCCGCAGGCAGCACCAGCACCCCCCTGGGCTGAGGTAGCGGAGCCCATTGCCCCCCATTTCTGGCCAACCAGCCTCCACGCTCCCCAATGTCTGGGAAGCTGACCCTTGCTGCAGGCAGCTCCTTGCATTTCCTGCCCTTATATGACATCCAGGAAAATCCCTAGGGCACTTGAGAAGCTACTACAGCAGAGAGGACACCCCTTTCACCTGTTCCACAACTGATGGAGAAGAAGTATGCTTAGGAGGGTTGGACAGGGCTACCACTTGCACGGCTACCAGAGGCACAGAGATGATGTGAAGTCAAACTGGAGAGTAAATGCTATGGGAAAGAGAGCAAATGCAGCACCCTTGGCAGCAGCTCCCTTTCTCCTCCCACCCCTCATTTACACTGTCCTCCTCCCCCCTCTGTGGCACACTCCTTCTGTCTGCATGATCTACAATCACAGTGCAATCCTGCCTGTTCTCAAACACCAACTCTCCGACTGTGCCTGGAAATAAAAAAGGTCCAGCAAAGAATGGAGACCTGTGACTTGATAAGAAAGAATGAACTCAAACTGTATCATGGGACTGGCTAAGAGAGATGAATTAAGGGGAGTGTGATTTGTATTGATGTGTTAGAGTTTGCTCTGTATTCACTGTCGCTTGCACTGTATTCACTGTCACTGCATGTGCAGTGATATATGGCACCACTTAAACTTGCCAAAATCCACAAATATACATGTCCACTAAAGTACACTGCATATAATGTTTCTCCTGTTATTTGTCTGTTATTAGTTGTGGCATTACTTTTCAGACAGTGATATTCCCTTACTGTGTTTCACACCTATTTCTTCCAGATTTGGAGGGGATTTGCTGGTGGCATTTAACCACTACTGTGCTGCTTATTGGAAGGATTTCTAGAAACAGGGAGATTAATATGTTGTTATTCAGAGATTCAGCTTTCAATAAGACCAACTCCATAAGGCAGAAGGGGCTATTCAGTAAATGCAGGTGGTAGAGATGCATAACTCATGCTCTGCAGATGCCAGGCTCTCCAACTTAGGCAGTAATATAAGTGTAATACTCACATGAAGTGAATTCGTTCACTGTAGGACCCACCGGCCATACATGAGGTGCTTTCAGCAGGCAGGACCAGCACCCCCCTGGGTTGGGGCAGAGGAGCCCAATGCCCCCCATTCCTCGCCAGCCAGCTCCCACATTCCCCAGCGTCTGGGAAGCTGACCCTTGCCGCGGGCAGCTCCTTAAATTCCTTGCCCTTAGATGACATCCAGAGAAATCCCAAGGGTAAAGCCACACAGAAGAGTGCAACTGGAAAGAGATCAGGCTCCTCTATTCCTTTTCACACTGCACACCTCCGTCTCTTTGGCACACCCCTTCTCCTATTCTCATTCATTCTTACTCAGCCCATCAATATCATCCCTGCTTCCACGACACCTTCTCTCAGTGACAGGTCGCCATCACACTGATTATAGATAACATCTGTTTAGCAAAGCAGAGTCAGGGAATATACAGGATCTGGGGACAGAGTGGGTACCTGAAGCAACTCATAAATCATTCTTCTGTACATAATGTTCCTGAGGGAATACCTATAAAATATGCCTGGTTTACTGCCTAGGGGGTTGCTTTTAGTTGCTAAATCATTAAAGCATTTGCAGATTTGATTAAATTGTACTGGGGCTCTTTAAATATGTGTGTGTGTGTGTGTGTGGCCCTTGCTTAAAAATTATCCAGACTATATTAATACCTGCAAATCATGTATTTAAAGGGGCACCATACAGATTGGATGATACAGCTATAGGTTCTATATGGTAGGAAGCTGAAGTTTTGCAGATGAGGATTTTGTCTGTAATTTGATTGACAATCCCTTCAAACATGTAAACATTAGGCGTATTCAATGGAATTGAATTCCAGGGCTGGAACTAGAGGTATGCAGAAGAGGCACGTACCTAGGTTGTGAAACATGGGGGGCGATAAGTATGTACCTTCCCTGTTGCCTACCCCTCTGGCTGAGTGAGTTCTCTCTTCGATGTCAAGGCATGCAAATGTGCATCTGTTGGAGCTCATTAGTGCGTGGGAAGAAGGGGGGCAACACAGCTTGTCGGTTGCCTGGGATGTCTGACTGGCCTGGCCCGCCCTGTCGTTTTCATACCAATAAAGGTATTTAGTTACCATTAAATACAATGGTAACTTACTTTGGTTTTATTACTGCATGGAAAAGGAAAATTTTTTTTTTAAAAATTTGAATTATTTTGAGACTGGAGATTAGAGAATCTGATAGCCCATGTTTTAATGCCCCTGAGGGAAAGCATAAATAAGACACCACTGAGTTTTTATTTATATTTTAAGTGATGCATATGCCACCAGGCAAGTTGAGAACGTTGAAGGAATGGATGTCTTGCCATAGACACAAATTGTGTGTGATCAGCCTTGGGTGGATGATAATCGTAATAGGATAAGAGACTGTGCAAAATGCATGTGAAGGGGCCTGACGCAGTGCACAACCCATTTAATGCTGTAAATTACACTATTATTTTGCACAGCATTTTCCATTTATGTAACGCAAAGTGGTAGTATTTTATTTTTTTATTACAGTTTTATAAATATGATCTTTAATGGTAATAGTTGCTTGTACTGTATATTGCCATTAAGGACATACACTGGAAAAGTAAGGTGTATTTTACACTTTTTTCACAAAATATTCAATATGAAAAGGGCAAACAATAAACATAATTTTTTACAAGAAATATAAGTAACACAGTGCAAGTTTTAGGCCTACATATATAATGTCCCCACATTAGCCAAAGTGTTTTTGCTTCCTTTTGGAACCAGAATGAGAATACTTTATGCAAATATACTCAATGTCAATAAAATCATGCTCAGGGGAGCTTTTCATCTTAAAGAGCTGCTTAATAGGATGTTGTTCAATTGGGATAAAACAAAATAATTTCTTTTTTCAAAGAGTCAAAAGGATATGCTATGTTAAATATGAGCCTTGCCCCATAAAAGGGTTCATTTGTTTACACCCTTAAAGCAGACCCGTCACTCAGACATAAAAAAAACTGGTGCATAAACAATATTTTGAGGTGTTACAATGCATGTCTTAATAACAGTGTCCACAAAATGGCTGCTGCCTGCTTGCTGTGGTGGTGAATTCCAAGGCTGATGGCAACCAAGATTTAAATAATCTGTATAGTGTAAGTATAGTTTATTTTGCTTAACAAAAATAATATTTACGGATTTGGAATTATTTCTTGAGGTGGCAGCTCCCCTTTAAATTGCCAATGGTGCCACTAGAGCTCCAGTATTTAAAACTCATAGTTCACGGACTCTAAGGAGTAAATATCAATTTATACATAAATGCCTACAGTATGAATAAACTACAGTTTATGACATGTATTCAGATTTGAAAGCCATTTTTAAAAAGATGCCATGACTGGTAGATGCAGGATGGTGGCAGCAGCAACTCCTTCTAGGGCTTCCTATTGATGACACACCAAGGAGAGCTAGCAGACTAGCATAGTCCACCCTCCATATGCCCAGATGCCTAATGCAGTAGCTAAGTCATTACAGAATCTATACAACACTCAATTGCAGAGGACACAACTCACTACAGGGTCATAATTATGTTGGAATTATGGGGAGGGGTACTGTAGTATTGTAGATAAAAGGAATGGCAATTTGAGTCTGCAATTTCTTCCTCTTATATACCCCAGTAATCCAGCATTATTTCCTTGAACCCACATTTTCACAGCTCTATGTAACATACTGTACCTATACTGTACTGTACCTATAGATCAAGCCTCTTCTTATGGAAGCTACTGCGAGGGACCTCACATACATCATGGTGCATTTGGTGCTTCTCTCATCTCCATGGTTATCGAAATAAAGGTACATGTATAATAATTTCAATGCATTACTTGAGTAGCAGGATATGTAAAAATGATAATTCAAAGTCTCAAATGTTACTCATTTTGGGTTTCTATTGTTTAGTATTCCGTTCTGTGCTGTTCAGTCTGGTCCTCAGTCTGCCTTCAGCTTCCATACAATATTTATCAGAAGCCCTTGTTGACCTCTTCTTCAACACATGCATTAATATTCAGTTCACACCTTTCCCAGGTTAGACCTGCCCATGGATAATGCTTTTTTCTGGACTAGCAAGTCCATAACCACAGTGTGCAGAATGAATACTATAGTAGGTTGTTGAATGAACATCCTAAGTTCTTCTTTCTGGTGTAAAATCAGTCAAGATGCTATCAACATACACCTAAGATATCCCACAGTGATTTCCTGGGTTTCCAAATGTTTTATAAAAAAAACTTGATATTTAAAAAAAAAAAAAAAAAAAAAATCTAGAGTGATGTTAGTTTTAGATTCACAGTTCATGTATGCATGGCTCAGTTGTCAGTAGACCAATAACAGTAGTTAAAGAGAAAGTATATCCCCAAAATTAATATTATCCCCAAAATTAATATTTAAGCACCAGATAGTTTATATTATATAAGTCACATATTAAAGAATTGTACTAAACTGGAATATATTTTTGAGGATATATATTAGCCTTTTACTTCTTTTCCCTTGAGCCCCCATTTTATGATATTCACTGAGTTGCCTCAGAGATCACCCGACCAGAAATACTGCAGCTCCAACTGTAACTGGAAGACGTGTGGAAGCAAAAGACAGAACTCTGTCCGTTAAGTGGATCCTGTGACATCACATGTATGAATATGCTTGTGTGCAGGGGCAGTCCTTATTTCTGTAGATATCCTAAGGTTTAGTTTTACATTTCTCCTGTATTTGGAAACCTAAATGGTCCTTTGATTCACCCAGACAGCTATGTCACATTGTAATTTAAGCCAAGGAAGATCATTGGCATCTGAGGCTGATTCAAGCAGCGAAGCACCCTTGCGTCTTTATTTGCATTGTTTGGGGTAGTACCCCTTTATCAAGCATGCTTGATAAAGGGGAACTACCCCAAAACATTGCAAATAAAGACAAAGGGTGCTTCCCTGCTTGAATCAGCTTCGTGTGCCAGTGATCTTCCTTGGATTAAGTATTTGGGAGGGTGCCGATGGCCCCCATCACCGTGCACAACATTGTAGTTTAAGACCCAGTACTTACCTTGCAGGGCGGTGGGTACAGGAGTGGGGCTGGGCACTATTAGACCCCAAATTAGGAAAAGCGGTAGGAGTTTATCTAATAGTTCCTCTAGGAGCAACAGATCAGGGCTCAGAATCAGGGTAAGTGCCAAAGAACAAGATATCTGTGGGATGCCAAGTGTTGGGGAAAATCACCTAGACAGGCTGCACTGGGATTTACTTGTAATATCAGAAAGTGTGAAGGTTTTCTGCCATTATTGGTTGTGGAAAGCTATACTGGCTGACTGCTGTGAGCCATATCATCTGCAATTGTCCAAAAAGAAGTTATCTGTTTGAAGTACTTAACCTGGACTTCTGTTACTTTTGGCCTAATTGATTTGTGCACCAGCAGACACCCAGGAACCATCTGATTGTAGTGGCCCCTTTAAGCACCACTTGGTGCTTAAAGGGGCCACTACACACTACTGGGAGTTGCCCACAGCCTAATGGTATCCAGGGTACAGTGTCAGCAAGTCACACTTCTCAGGCCCACCCACAGGTGTGCTACATTTCTTAAAATTACAATTTAGGATTACCCAAAGGTACATACTACCTTTGGGTAATCCTGAATTGTCATTATATTGTGAAAATTGTTTATTTACATAAAGAAGGGTTTTACATATGAACTATTTTATGCAATTTATATATATATATCCTTCATCTATATCTATCTATATAGTCCTACATTGTTATTGGGTCTAGTTTCCCACTATTTGCATTCAGGATGATAACAATAATGGAATTAAAAATGCAGAAATCATTTACCTCTTACAAGAAAGTCTACATAACACTCAATGCAACAGTTACATTAGTAATAATTTACATTGTTTTTTTTTATTCTACATTAATCACAGTAAGAAGTGATGCTGTGTAAAACAGTACTACTTCTTAGCACTCCATAAACTTAGTGTCCATGAATGAGCCCTCTGGAAGTACACATCTTCTGCAATGACCAGTTCTCCATTTTCTCCTCGTCCACACTTCCTGGTCCTTCCAAGTTTCCTTTTAAAATCATATAATAGCGCAAAATAATTAATACTTATGTATGTATTTGGAATTTTGCAGGGGGTAAACACACATGTGCACATGTCCACAGAACCAACACCCTCTCCTTTTATTGAGATTACATTTCCTTGTCCTACTGGACAGATATCCATAAAAGGATAAAGACTATTCCATGAAGCCATCCTTACATAAACTACAGTTTCATAACATTTTTAAAGTTAACTCCATAATCCTGTAAAAATGTGAATTGGTAATGTATTGTCATTTTATATTTATGCATTATTATAAAACTATCATGCAATGAAAAAAGGTGTGTCATGTTGATAGTTTCCAGATATACAATATGTACTGTCCCAGTGCTATCTTTAACATTAACTCATTGTTATTTCCTTACAGAAAATACGCCCTTCCTCCGGGTGATTCAGATATTTGCTCAAACCCTGCTGGTAAAAGGTAAAATTATAAAAATTTCTGCATATCATACTGCCCAAATAGCAAATACTCTGTGGATCAAATGTGTGATGGTAACTTCTTTGAATATCTTTCTCAGTCTACAGATTACAGGAAAAGTAAGACATAGCCAACAGTAATCAGTTTATTATAAGTTATAACATGTCCCCATTTAAAGTGATGGTTTGGTAACCTAATATTTGGAGAATGTTTATCAAATTGAAATATTTTTTTTTGTCTCAAGGGACTCCAAACTTGTGAGTGAGTATTATTCTAGTCTATTTAAAAGCCTTAATACTGTGGTGTAACTAGTGATTGGCGGACAGCGATATTGCGGCAGTGTGCTCCCGGCACAAACACAGAGAAATTCCCCCCTGCCCTGCCACACTTGATTATACTTATCATGGCTCCAGTGGGCCCCAATGGGTGCATATGTGGATGCTATCACAAAATTGTATCTCTACAATCTTTGCTGGGCAAGTTGAACTTTGCCAATGGGTGTTTTGTTTTGTTTTTTTTTTTACATAAAACTGGCTCAAATCACAGTGGCAAGCCACACCAATTTATAACACTTAACAATCAGTATATAACTAACATTAAAATATGGAAAAAGTTTTTGCCTGATAACAACGGATATTCCCATTTGGTTTATGAAAGCACTAGCTAAGGAGGTATACATTTTATTTAATGATGTGGCCAGTTTAGCTGGGTTTTTTTAAGCCCCTGGTGCAAGGGAGTTGGCCTGTGGAGAGGCAGGGAACGAGTTTGAGTGGGCAGAGTGGTCCAGCAGAGCTCATGAACAACATCTTCGAATTCCTTCACAAATTGGCAACTATTCTGCACAGATAGGTCTGCAAAACTACTGGGGACACTCTTTCAAGTAAAAGACTATCCGGAGAGGAAGCAGGGAGGGTGGCCCGTAGAGAGTAGTGGATGGTTTTTTTTTAACTTTATAGAGGTTTCTTTCTCATTTAAGTTAAGTGGAGTTGCAGATACCACCAAACGTTTTGTGGTCTGTCAGGTGGTGAGAGGAACATTCTCAGGGGAAACTAGTTAGTTTTGATATTTTGAGAGGTCTGTTTGTCCAGCTGGGTCAGTTGTGCATATTAATCAAATTATGAGTATTTCAGCCGAAATGTTCACAGGTTTTTTTGGGAGGAATTTGATAATTTATTAGTGGGGTGAAAAATGCTGAAGGTGATATTCAGCTGAGGTTTATTGAGTTACACAAGCCAAAGGTGTTCGGCATTTAGCAATTCAGTCATACCACCTTGCAGGCTATAGTACTTTGCCAATACAGTTTTTCACACATGTTATATAGGTACACAGTTTTAACAGGACATTGGTTTTATGCTGATAACTCAGCTCTATCAAGATTTCAGTTTGTTGAAGTTTTCTGGTGGTCTGCTTGGCCTAGTATAAATTACTAAGATATGGCATAAGTTATAGTCTGGTGGTATCTACTATACAGAAAACAGGGAACTGGGAATCAAAATCAGAGGCCTCATTTAGCATTAAAAATTTATTAACAAATACATTATCTGGTGCATTTTGTTATTAGCTGGTTATATGTTTATTCTTGATTTGCTTGATTTTATTTGAAGTTTGGAATTTTGAGCACACATAGGTGTTTTGGGCAGCAAAGAGAACAAGATTACATCCCAGGGGTTAGGTATTTTGGTATGCCCAGACAAGCAGGTAGAAGGCAGGTAGAAGGTCACTTTAATGGTATGTCTTGGCTATAAGTTAGACAGTGTTTGGAGGGGATGTTTACATTGTTGGTCCCACCAGATATCTTAGGCTTACATGTATAAGTTGATTCAAGACATTAAGAAAGCCCCTTCCCAGTTGCTATATATTTTTTTTGTCTAAAGGAGATGCACATATTAACATCTCAAATTCACTTAATTAATTAATTAAATTGAAAAAGAAGTAGCAGAGAGATTAAAAAAAAAGCATGCACCCATATCCCTGCTGTGATGAAAGGGAACATAGAGGTGTTATACGCAGAATTTTGGACAGATGTAGATGTGCATGTGCTGTGGTCTTGATCTAATTCCTAAAACATGTCATTAGCTGGATGTGAAGTCAGTTGTAGCTCTAGAAAACAATCAGGCTGCTATTGAATTGCAAAAAGAATTTTGCACAATTTCAGGGCTTGGTAATTGACTATGGATTATTTTTAAGGTACCCTATTGGTTGACCACAATTGTCTTTGAGGGTTTCCTTGTCTTTTAACGTGGTGTGATCAGTATTGGATGGCCAGTTATTTGTTTGAGTTAATGGTGGGGGGTAGTTATGTTTGAAACCTCTGATTTTCTTCCTTGGGAGAGTTTTCTGTTTTAACCACTAACATATCTATAACGCTTTTTGTAAAAGATTTCAAGCACATTTTGGAAACATCTCTTCCATACCAAAACGTTTTTCAGTTTAGAAATAACATTCTAAGCATGAGCTTTGTCAAAGTTTAAAAAATGAAAAAAGCTTTATTTATGGCATGACTTTGTCTCTTGATACAATATTTTATTTATACATAAAAATGTTGCAGACACATTGTGTTATAATTTACAATTAAACCTACTTTTTCCATCAAAGAAATACCTAATACAGCCACAGTTGCAGTTAGATTTATTTTCTTCCCTAAAAGCATAACCTTGCATTTATCAATACAAAACATCACCTGCCACTTATCTGCACAGTCTCCCTTTCTGTAGAAGGGAAACATCCTGCGGGAATGTAATTAACTTACATAATTTTGTGTCACCTGCAAAAACAACAGAGAGACAGTTTGTCATTAACAGATAAATTGAAATATACTCTTATGATTCATGCAGTTTTCCCAGCGTGTATAAACAGAGATCTCAAGCCTACAGTATATTTTTCATTTACTCAGTAACTCATTGTAGTAATATATCAAAAGCTTAAGCATATCTCGTCAGCAACAAATACAAGGTCTGCATATTTCTCTCCCTCCTCATTGAGATCTATGTGACTTGTTTAGCAAAAATTTTCTGCAACTCTGTAAAAAGTTCAGATGAAATGTATCTCTGAATGTTTATCTCTCAATAAATGTTCTAAATGTGTTGGTTTTTGGTGTGAGGGTCTTGGGGTTAATTCTAAGGAGGTCACATTTTCTTTAAAACCAGTAACAGTATCTAATGAGTCTTCATCCTATCAACAACTGAAATGTAAACATCAACACACTGGCTATAATACGTTATCAAGAATGACTGTCAAGAGTCCCCTAGTAAAAACCCTAAAATAAACACCCAGCCAACTCTGGGATATATTTCTACATAGCAAATAATTTACTTGTAGGTGTAGTAGAGTAATAGAAAACCAAGAGAGCCAACAGTCACGACATGCATGCTGCTGATTGTGTGTAATTGAATCATTAATTGAGGCTTGTCCAAAACAATAGCCGTGTTCAAAATAATAGCAGTGTTCAAAATAATAATAGTTTGTTCCAAATGATATCAGTGTGGAGTTCAATTAGTGAGGTCATTCATTCTGTGAAAAAACAGGTGCCAGTTATGTCAGGGAAGGCAGCATATGTTGTGCATGCTAGTTATAGTGCATTTCCCTGAGTAAAATGGGTCATTCCTGACACTGTTCAGAAGAACTGCAAACTTTGATTAAAAGGTTTTTTGGAGTGGGGAAAATATATTTTGAGTGCTGCTCAGCTAAAATATTCTCAAATGCTTTAAAATGGCAACCAAAACATGAAAGATGGGGAAGAAAACGGCAAACTGCCATTTAAATGGATAGAAGAATAGCCAAAATTGCAATGACCTAGTCAATGATCAGCTCCAGGAAGATCAACATTACCTGTGGGTACTGTTACAATTAGAAGACACCTATGTGCAGCCAAGCTATTGGCAAGAAGCCCTTGCAAAGTCCCATTCTTGAAAAAGATGAAGAGGTTACAATTTGCCAAAGAACACATTGACTGGCCTAAAGAGAAATGGCACAACATTTTGTGGACTGATGAAAGCAAAATTGTTCTTTTTGGGTCTAGGGGCCGCAGACAGTTTGTCAGACGACCTTCAAACACTGAATTCATGCCACAGCATCAAAGCATGGTGCAAGCATTATGATATGGGGATGTTTCTCATACTATGGTGTTGGGCCTATTTATCACATACCAGAGATCATGGATCAGTTTCAATACATCAAAATAGAGGTCATGTTGCCTTATGTCAACAAGACAATGACCCCAAACATGCCAGAAAACAAGCAACATCTTGGTTCCAGAGCAACAAGATTGACATTATAGAGTGGCCAGCCCAATCCCTGGACCTTGATCCTATAGAACACTTGTGGGGTGACATAAAAAATGAGGCAAAACCAAGAAATGCAGAAGAATTATAAAATGTAGCAGGTGCCAGAAGTTGGTTTACTCCATGCAACACAAATGTGTAACAGTTCTCAGAAACACTCCTTATACAACTAAATATTAGTTCAGTGATTCAAAGGAAAGCAAAATCTTGAAACATGTTTCAATTTATAAAGTGAATCTTTGAGCTTGTAAAGAAGAATGCAGACATTGTTATTTTTGGAATAGCCTAATATTCCCTTTTCTTTACTTTCTGTAAAGGCATAACACAAATTTGATGTTTCTTCATGTTTTGATTTGGAATAGAATGTTCTCAATGCATTTGTGTGTATGGAAATAAAAGCTATTATAAGTATTTTGAGCTTTATTCACTTAAACACACTGCTATTCTAAACACAAACACCATGTTCAATATCATCAGAATTGTGGGGGGAAACATACACAAACATGGGGAGAACAATGAACACACAAACTCAAAGCAGATAACTCTGAGGTCAGAATCAAGCTTAGGACCCAGTGGTACAAGGCAGCAGTGCTGAGAGCCAACATGCCAGCCAATAGAGTTATCCTGCCCTATAATTAATCGTCTGCTATATAGTTATATTACCCCGCTGATTTTTATTGGATGCTGAATCATTTTCTGATGTTAATCCAAGTTTTTGCTGCTCCGCTGTTTTAAAAGATGCAGACTTTTTTTGAATCATTCCAGCTATTTATCGATTTGGTGCAACAGGATTCTCTCTGACTCTTTTGGGACTTTGAGGTGGCATATACATATATATGACTTCACTTTGTATTGTAGGTTTAGATTTCAACCTTTTTATTTTTTTATAAAACGTTCCATTCCATTTAGCTCCTGGCAGTGGGATTCTTTGATGGAAGCATTTAGAAGTCAGAAATAAAAAAATATAATGCAAAAAAACTTTGTTTAGAAGGGACTATACTCTCAATTATAAAGATTTTAGGGGTAATTTATAACCTCCAAGGCTCTGTGCTGTTTTTTTGCAGTTTGTCTCCCTACATTGCAGAGTTACCAAATGGCCACTGCCACCTATCCCCTAATTTCCACATCATTTAGATGTACAAGTTAGAGGGCATCAGAAGACGCAGGCCACATTACAGCCCCTAGGCCTCCTGGAGGGATAAACAGAATGATAGATGAGAACAAAGGGCAGTCAGACCCTTGGTTTAAAGGGGTTGTTCACCTTGGAGTTAACTTTTTGATGTGGAGCGTGATATTCTGAGACAATTTTCAATTGGTTTAATTTTTTTGTTATTTTTGGTTTTTGAGTTATTTAGCTTTTTAATTCAGCAGCTCTTCAATTTCAGCAATTTGGCTGCTAAGGTTGCCCTTGCAACTTTGCAGTTGTTTGAATAAGACACTGGAATATAAAAAGGGGAGTGCCTGCATAGAATGATGATTAACAAAAAGTAGCAATATCAATACATTTGTAGCCTTACAAAGCATTTGTTTTTTTTTAGATGGGGTCAGTGACCCCCATTTGAAACTGGAAAGAGTGAAAAGATTAAAGCAAATAATTAAAAAATGAGAAAAAATATATAATGAAGACCCATTAAAATATTGCTTCGAATTGTCCACTCTAGAACATACCAAAAGTTAACTTAAAGGTGAACTAACCAGGAAGTTGCCATGGGTTATGGGGGATGGCTTGGGATGGGAGGGCAGCAAAAAGGTCACAGGGGTCACTAAGTTGTGACCATTTTAGAAGTGCAGTTGACTGCAGAACGATCTCCCTCCCTCCCTAGGGCAGGTTACAGATCTGTGAAGGATAAGCATTTGGTGTAAGGGTTTGTCACAGCAAGGGGAATGGCAATGGCTCATTAGAACAGTTGCTGATAATAGGGATGGTTTCCACATTGTGGGAACTCTAATTGGTATTGACGCAACCCCCCCAGATGGTGGTCTTGGGTTAGGCAAGGATGAGAAAGAGAGGTAGACAGGGGTGCTTGCCAAGTCAACGTTGTGGGGGCTGACGTAGCCATAGGGCTAGTGCTTTACATGGGCCATCAGACAGAAGGGGAATAAGTTGTTAGAATGTTCTCTATTAGTGAGTTATCAGTTGCACCTTTAATCTTAGCAAATAAATTCAGATAATGCTGTGGACTTTTAAGATCCAAGTAACGTGTTGGGTATTTTATTGCATGATTGTAGTATGCAAGTAAGTATTAATGCATGTGATAAAACAAAAGGGCAAGAATCTACACTATTTTTACCATGTGGAAAGGACAGGGCCTGTGCTCCCTGTTGTTGTGGTTTGTGTTGTGGTTTTTCTGGAGTAAAGTACAGTGTGCTGGAAGGATAATATAATACTTATAGCTCTTCCACATATATTACATATATATATATATATAAATGTGATGACACTGGTGATCTTGTTCTGTCTGTTACCTTCAACTGCAGACCCAGAATCACGCCTCACCTGCATTTTCTCCTGCAGTCAGACTTGGGCCATTGGGACCTCATCACTGGTGCACTGAGTATAACTGTCAGCTCTGCACCCTGAGGCTGAGGACACATGAGGCACAGCTCACAAATAAATATAAGAAATCTCTTTGCTCTTTTGAAAAATAGATTTCAGTGCAGGATTCTGCTGGTATAGCTTTATTAACAGATGCATTTTGAAAAAAACCTGTTTTCCAGTGACAGAATTCCTTTAAGTTACCTTCCTGTGCTCAACAACTACATGTTTTTTATATACATAAGGCTTTGTTTACTTTAACCCCCTGGATTTGTATTTGTGTCCAGGCTCTGGCAGTGCTCTGCACCTAGCTCCAGGTTGGAAATTCTTTGATAGGTGCAGAGTGCAGTGCTGGCAGCCACACTGCAGCCTATAAATCCGAATGATGTGCTAGTTAGGGGATGGGTAATTGGCAGAAGGGTAATACATGTGTGCCTCCCCTACTCAACCTGCATGAATACACAAACAGGGCTGTGTTAATCGTGCATGCAAATAATTTAAGAGTGCAGAGACCTACAGCAATTGTACAAGGTGCAGGCTAGGGCTAACTGTATTTTATTTCACTTTACACAATGCCCTGCACTTAGTAAAGTATCTGTCACCCCTTCTGCCGATCAGACATGTCTCCTTCTCAGCACTGCATTGAAGAGGGCCTCCGGCACGCATAGTTGAAGCTCACAATGACATCATGGCACTCGAATGTCGAGCCACTAACCTCATCAAAATGCGTGCTTTGTTTATAAGCAAAGAATTCTTGTCTTCTGATTGGTTCCCTGCCTGTCTATATTATTAATTACTTCTTCCTGATTGATTCCTTGCATTTTAAATGTTGCTCCATGCTATTGATGGGCGAATCTGCGGTGTTTCGCTTCTCAGAATTTTTCGCGAATTTCTATAGAAACTGCAAAAAATTCTTGAAATGCTGCCGCATCTCGTTTTGGATGCGGGCGTCCATTTTTGGACACCAGCTCACATTGCAGGCTTCAAAGCAATGGATGCCGGCGAATTTTAACTAGGTGAAATTTTACTGGCGTTTCGTTAATTTATTCGCCTGTGGCGAATCGTGGGAATTCACTGCAAATTCGCCCCAGGAGAATAAATTCGCCCATCACTACTCCTTGCCCAAGCTGGCTTGTGTTTACTCAGTTCCTGCTCAAGCCTGTATTTGTTCTAGTGATGGGTGAATCTATCCTGTTTCGATTCGCCCAAAAATTTGTGAAAAATTTGCAAAACAATATATCTGTGTACATATATTTTTTTAAAAGTGCATCCGTATGTTCTTTCTTTAAAAATATGCTTATGTTAGTTAAATTGAGTAATTCAATAAAATATTGATTTTTTTTTTTACGTTGTGAAACATTACTGCAATACATTTTGCAGCAATTGTTTGGAAAATTAAATATTTTATACTATACATGCCCCTTGGTTCAAATTAGAGGTCAGAACAATATTATTGCATTGGGGCACTTCCCCATTTGCTTTTCTAAACTCAACATCAGGATGCTGCTCAGCGTGTAATTTCTCTATTACTCTACTGGCTTGACATTGGCTTGCCTCTCAGTGCTCATGTGAACTTCCTACACGGCTTGTCTCAGTTTTTTGATCCCATCTCCTTTTGAAGTACAGCTTCAACTCTGCGTTTTAAGCTTCAAGCTACAATTATTTCTGTTGCAGTCATTTATTTCTCATATTATAGCAGCATACCGGTCCTTATACAATGGTTGCAAATGCCTATTAGTAATATTCATAATTTTGTAGAGCAAATAATGCTATTTCATGTTGGGCTGGGAATTTTTAAGAATCCAGCAGTAGCACATTATTTAGGGGTTATTTATAAAATTTCAAATGCAAAACACTTGAAAAATCTGAAAATCCAGAATCTCAGACCTGCCGAGGTTGTATATCAGTCAATGGGAGCGGTCTCTATCTTATTTGGAAGTTTCTGTGGTCTGTGCTGGATTTAGACTGAAAAAAACAACTATTTCAGGCAAAAATCCAGAAAATTCTGACTTTTTGGGGAAAAGGAAACAGTAGGAAAGGAACAGTAACACCAAAAGTTATTTTATAGTAATGAAACTATAATATATTGTTGCGCTGCACTGATAAATCTGGTGTGTTTGTTTCAGAAACTCTACAATAGTTATAAATAAGCTGCTGTGTAGCCATGGGGGCAGTCATTCCCAGCTGCAAAAGGAGAAAAAGCCACATGATACACAGCAGATAACAGATAAGCTCTGTAGTATACAATAGGATTCTTAAGAACTCTGTGATCTATTGGGTATACTGTGCTTAGATGGCTGCCCCCATGGCTACACAGCAGCTTGTTCAAAATGCTTTCATTTTTTTTGTTACTGTTGCTTTAATTTACCTGTTTTTTTATGAGTTTTTTTATGATGTTAACCTCTGTATTTAAGATAAAATGTCCAATTTATAATTGATATTAAAGAGGTCTTCCACCTAAAACCTGATTTTTTTCTCAGATGAAAGAAAATGTAACTTCCAATATACATTAATAAGACACCCCTTCAGACTAGAAGAAAAGGACTTTCATTTGAAGCAGCGTAGGTGGTTCTTCACAGTGAGGACGGTGAGGTTGTGGAATGCACTGCCGGGTGATGTTGTGATGGCTCATTCTGTTGATGCTTTCACAAGGGGCTTGGATGATTTCTTGGACAGACATAATATCAAAGGCTATTTTGATACTAAACTCTACAGTTAGTATAGCTATGGGCATATATGGTTTGTGTGAAAGAGTGGAGGGGTGTGTGTGTGTATGTATGCTGTGTTTTAATTTGGAGGGGTTGAACTTGATGGACTCTGTCTTTTTTCAACCCAATTTAACTATGTAACTATGTAACTGTGTATCTATGTAACTATATTCTCCGCTAAAGGCACTTTAAATTCTAAGATCACAATCATATACAAAGTAAAGGGGTGTCTTACTGTATTCCATAGGCTGGTACCACCATACCATTGCTTTTCATGTGAAAAGTATTTTGCTTGACCATTGCAATGGTACATTACTATGAGGGAGTGAACTGGTCTCACTTATGAATGCCCTGGACACAAGTGATAGAGCATTAAGGGGTGCAATATTGAGCCCCTTAGTAGTTATTCAGAAAGCAATTGTGTCTGCTACATATCTGTGCTCTGCAGAAAGTGGCTGTTACTGCCACATAAAAACTACACTTATGCTTTCAACAGTAGGCACTGATGAATTATTTATTATAATCCAATAGCCAATATATTCTTTGAACAAATATGCTTTGGTTGATTAAAAATACAATGTATGTAAGATTGTTGAGTCTAAGAAAAAATAACACATGAATTAAACATTATCATAGTATTGAAAACATAAATGAATCATTTATTAATATTTTAAAAATGTATTCATATAATATATCTAGCCTGCAAAAGTATATACCTGATTGTTTATAGTGCTATCTTATAAGGCAAATTACTAATTTTCCGTGTTTGCCATTTTTATTGCTTGTCATTACTGGGGGCCCTCTTGAGTTCTATAAACAGGCAGGGTCCCTGTTGGATAATAGCCATTCCCTGATTTGTGTATCTTTTTTGTACTTGACCTTCACATCTACAGACTGTCCAACTCCAGGTCATCATGAATAATGCTATCCAAGCTCCTACCGCTCATTTGCTATCACCCATCTCTGTCAAATTCTAAACTATTGTTGGAATAAAATGTAAACCCCTAGCAACCACCATTAGCAAAACTAATCTGTTCCAGCAAAATTTGACTTAGATTTATGATAGATCTCTGTATAGGCTGTGAGTTAATTTAACTTTAACTTGACTGTTTTGCCCTCTCACTATCATATTAACATTTTCACATGTCATTCTTCTAATGATATCAAGCCGCTCCCCTTGGATGCAAGATCATGTCCCCTGCTAGCTTTCTGACTATTATATTGCTTTAGAAAGTGCTATGGAAGGATGCTGCAAGGTTGTTCAAATATGGAAATAATCAAGGTTTTTTTTTTAAAGGCAAAATCTTCAAGTTTTAAGAGTTAGTAACATCTTCAGTGATGCATGGAAATAACTATACATTCATTTGTGTATTTATTCGAAAGATACAGTGGAAAATCTAAAAAAATATACATTTTATATACACTGGGAAGAGGACTGTGTGATGAAGCTGCATAATATTATGACAATAATGAAAAATAAACTATAAATTAACCAGCTTCTAATTTAAGGGTGCCGTTATACACACATAATACTCACATCCAATATAATGCTTATCAGGTAAAAATGCATATATGTGAACTAGCATTAAAAATCACATTTAAAAACACATTTAAAAAAATCATTCTGTTGGTATATGAAGTCCTCAGCAGAGTTAATACATGATATTCCACCAAAATAAATAAATTAACCTTAATGAATAAAAGGATGAGGATAAACCCAATACCCCATGGGCATTTTTAGTAGCTTAAGACTATTATATATATATATATACAAATACAAGAGGTCCTCTGCACTCAACCCATTACCCATTATCAATATGTTTGATAATTGAGTTGAGCACAACTTTCCCTTGTTTGTATAAGTTGTATGGATTTCTCACCAGGAATAGAGATGAATGTCCTAGATACCATATATTGATAATGGAACAGTAACACCAAAAAATTAAAGTGTTGTAAAGTAATGAAAATATCATGTAGTGTTGCCCTGCACTGGTAAAACTGATGTGTTTGCTTCAGAAACACTACTATAGTTAAAAAAAACAAGCTGCTATGTAGTAATGGCAGAATTTAAAAAAAAGACTATATGGCACAGGTTAAATAGTGGCTAACAGATAACATTATGTACTACAGAGCTTATCTGCTATCTGCTGTGTAACATTTGTACACTGTGTAAGTTTTTTCTCTTTTGAATGGCTGCCCCATTCCTACACAGCAGCTTATTTAACTAAACAATAGTAGTGTTTCTGAAGCAAACGTAACAGTTTTACTAGTGCAGGGCAACACTGCATTATATTTTTATTACTTTAAAACAATTAAATTTTTTGATGTTACTGGTCCTTTAAATTTAATGTACAGCTATTCAATGGTTGACTTTCCAAACTGATGATAATCATTTCCCGTGTTACTGTGAATAAGTAGTAACAGATAGCTGCTCAACCCGAGGAATAATAAATATGAATTTGTCATCTATCAGTCATATTCTAAGTTTAGGGAAATTTTTCACCAATGTATGAATATAATAATGCCAATAACCTTCCCAACATTACAATATACCTCATATAGGGGTCCTACTTAACTTGGGTCATATTTCATACGCTAGGTCATAGACATAGGTACCTTTCTGCATGGAAAGTTGTCTCCTACACTACACTTTATTTTTTATCAGCAATTATTAAAAAATGTTCAATAAATTATTGAAATATTGTTCTAAATCATTAATATAATATAAGGATGTGTACTCCTGATCCAAGTTCTGCTGTAGAATGATATAGGGCTTAGGGCAATACAAATCTCAGAGCACTCATATTTGCTTTCGAACAAGGGTTAAGTTTATTCTACTTGCTGATTAGCTGCTGCAATTCATATGACCTGATTACAAACTTTGTGTTTTTTAATGTTGGTTAAACCCTTGAAATTCTTTAATTCAAAGTAAAAGTATGACAGCTGTTATCCAGATCTTTCCCTAATTTGGATAAAATGGAATTGTTGGAGACAACCTTCTTGTAATTCAGAGATTTTGGGATAACAGGTTTCTGGATAACGGATTTCATACCTGTATTTTTATTATTTAGGAAACAATCACCTCTATCAATTAATAATACCACTTTTCTTAGGGTGATCATTAATCATACTATACTTTTAAAGGAAAATAATGTAGATCCCTATAAAAAGATATTGCATAAAACAGCTCATGTGTAAAACCCTGCTTCATTTAAATTTTCATAATAATATACTTTTTAGAAGTATGTGCCACTGGATAATCCTAAATAGAAAATTGCATTCCCTCCTGGGATTGTAGGATTCACGGTGCACACAAAGAAACTAAACAAACCATACATGTTAGGTCACATGAGCCAATTAACAGACAGAGTTCTGTCTTTTCTTCCACACTTCTTCCTCTTACAGTAAGGGGCAAATTTACAAAATTCACGTGAAGAGATTGAAGTTCGATCGAATTCCGATTGTATGTTTTTTTCGGAGGATCGAATATGCAAATTTGGCCACTTCGATCATTGTATACCGAAAATTTGAATGATCGAAGGACTTTAACTTTAAAATTTATTCGACTGCCTACTTCGCCAGATTGAACCTACCGAATAGCAATAGAAGCCTATGGGAATCCCCCCATATGCTTCTTTTACAAACACCTGCTTGAATACCATTCGTCCAATCGAACGCCTAGATCATTCGAATTTTTCGAGCGCTCGAAGGAAAAAGTACGATTTTTTCGTGAAATCAAACAATCGGTATTCGATCGTATGATTTAATCGAGAAATCGAACATCGAGGAAAAAATTGCCTTAAACTATTCGATAAGCATTCGAGTCAAATGCTTATTGAATTTCAAATAGATTTGAGGGATTTTTGGGTGAATTATAGTAAATTTGCCCCTAAGAGTTGAAATATTTCTGGTCAGGTGATCTCTGAGGCAGCACACAGACCATCACCAAATGGTGGTTCAAGGCAAGAGATGTAAAAGGACAATTTTTTACTTAAATATATATTCCAGTTTGGCAAGATTCTTTTATATGCCACTTAATTCTGTTGTTAAATCTGTTGCTTAAATATTCATTTATACTTTACCTCAAGTGGCACAAAAAAAGCCTGCCCTTAGTTAATATTGCTTTCACCCATTGTGAATCCATTTTGGTGATTGATGGATCCAGCAGTCTGAGCAGCTCAGACATCCTGGTATAATTGAAAAATGTATCTGGATATCAGTAAGTCATCAGAATGAAAGTGCCTATAGTATAGCCAGAGGGAGCTCAGGGATGGAACCAACAAAGATATTGTTTCTTTCTCACAGCTAAGCACAAATGCACAACAAGCAACTTGACATTTTGCAAGACAAACCCAGCCTTCTCAACAAAAAAACTCTCCCAATTCGTCCATGCCTACCAGAAGATTTTTTATTCCATTTGATTAATAGTTTTAATAGTTTCAGTGAGAAAAAATAATCAAGCAGTTTTTTTTTATTTTACACTCTGACATGAAGGGGGGAATGTAATTAAAAGTTGCAAGCGTTATCTAAAAAAAAAATCCTTATTAAGCAAAGGTTTAGCGCTAACTTCTGTTCTGGAGTTTCCTTAAATATTCTGTTTTGTGATTGCAAAATTATATTACATCCACTGCAAACATCGCAAAAACTATTTGTTTGTAGTGATGGGGCGTTTCGCTTTGCAGAAAAATTCACGAAACTCTGCCAGCGTCTCATTTTGGATGCGGGCATCAAAGAAAATGAACGCCCGAGTCCAAAAGAGACGCCGGCGAATTTTTGCATATGTTTTGCGAATTTATTCACCAGCAGCAAATTGCTGGAGTTCGCTGCAAATTCGCGCCAGGTGAATAAATTTGCCCATCACTATTTGTAGTCATTGAGTTCTTTAGTCAAAAAAGACACATACATGTTCGCTAACATTCGCAAGCATCTTTGTGCAGGTTGTTTGTGCTAGCAAAACATATTATGTTCCTCCTAAAGTGTTAATAATATATATATGCTAAATGTAAACTAAATATATATTTGATTTTATGTCACTTATTGAGCTTTCACAATTTTGATACTGACAGTTATAGTTTTAAGTTAGGTAATCCACTTACACACTTTCCTAATGAGCTTTTTTACATTGGGGGCCTTTATAGAAAGCCTTTTCTTTGCTGGACCCCTATATGGTAGAGGTTCACCTTAACATTAACCACTAGCCACTTGAAAAAAGCAGTTTAACTTAAAATGAACCCTTAGTTTAATAATGTCTTATGTGTAGACATTTATATTCTGATACTATTTGCTATAATCATCCCTTTTTCTTATTCTATTTTTAAGGATTTGTGAATTACAGACTCATTACCAACTAGTCCTGAGAACAGAGCGGTCATTTATGTCCACAAGTACCAATTGACAGTGACATTTTCCCCCCACAATGCAGTATTTTTTCAAGCATAATTCCAGTGTCACAAGGGGGCATTGCACTTGAGGCAATAGCTCTGTGCAAGTCGACTGCAAATGCTTGCAAGTCCATTTGGTGTCATTGCTGATGTCTGTGGTTGATTCTTTAGCTACAAGTGTGACAATGGACATATCAGTGCTCAGTTTGGAATGGAAGCAGGAGAGACAGAGAAGTGCTGAGCACAGTTAAACGGAAATGCAAAAAGTGCATATTGATGCAAGTACCCTCAATAAATGGGGTTTAAAGCACTGCAGGCAAAGGTGCAGTAGTGCAACTGTGCTTGCGTTTTACATTAGCACACTTTTCCCTGCAGTGAGTTGTGTGTTAACCCCATTCA
>CM044432.1:53627831-53654981 GCA_024363595.1 Xenopus borealis | reverse complement strand
AAATTTTCTTTGTAACCTTTTGCCCAGCTGAAATCTCTACACAGAGATTTAGGTTGATTTCAAGGCACACTGCTCTTTAAATGCATGAAAGGTGTACGTGTTATAGAGGTTTTGCTCTTGGTGTTGATGTGTGGTCCCGTATATGAGTCAGCCCCCCCGCCCCCGTATCTCTTGAACAGCAAATTGGTCATTTTCTCTCCAATTTCAATTTGCCAGAGAGAAGTGCCTTTCAGTATAAATTTATTGTTAACTGGGGACATTTTCCAATAAGCTATTTTTAAATGTGTGTTAAGCAACATTTGAATTTCACAGGAAAATGAAGTAAAAAGCTCATCTAAATAATCCTTATGACTAATGAGTATGAATGTTGTGCTCAAGGTAACCAGAGGCTTAACAGCAAATTACAAATTGCAGACACCTTGGAGTTTAAATAGTATTCTGATAAAGCCTATGATGATATTTAATATAACCAAGTTATTAATTGAATCAGTCATCTATCATGATTTTACTAAATCATTTTTGGAAAAGTACTTTTCAACTGTAATCAAACACCATCTCAGTAATTGTAGAGAAAGCAGGGCCATAATGGACCAAATGGCCTGTTTAATGCACATAGCATCTGCAGAGTGTTTTATAATTTGTAATTGCTTACTTCCCAGGGTATTTATATGAGTGTGTATTCTTAGTTTTTGCATTATATATATATATATATATTTCTTGTATTAAAACAATTGTCATCAATAGGAAACACCTTCTGAAAATAACAGTATTTATGGAGTAGTTTATGTCACCTAAACAGCCATTAAGAGCATGTTAATGTGCCATATGCAAAGGGGTGTATTTATTAATAGTGAAGACTAACATCACAGGAGGTGTTGCCCATAGTAGCAATTCAGCAATTAGATTTAAAGAATTTAAAGAAATGTAAATATATGCCCATGTCTTGCCTATGGCAAGATTGATAATACATCCACCCTACCTTTTCTGATGAATGATGTGCAACTGCACCTATTTATGCTGGCAAAAACACTGGAGCTACTGCCAACCTGGACCTGGCAGTAGCTCCTGACTTTCCACAGCCGATTGCATCAATAGGCGCAACAGACTATACCTTTCTATTTAATTCAATAAACATTTCAGCATTCTGTAAGCAATATTTTAAGTTTAGAATACACTTTAAAACCAATCCTACAATAACTTCTGATAAATCATATACAACTGAACATTTTTTAAGGTTTGCTTGAAACAACATTTCTGGTGTGTTTTTGTGTGAAAAGCAATGATTTAAAATTAATATCACAATTTAACCGAATATGTGTTGAATTTATAGGATTAATGGTTACTGGCTATTCTTTATAACTTTTCGTGTGGCTCCTTTCTAAAAACACATTCCATTCTTATGAATTTTGTGCTAATGAGTAAATGAAAACATATTATAGATATTTTTGTAACAATTGTATGATGTATGTTCTGATTTATGCCTCTGAGGCAAGCATACTGGTCAGTCACCGTGTAATATATTTTTAAGGACTGTTCTTATGCATAAGGGTGAAATAACACCTCTAAACCTGTTTTAGTTGTACTGTGTTGTTATCTTTATTGCAAAATAAAAGCCACATTCTAAAGTAGATCAACCATCCATTTTAGAATATTAATCCATTGTATAAAAAGGTGGTAAATTGACAAATAATTGGTAAGTTTAGTCATCGTTTTGCAGAATGCCTAAAGAAACCTGCAATCTTGAGTTTCTAAAAGCAACAATAAGGTTGAGGAAACTGCCTCATACAGATTTAAATAAACAAAAGGAATCCTGGGAATGAATTCCAAATAAGCTCCATGAAAATCCCATTTACATGGGTTTATCCTATAGGCTAAAGCTCACCCACTGGATTTTTTAAGCAGAAGCCAGCATAATAGCTGATCAGATTCCCAACTACAGACCAGTTTCGCCTTCCTTGAGGCTCATCAGAATTTTTTAGGAGGAAATTGTTTGAATTTAAATTTTATCAAAAAACTCAGATCGAAAACAGTTTTTGATCGAATAGGTCCATTTTTGATCGAGTTAAAATCGTTTGAATCATTCAATTCAATTTCCTCAAGAAAATCTTTATCTGGCTGTTCAGTGCAGAAGTTGATCTCTCTGTAGTGCTCACTAGAAGAGTCCCGGACCGGTTTTCGGCTGATAGGAGCAGCGGTCCGTGGGGATCAGGTAGGTAAATGTAGTCACTTGGGGTTGCTAACATTTTCTTCTTGTCAAAAATGTACAGATTTTGACAAACCACCAATACCCACACCAATTATTTTGTTAAAAATCTTTCTAAAACAAATAATAGTACAATACAATTGCTCTCAAGAATTCTCCTAATTGGTCTAGTGGCTGGGCCAGAGGCAAAATGTTCCCATACTTATCCCCTTATAAGCAAATTTCCACTCATTGGGCTCAGACTGCACATCTAGAAAATAGTCCGATACCCTTTAACAACAACAAGGCTGATTTGTTTATGTAATTATTTCATGCTACTGCATTTATATAATCATTTTCAGACTTCTCATTTAGCAGCCAGGCACCATGGGAGAAATTAAATGATTTTTACTATTCACTGCATGTCAAACTCAGATCCATATCCCTTAACGGGCCATGTGTCCAGGACTATTCAGAGGTTATTCAGGAAATGTATATATATTTGCAAATATTAGGAATAATTGAAAATATCCATAACATTAAAGTCTATGTTGTCTTTCTTCCCTAAGGACAACATAATATGTATATTTGTTGAGGGTTCATAAGCAGCCCTCCAGACATCCCCATCATCATCCAATAAAGAGATGTCTGGTTAGGCTGTTCATTCCCTGACAGTTTGTGCACTATGCATAACTGCACAGCCTGTTGTAAATGTTAATTGGAGATATACATGTAATTTTAACTCAGCTGAAACGTCTGTATATCTAAACACGTGTGCAGTAAATATTGTGCCGTGACTGCAATAATTATTCTTCTCTTGGATAGAGTCAATAAAGGTACACTGTCATACAAAAAGCAAGGTTTCTGTTTATATCTTGGCCACCTTTAGTTACTTTTTGGATGGAACCTATGTTTGATGTACTGTATACATACATTATTGTACAACCCTGCAGAATATGTTGTGTATAACTGTTACAATACTCATTATACATAAAAATAATTGAATAGTTTATTAAAAAATCAAAACTGCACTTTGTAACACACATTTGGCTGAAATTCTAGCTATCATTATGACATTTAATTGGACTATTAACATCACTGCTGGATTCTTCTTATTGTGCTCTTAGTAGATTTTCTTATTTAAGTCATTTACAATTTAAAAAAGCATTTTATTTAAAAAACACAAAATTACCACCAGCACTAGAAATCTAAATGTATATCATAATATATATAAAAAAAACAGGACCAAATGCCCATGCCCAATTTTAGCTTATTTATTAATAAAAAAACCTGAAAAACTCTATAAAATTGGGCAAAAATTCAAATTGCTCAAATTTTTCAGACTTTTTTTCCCAATTCGAGATAGGCACCACTCCTATCGACTTATTCAGGACTTGACAGGTCTGAGATGACAGATTTTCAGATTTGGACTTTTGCAGCAATCTTGAAAAATTTTCACATAATAGAATGCAAATATTTGAATGTGACAATTTTTTGGACAATAGTATCCCTTTAATTTCATTGCATTCAACTAAATTAATCTGCTAACCTAGTGCTGCATGCAAAGCACAGTATCACCACAACAATGTACAATGCAGTTGTACAATGCAGTATTTTTACCCAACATTATTTCGATATGATGTGTGATGCAGACTGTGTTTCTTTTCTCAATGATTGTGCTTGTTTAATAATTAAAGCATATTTGCAGCAGCTTCGATGTAAGTATTCCTAAGTGTGTGGGATCAATAACAGCACACAATTCAACCAGATCAATTAGGTGTACATGCTTCTTCTTCTGTCCTGTTCTGCAAGTATAGTTGGAGTGGACGTAGAAACAAGCTCCTTACTCAGTGGCATTATGACTGTCACAATCCTGCACCCATATTATGTAAAGTAGCTAGCACTGTATTGTAATTGCAAACAAGCCCTTTTGTTTGTGCTTTATTTTTTTTAGCAAGGATCAAGCTGTTCCCAGTCCACTGACTATCCATTTGTAAAATCGATGTAATGGCTGCAGTATCACTAATTTCAAATTCAGGAGATATATGTAAGGCATGTCTCTCAATCTTGTAGCTTTTAGATGAAAGGATCTGCAATAAAAATATCCATACTCGGTTGGTCTTTACCTGTTGATTTTGATTTGCTTTTCGTCCAAGTTTACAAATGGTTGTACATGTAAAAATAATGCATTGTATAGGAACGAACAGGGCAACGGCAAATATAAATCTTTCATTTCCTAATTCTCTCAAATTGCTTTCAAAAGCCTGATATAATGTTCATGTATTAGTGGTGCTATCTCTCTGTTGTAGATGACGCCAGGTCTGAGACCATAAAACAGAATAGTATAGTGGAATTGCTTGTTCTTCTGTAATTTTACTCAACCTGCTTGCAGCAAAGTAATTTTCATTATAGGATAGCTTATATTTGTCCTCTGTAAAGGTGGAAGAAATTCTTCATAGATATGGGAACATTTTACATGTTCAAAACCTGCAATAAGGAAGTGCTGTGGGCAAATACCATAACTTATTATCACAGGAAAAATCCAATGCTTGCAGCAGATTGATATAATGAGCACTTTATAGGAGCCAAATTTGAAAAACAAGTGTCAGAAGCTGACAAAGCAGATCAGCAAAGAGCAACTTCATATTCAATCATTCTTCATATTTGCTAATGATGGGAGGCAGAAGCCTCAGATTTCCCAAAGGATCTACCTATGGACACCTTAGAGACTGATGGTGTTAGGTCTCTTTCCCTTTCTGTTATGAGATTATGTCAGTCACTGTACTGTTGTAACACATGGGGACTAAAATGGAAATAAACATGTTTATGATTGATCTAATATATATTAGATTAATCATAAACAAGAAACTATAAGAATTCCAAAATGGTGTTTAAACTTCTTAAAAGGGACCACCTAAATGTCTTTTATTACTGTATATTTTAGTTGAACACAGGAGTGAAGTCCCCTGAATCAAAGGATATTTTAACTGATATTGTATGAAGAATACCCTTGTGGGCAACCAGAGCCCCAGTCTCCATTGTACTTTATGCCCTGCAGATGGCTGTGTCATCAATAAAACTGTTTAGTGTGGAGTGTCTCCTCCTGTGGCAAAAGGCCTTACACTGGTAAACATCTACATGATTAGAGCCTACCAGCTACAAGCAGTGGCGTAGCTATAGAGGAAGCAGACCCCGCAGTCACAGGAGGCCCAGGATCAGGGGGTCCCAGACTGTGGGGACTGTTTCCTCTATTGCTAATAAAAAACCCTCCTCCCCAGCCTTTCTGTTACCAACGAGGAAGGGGGAAGCAAGTCAGTGGAGTGGGTGAGTCAGCGGAATCGGGGTGGGATGTGGGCAGTATGAGGGTGGAGGCGAGTTGGGAAGTGGGTGGGAGGATGGGGATCAGAGTGTTCCAGACCCCTGATTTTTTACAGGGGGCCCATTGCATTTTAGTTACACCACTGGCCACAAGGGGCCCTATTACAGGCCAATGCACTTTTTAAAAAATATAAATATTGTGCAATCCTCTAGTGCTCTTTTTCCATAAATCTTTGAGATGCAGTCATGACTTAAACCTCTTTTTTTTTTTTAAATTGTATTTGATTTTTGCATAATAATATGTACCATTATACTACTGTCCAATTGGCTTCTTTTGTTATGCATTTGTATCTTTTCTTCTTTTGCATAATCAGCTTATGGCCTTTTTTTTCTACATCTGCTTTATCATCCCGTAACTGGTTTTATTTTTATATTTTGGATTACAGAGATCTCTTGCTATTGTTCAGTTGTTGATTCTGCAGCTTTTTTCAAAAAGCATAAGAAATTGTTGTGATCTTCCTGATATTCCATGTATTCTGTGCCTGATGTGCTGGTTTTGCCTCAGCCAGGGGTTCAAATCATTACTGATAAACACATAACATTTGATTTCAGGTATTAGTGTTACAATGTACTCTGTTTATCTGGATATTCTATCATGATATATATTTCCTTTGACGGTTTCTTTCCCTGAGACTGTCATGTGTAGCACAAACATTGTGATACCAACTCACATGTAGTTTATGCTCCACACATAAAATACTGTAAAGAGAAAAATATCTTAGCTTGGACAACGGTCAGTACCTAAATGATGCCATGTTATGAATGACTCTAGGTACCAGATAAGTAATTTTTCAAGCACTTTTGGACTTTCAGGAGTTTGTTGCTAGAATAGCATGTGTAAATGCGACCAGCATGCCTATTCTGTGTCCAAGATGTGCCATTCACTAGAAAGTTCATTAATGGGTTGCTTGCTGCTATTTGAAAGGAAAAGGACTTGCACAATCAATAAGTCCGCTGCAGTCTGAAAAAATAAAAAAGTTGTTTATTTTCTTGAAATTTGGAACTGAAGGGAAATTTGTATGACTGCAGAGTCGATAAAGGAAGGACTTTGTTTATAATGTTCACATATTTTTACACTATTCACCTCTATTTATAGCTTAGAAAGAAAAAAGAAAAAAATTACTTCTGAAGTGATAACACCTGATTGTACTTGTCTTTTTAATTTCTTACCTTTACACACATTTAATTTATGAAAAATAATGCAGCCATATGAAAAAGCTTGGGAACCCCTGTCAGCCTGCATAATAATTTACTCCACTTTCAACAAAAAAGATAACAGTGTCTTTCATTTCCCAGGAACAGGTACAAGAAAAACAGATGGAGAATTTCAGCAATAGGAAAACATATTATGACAGAACATAATGGGGTTTTCAACCATATGAGGTTTCAAGGTATTGAGAGTGTCAAACTAGGAGTAAGGGGAGGAGCTCGACATAGGACTATTGATCAAAGGGAAGTGTTTTGGATTTTTATTCTCAAAACATAGTGATTAATTTATATGATATATATCCTGCCTACCTTACTGGTTTAACACAAAATACCCTTTGCAGAAATGTGAAAATTAATGTAGTCTGTTCATATGTCAAAAAAGTTGTTTTAAAAACTTAATTGATTTTTAATTGATATTGCTATAAAGATCTCGAGTAACTGGTGAGATCACCTCTGATGAAGTGCCAGAACAAGGCATGAAACGCGTCAGGTGATCACTATGTCATAGAACAGGAAGCATGTTATGCTATCAAGCCCTGTACTCTTATTTTAAATCTAACCTGGAATAAAGCTTGCTGTTTTTAAAGAACCACCTTCTGGACACACTCCTCAATCGCTATATGGAGATATTTTTTGCTGGGTCGGAGGCCAGCCTGTTAAGGGGAAAACAGAAGCGGAAGGTGCGCCAACCAACGAGAACAGGGGGAGACACATACCTGAGTTTGAATTGACTAATATTTTCTTTTTTCTGACTTATTTCGTGAAAATATGTCAATGAAAACTATGACACAAAAAAATAGTCGTTAATATTCACAATGGTCTTTGTGAACGTTTTTTGTGCCAACAAAACATATTACATTGCCCCATTTATATCATTGGAAGCATTTCCTGGATTTTAAGTATGTTTTCCCTTATTTTATTTTGTCATAATTTGCCCCAGTTTTCCTTAAAAGAAAACCCGGTTTGCCCTGTCAGTGTGACGTGTCCCAAATTTTACATATTTGTAGTTTACTCAGTTTAAACAGAAAATGGGCTAAAGAAGCAGTTTAAGTAGCCCCATTTTCAGTTTTCCCAGATTTTAGGGGTTTTTATCTTTGGTTTTTAATATAAAACATTAAAGTAAACAGGGCTGAATCCTAATGTTATCACATTTTGTTTCAGAGCAAATTCAAGTTATTTGATGAATTATTAAGCCTTGTGAATCTAAATCACTATACAAACCATGGGATGCACTTTTTTCAATAGACTTAGATGGCCATTGCAAGCTTTATCTAAGCTACTGTATATTTCCAAGGCTTGACCTCTTGTGCTTTAGCCTCTAAAAGGTGAAGTTATTTGCAGCAGTCTGATAAAGGATTTATTTCCGCAGTCTATTATCTTTGTTTACATCAGATGTTGTCTTTCACTATTCTTTGTTCTGAGTTCTGATTATTCTTCTCCACGTGTCAACCCTTTGTCTTTAATGTGCTCTCTGGATCATGCAACACAGAATGGCAGAACCACTGTCCATGTTCATATTATATGTCAAGCTCTTCACAACTGTTCTGCATCACTCAATTCATATAGGTAATGTACTTGTAGCGGTGGTCGGTTGACATCAGTGCGCTGTGCCGGACACCTGACATAACGATGTGTCAGACCCACGCTGAATTCAGCACCAAAATTGAACTTAAAAGGATGCCCAGGACGTCAAGTCAGTGCCCAAGTATAGCTTCTGTTTGTTAGCGTTCCTGGTGCTGTTTAATGTTTTTGGATTGATCTTTTGGACTTTGACCCTTGCCTGAACTTTGACCTTTTCTCCTTCAACCTGCCTTTGGACCTTTGCCTGGACTTTGATCACAATTTTGCCTGAACCCTTGCCTTTACCTTGAAAAACCCTAAAGCTTCCTCCTTGGTCCTGACAACTCCCGCTGGGAGCCGATAGGCCCCCTTACATTATGGTCTGTGCACAGAGGGTCATTTCTATTGCAACTCTGTAATTACATTGTCTGCTGTGTTAAAAAAATATATAGAGTGATGAAGAAATGCAATCACTTTTTGTCAAGGATTGGGTAGGGGGCGCTGTAGAGTCAGAAGGGGGAAGGTGCAAGTCTTTAAGGCAAGGGTGTCTTGTGCCAAGGAAACCGGTATGGAGTAGGTTGGAACAGGGAGAAGAGGGCGTAGACGTACTGGATCGGGACAGGACGGTGCGGGCGTAGATCTAGGAAGGAGTGGGCTGTAACAGGGAGAAGAGGGCGTAGACGTACTGGATCGGGACAGGACGGTGCGGGCGTAGATCTGGGAAGGAGTGGGCTGGAACAAGGGCAAGAGTAGGAGGAGTGGATAGCAAGGGCGAGAGCAGGATTACTGGATAGCAAGGGCGAGAGCAGGAGGACTGGATAGCAAGGGCGAGAGCAGGAGGACTGGATAGCAAGGGCGAGAGCAGGAGGACTGGATAGCAAGGGCGAGAGCAGGAGGACTGGATAGCAAGGGCGAGAGCAGGAGGACTGGATAGCAAGGGCGAGAGCAGGAAGACTGGATAGCAAGGTGAGGGGAAACAAGGAGCAGAGACAGGAAGTAAGAATCAGGAACAGGCAAGGTCAGTACAAGGTTAAGGTAAGGCAAGACAAGGCAGGGGGGACAAGGGAAGGCAGAACAAGGAAGGTAGAAGGGAAGGCAGAACAAGGAAGGTAGAAGGGAAGGCAAGGCAAGGCTAGAGCTAAGGCAAGGCAATCAATAGTCAGGGGCACTGCCACAGTACTAAAGGCCTAAATAATGCTCCGGCAAGGTGTGCACGGAGGGTTGGCCTTAAATAGGGCTGAGTCAGCCCTGATTGGCTGACTGCAACCAATCAGGCTGCTGCTGGGCTGGGGCTGCAGAGGCCAGGAAATCTATAGTGAGCAGCCATACAGGCTGCTCTCCTGGCCTAATGGATAGAACATCGAGCCAGAAACCCAAAGGTCCCTGGCTCAAATCCCAGCAGAGCCTGACACTTTTATAAAGAAGAAAAGGACCTCCAACAAATCCCTGCCTTCATATTTAATCTGATAAAAGTACTAGTTTTATCAATTACATAATGTACATCATCTGTTTTCTTTTGTATATTTGTTATTTATAATTACTGATTTTATACCTTGTGTTGAACCAAAAATGTAAGTGCATTTTTCAATCAGTTTTCAGTGTGTCTTTCTAGGGGTGATGATGCAATGGTCAGGAAGGCTGGTAAAACTAATTGCCAAGGAGGTAATGTGCTGTATAACTACTACCATGTTTGGCACATATGGGGTTATTTCTCTAATCTGCAATTTTTTCACTATTTTCTGAAAACCACTCTGACCAAATCTACATCCCCCCCCACCCCTTTTATCAATACATGTTCATAAAAATTTTTTGTGTGGGAAACGAATCGATAAAATCATGAACTAATCCAAACTGCAAATTAATTATAATTAATTTGCTACCGAAAACTGCAACTTTTTCATATTTGACACCTGAAACTTGCGACTTTTTCAAGTAATTGCGGTTCAGGATATCTTCACATTGTCAATGGGACATCTGCCATTGACTTCTACATGAACTTGGCAGGTCTGAGATGGGAGTACTTTTTTATTCAGACTTTTAACGCCATTGGCGTTTAATAAATTGCAAAAAATTTTTTGTTTTTTTCCTCTATGAAAAAATTGTGTTTTTCCCTTTAAAAGTGCGAGCATAAACAATGGGACTTTATTAAGTAAGCCCACTACTACGTGTTTCAGCAATTGACTTAATAAACAACCAGTGACAAACATACAGAGCTCTGTAGATGGATGTAAATGTAATTGGCAGAAAAACAAATGTAGTTAGCAGGCCAAAGATCAAGGGTAGGTGACAGACATGTGTAAATCCAATAACAAGTCAGAGGTCAGGACAGGCATAAAACAGTCAAAGTCAAGTAACAGGCCAAGGAAAAACAGGGAAGTCAGATCTGAGGGAGCAAGAACACGGTTTACAGGAATGGGAACTCAGGATAAGGACCTCAAGAACAGGAACCACTGACTACTTGAACAAGGCAAAATAACCAGTAATCCAGCAACAGGTTGTAGGGTCCAAGCTTAAATAGCCCATGATAGTGCTATGCTGCAAGAAACAGGTGAGTTGAAAGAGAAGCACAGGGGCCTCTCTATATAGGGAGAGATGCTTACTTCCCTGATGCAGAACAACTGGTAAGAGTTTACCATTGCAGCACACCTCATATAGAAGCTGAAGCATAGTAAAGAGGTGGGAATGACTTGTTATTGGCCAATACTGGACCAGATACTGTGCTTGTGCTCCAAGGGGTAGGATCTGAGTGTAGTTTTAAAGAGACTGAGGATGTTTTACTAACAGAGGAATATGGAGGAGGAATTCCATTGGTAAAGATTAGCAAGAGAGAAGAATATTTAAGGAGAACCAGGCAGCAGGAAAAGGTGATGCCACTGAGAAGACAGGAGGTAATGAAACATTTGGCTACACAGGTGGAGCCACTCCATTTCAGATGTTTCATTTAATTGTCAATGGCAGATGTTTACATTTTGCCAAGATATCCTGATCATTTTGTTCAATAATCCAATGATTTTGTGGAAGCACAGGGGCCTCTCTAGATAGGAAAATACTCTTACTTCCCAGTTGCAAATGTAGAACAACTGGTAGGCGGTTACCATTGCAGTACACTTCACATAGAAGTTGAAGCATTGTAAAGCGGTTCCAAAACAAAATAGGAAGGCAAATTGAAAGTCTTTGCCTGAAGAGGAATGTTCCACACAGAAGAATTTAGTATACATACATTACCCATACACGTTTCATTTTCAGGGCAGCTATGACAATGTGGAGAGTTGAGAAAGTCGAATCAGGTGGCAGTAACGTTTAAGAGCCAAATTTACTGTTTTCAAACCAGAGCAGCAGAGGGGCCAGGATCGCCGCTGATGATCATCTAGTTAGTAGTAGCTCATACACTGGCCTTTATTCTCAGCACATACCTCACATCAACCAACAGTGTTACAAAAGATTAGTATATTACTTTATACAATCTGTTTAAGCTCAAGCAGCCAAGTACAGATTTAAATAGTGTCAATAATCAGCAGGCACACACTCAATTTAAAAAATGCTGAACTGTTTTATACATTAGCATAGCAAATGTTCTGATCCACAAAGGAACATTAAGGGTGTTCTTTATGAAAGTCGGATTTTTCTGCTCAGACTTTTAAAGGGGATACAAAAAATTTCATAGAAAAAAATAAACCCACATGTTTTGAAATTTATTAAACCTCGATAGTGTTAAAAGTCCAAATAAAAAAGTACTACATTTCAGAACTGCCGAGTTCATGTAGAAGTCAGTGGCAGATGTCCAGTTGATATTTTGACAATCCTGATCTGCGCTGGGTTTCTTTCAATAATCCAAATATTTTGTGGTTTCGCTCATCAAATCCAAAAAACCCCGGAGATTTAGGGCATTACATCTGAAAAAATTGCAGTTTTTGGTGACAAATCTTGTATTGGTCAATGTATTGATAAATAGGCAGGAAAGTCTGTGCAAATTTGGTCAGAGTGGTTTTCAGAAAATAAAATTGTGAATTTTGTAAAATTACTGCCTAAATTTTAAACTTGATACAGGTACCTATGTGGTATGAATGAAAAGGTTGGTGTTAAGGTTATAGTTTAGTTATAACTTGATTTACTGTATAATATACTTTAGTGTTATTAAAATTCAGTGTCTGTGTACATTGACATCATGCTTGTTTTAAGGCCAGCAGCAGCAAACAAATATAGGTCAACCTACTGAGTAATATATAGAGAGAAACTTACAATATTTGTGAGTGGGTTACTTGTTATGACATTACTTCCTGCCTGAGTCTCTCCCTGCACAGTCTCTCCCTCATAGCTCTGGGCTCAGGGAGGTGAGGGGGGAGAGAGAGGAGCAAACTGAGCATGCTCAAGCCCTAGCCCTGGAGGTTTATACTGAAAACAGGAAGTCTGATACAGAAGCCTATGTATACACTATAGAAGGGAAGAAATGCAGTGTTTCTTTTGACAGAGGACTCATTGAGCAGTAGTAGTGTTTACTGGAATATTTATATAAACTTTTTGATAAAGCTTACTTAATTTTAGCCTTTCCTTTTCCTTTAATTGATGGAAAATAATATAGGTTGCTAATGGAAAAGTCATTCACAGTGCATTCCCATTGTGAATATACATTTGCCTTTGTGACAGTAGGATAGCAATTGCGAATGTTTGCAACGGTGCGCGGTGTATGTAATAAAACATCTTAATGAAAAAGCTGTTACGTTTGCCCCAAAAGTTTGTGCCACCTTAAAGTAGGTCTTAAAAACTTGCAATGCACAATTAAGATATGCAATACAATAAAAGCCATATGAAGAATATTACATTGCGACGTACAAAGTTGTTTTTTTATTTGTGCACAAATCTGTTCTTTTCATGAATATTATTACATTTCCCCCTAAAACTTGCTGAAGACAGGAGAATTGACATATTATATATTAAAGAATCTTACCAAACTGGTATATATATTTAAGTAAATATTGCCCTTTAACATCTCTTGCCTTGAACCACCATTTCGTGTGTGCTGCTTCAGAGATCACATGACCAGAAACATTTCAACTCTAAGGGGCAGATTTACTAAATTCACATGAAGTATTCGACGTTCGATCGAATTTTCAAAAAGATTCTAATTCGAATTTTCGAGTTTTTGAAGACCACTTCCACCATTGAATTTTGAAAATTCGACCAAATTGAATTATTCGAATAATTGGAATAAAAATCTATTAGAATATTCGACTATTAGACAGTGGAATTACTTCCCCTTTAAATTTTTATTCGACTGCCTAGTTCGCCAGATCAAAGCTACGGAATTGGCTTTCATTATTTTTGATTGAATAAAAAAATTCGGACTGGTTAAAATCGATCAAATTTTTGCTTTTCGATTGTTCGACCAATCGAATTTAACCCTCGAATTCGACCCTTAGTAAATCTGCCCCTAACTGTAACAGGAAGAAGTGTTGAAGCAAAAGACAAAACTATGTCTGTTAATTGGCTCATGTGACCTAACTTTATAGTTTGTTTGGTATGTTTGTGTGCTCCGTTGAATCCTAGGATCCCAGGAGGCTGTCCTTATTTTTTAAAATGGCCATTTTCTATTTATGATTACCCAATGGCACATGCTACTAAAAAAGTGTATTATTATGAAAATGGTTTATTTACATGAAGCAGGGTTTTACATATGAGTTGCTTTATGCAATATCTTTGTATAGAGATCTACATTGTTTGGGGGGTATAGTTTTCCTTTAAGTTAGGTACAGTCTGAGGAGGGTTACATTCATCCTAAGACGATAGCTAGCATTTCTTTATCAGAGCCATGTACTGCAGTGCTGCGGTATTACTCAAATCCTTAGAGGAAACTATACCCCCTCAACAATGAAGGTCTCATTAAAAATATATTGCATAAAACAAATCATATGTACATAAATATTTGTACAGATGTGACATTGGCTAACCCTCAATAGAAAACTGCCATTTTAAGAAATAAGGGCAGACCAGGTGATCTCTTAATTGTAAATATGTACAGTGTAAATGGGCAATAATTACTATCTATATTATATTATATCTATATTTCAGTTTGGTAAGATCTGTTTTCATTCTGGGGGTATAGTTTTCCTTTAAAGGGGTTGCTCACCTTTTATCAAACTTTTAATATGATGCAGAGAGTGATTTTCTGAGATGCTTTTCCTTTTTTATTATTTGTATTTTGTGAGTTATTTAGAATCCAGCAACTAGTGATGTATGAATCTGGGGCATTTTGCAGAAACGGCGAAAAATTTGTGAACCTTCTCTTTGATGCCAAATTTTCGCCAGACAAATTTTCATTGACATTTCGCGAATCTCGGGGATATCCACCGCAAATTTGAGCCAGGTGAATACATTCACCCATCACTACCAGCAACTTTTTCGATTTCAGCAGTCTGGATGCTAGGGTCCGAATTACAACCATTCATTGATTTGAATTAGAGACTGGAATATGAATAGGAGAGGGTCTGAATAGAAAGATGAGTAATAATAAGTAACAATAAATTAGTTTTTTATATGGGATCGATAACCCCCATTTAAAAGCTGAAAGAAGAAGGCAAACTATAAAATGGTATTTTCTACATATGAGTTCATCTAGTGCATATAGTTAGCCTGGGGGCCTGCAATCACTACTTTTGCCATGGATTTACACTACATATATATATATATACACATATACAGCATATCTTAAATATATTGTGAATGTTATGCAATACCCAAAGAACCTTTTCAACAAAATTAAAAGTGAATCTTTGAAAGATATAAAAAAAAACAGTTTGGCAAAGAAAAAGTGCCAAGGCTGATAAAATAAAGGTGTCATTGTGTAATTATTTTAGTCATGTAACACTAATCAAGCAATACCGTTACGTTCTCTCCTCGTTAGACAACGCACAAGCTCAGAAGTTATTAGCTGTGCTGTTTGTCAGTAGGCTCATTATCCTTCCTTACAAAAAGTAATATTCAAGCAAGTGCACACTCGTCTAATGATGCTCCTAACAACATTAAGCTTCTCCAGCTGCCTTCCCTTCCGGAAATATTGGATTTGATTACGTCTTGTAGTACAATTAACATTATTCCTTGGATTTAACTCAACAGAAACAAATAAACTACAAATCTTTTAGGGAATATTTAAACCTCACAAAATAAATAAATTATGCAGATTGAAAGATATCCTAAACACAAAATACTAAAGAAATATTGCTTCATGCTAGGTTAATGAATTATTGTTAATATTGTTTTCTGGGTAAATTGCTTACTACATAGTACTGGTTGTTATTGCTCAATGAATCATAAACTTTTAATTAAACTATCCCTTAAGAAAATGTGTTCTGTTAGAAAATTATTAAGTATGTGTTAAAGTAGAATAAAAGTCTCCTTATAAGTGCCTTACCTGATACCCTAGATCTGTGTCCACCCATAGAAAACGGCAACTTTTTTTCTCAGCAAGCCCCACAGAGTGATCCTCTTCTACTTTCTCCAGTGACTGGTAGTGATATGCAGGTTGACCTGAAACCTGTGGTTACCCAAGATTGCCCATTAGTTGAGTAGGGTTGGGTGTCGGTCAGACTGGAAAAGTAAACACCTCCACTTCTCCCGATGATTCTCTGTCTTGGAACCAGATGTGCGCAAAGAGGTAGCATACAAAGTGAGAAGATGTGGGTACTTTTTGGTTGCAGGTCCTACATTGGCATGGTATTGCAGGTTAGGGTCAGCTGTGAATGTTTTTCCTGACCACCACAGAAGTAGTGCCCAGAGTAGAAGCATGTCCACTGGAGTAAAAAAGACAGTTCCTTTCTTAAAGTTTTAATTTTCATCCTTTTCACACTCTCATTCCTGCCCAAAGAAAGCTCTGTGGTGCTTACTGAGAAGAACCGTGGGCTGGTGACGTTTTCTGCTCACCGGAGGACCTGCGGTATCAAGTATGTGATTACATTCACTGGGGGTACCTAACATTTAGAACACCCAGTTATTTATATTTAAGTATATTGAGCTCTTCCAGCTGATTATAATAAGGGGTTTAAAATTAGTGGAAGATGTTGCAGTCAAATGTTATAGAAGATGAACAGCCCCTAGTACTAGTAGGCCCAAATCAATTGCCCCTGTATGCAGTACTACAACCAGACATTGAGCATAACTGGGGAGAACACTTTGATGCTGGAATTATGGGGGTGAAAAAGCTGCATAAAATTGTATATAGCAACAAGGAAAGTCCTACACAACAAGTTTTCACTTACTGTAGCATCAGGTGCATGTTGATTTTCCACTGTCAGGGCTAATCCTGCCCTATATAAGGCCTTCCTGACTCTGTGTCTGAGCACTGGCCTACTTTAATCACTGAGACACTGTCCCTAGCTTTGGTTTCCCTAGTTCTGACTTGCCTTGCCCAGTCTTGCCTTGTCTAGTTTGTATCTTGTTCCCTGTTACTGGTTCTGTCCTGCTCCAGTCTTCCTGTTCTTGCCTTGTTCTTGTTCAGTCTGCTTTTGTCCAGTCCTGTTCATGTCCTAGTCTTCACCTGCTTTGTACTGTCCTGGTCTTTTTCTTCACCGTTGTGTCCAGATCTTCACCTGCTCCATCCCACTCCAGTCCTCCATCTCCTCTGTACCGTCTAGTTCATCCTCCACTCCATGCTTATTCAGCTTGACCTTGATTCTACTACCTTGTCACTGTATTAGCTCATCTGAAGGTCTCCCTTTCCTACTTCTGCCTCCTCAATGCTCCCTACCTATTGCTGACAGAACAGCTACGCTTATTATCCACAAGTTCCCCCAAAGTCCTTCACCATTAAGGATGCAGTTCAGGGTATAAGTGGCTAGCAAATTTTTATATCCCCAATGCTTAAATGTACACTTATCAATAATAAATCTTATCTGACCACAACAGATTTCAGATTTACAGGACTATAATTGCATGAGAATCCTCTTTTTAAATATTGGAATTACATCAACTGGGCAGTAGCCCATGGCAACCAATCAGTGATTAGCCAGCTGCAAGTAGAACAATGAAAGTAAAAATCTGATTACAACATTTTTGGTATTAATCTTTGCTCAGGATACAATAAGTGCCTAATTTTCTGATTCTGCCTTGTTGATTGCTGCTTTGCAACACGTAATATTTATAGGAGCATCTAATCCATCAATTTCATTAATAACTTCTTTAAAATATGAGTTAAATCACATGAGGTGGTCCTTAAACGGAACCTGTAGCCCTAAAAAAAATCCAATTTTAGGATGTTAGGCCAGAAAAACAAACTTTAAGAACTCATATAGATTTTTTGCAATTTTCTTTATTTTGGTTTTAGAATTCACAATCACATCAAGCAGACAGGCACCATTTTGTGGACATTGTTATTAAGGTAAGCTTTGCATCATGCCAAAATCTTGTTTATGCGCCAGAATGGTACCCATACCTATGCACTGGCTACAAAATTAGATGGTGAGGATGGAGGAGGAATGTGGGGTGACACATTCTAGGAAGTGACATCTAGGAAGTGCTAGATGGAAAGTAATACTAATTGCCTGCTAGAAGCAATTCCATGTATAAATACCGCAGAAGACATAGTCCAGCATTGCGTTTTCTCTGGATAAGTTGTTAAAGTCAGGGTATGTTTTACCCTTTAGCTTGCATGTATAAACTACTGTCAAGGGTTTGGTCTGTATGTCTGACGAAGGGCACATCCCTGAACAACTACTGTGTGCAGGTTGTTTTCAATATTTGGTTATTGTGGGAGAGGGGCCATTCAGCCACAGAGCAGGAGGATTAACAGGAGCCAGGAGTCTCAAATGCAGCAGGCCAGCAAGGCGCTGCACGCTACATTACATGCCAACACCATGCTGCTTCAAAGCGCTTTTTCACACTGTGCCGCAATCTTCATTGGGTTGCGGGGGAAAGCGGACCCTGCTACCCCATAGATACACCACCACTCTCCCTCTCTTCCTTTACAGACACACAAAGCAACGATACTCGGGCTGCTGCACTAGCGGAGCCGAACTTCCGGGTTTAAAACGCACTTGTAACTGGCTGCAAGGTTCTCACCTTGCCTCATGGCAGGAGCAGCCATGGACACACACCAGCAAAAAAAAATAAAAAATGCAAAAATTGTTTTGTAAAAAAACGGAGGAGTACAATTTTATTAGACACCAGTGGTATCACCTGACTATAGCTGGGAAGGGTGGGGGCTACAACTTGAACTGGTCACTGCTTCTGTATAACTATAACAAACAAGGAAAAGTTGTGCTCACCACTAATTTTTAAAACCATTAGGCGGGGGTGCAATGAGGCTGTGACCACAAAATACATATAGACAAATACAAAAGGTCCTCTGCACTGTTAATGGAACAGTTAAATTATGAATAAATATATGAATGAAATGCATAAAGTGAGTTGTAAGTAAGAATGAAAATCTATTATATTAATAATCAATGCTTTTCTCCTAATGTTTAATACTTTATTAACAAGATTCTTTATTCATCTGAAGTGAATGGATGCTCTACCTTCTAGCCATATTTTCTCATCTCTTTGGACAGACAGCAATTTACTTGAAATATTTTATTTTCAGTTCAGATTATTATATACTGAGGTTTATGGTTATTTTATTATCTACATTATACTTTGTTACAGTCCAACATATTTAAATAAATCACCCATTCCACATCTACTCCTTGTCTCTTCTCATTTTGAGAGACAATATATATCCGACAGGATATGGTGAGATTAAAAATGTCCCCTTTGCAAAAGCTACATCAAACTTGTACACCTTCAAAGAAGGGAACCTTGTGTATTATCCCAAATAAACGGCCTGAAAACATGCCTTAAAGGAGAACTAAAGCTTAACCAAAGAACTAGGGGAAGGAACGTTGTACATGCTTTGTGTTTCTGTAGCAGCCCAAGACAACCACGGCTTTTAGGTAATACACAGATCAGAAACCAGCATAATTAGAATCAGAAATAATCAGCCCTGTAGCATCAGCTTATTGAACAGATGAACCTAATTTTATGCTTAATGATTTGTGATTACCCTAAGCTTAGCTCCTCAACAGCTGCTCAGAGCACAATGAGCATGTGAGTGTTATAGACATTTTGAGCATAATCCAAGATGGTAACTTCCCGTGACTTCTGGATCATTACTACTATAGAAATACTGAACCTTTAGGCTGGTTCAATAAATTCAATATATGAAATGTGACATTTCTGTATATATTCATTTTTAGGGTTTCGTTCTCCTTTAAACTTACATAATATCAGGCTTGTCACAAAGCTGACAAAAGATAGAATACAACCTCAAATATTGCTCAACCACGTGTTACGCTACAGAAATCCTCACACATCACTAAACCTCACCAGTGAAGTTCATTGGGAGCTACAGAACTGAAAAAGTCTTTGACTTGCACATGCGCACTAAAGAAAAAAAATCCAGTCTGACAATATAGCACATATAGAAGCCTAAGACTAAAGTCATACCAGATTTTTCGGCTTTTATACTGTATAAATGCATGCCAAGAAACAGCCTGTCCATTCATTTCAACTTGTATGCAGACACAAGCAGATTTTGGAACAGAAACATTTGAGTATGCATTTTTATGCCAACATTCATTCTGTTTGTGTGCACCCAGACCAACACAGTGCTTGTGTATGGCTTACCCCAGGCACAGGCACTAGTAGTGCATACACCTGTTCTGTGCACCTCAGTTGATGCTTTAGCATGCATGTCAGGAAGAGCATTGATGAACTTGAGAGCACACGTCAGCGCACACATGCATCATCACATATTGCCACCTAGATACAAACTTTAAAAGGTCACTAAAGGAAACAGTTGATGCTTGGTTATAGGCCTACCTACCTGTATTTTTCCTTTAAAAAATCTCTGCTGTTTTGTACAACCTTTGCCTCATTATTTATCAATTATCTGTACTCATAATACTCATATGGAATGGGATGAAAAGTGCAAAGAAACACAAGAATAATTATCTCTAAACCGAAGCACCAACTGCATTCCGCATATACCTGGTTACCTGGATGCAACAGAGATGCATTTATGAGCAGTAGGCTGGAGGAGGCATGTTGGCATCACACTGAAAGTTTAACACAGGGAGAAAGTCAACAATAATCTTTGGCTATTGCCTCTTCTGTGGAGACAACTCTGCAGACAAAGGTGGAGGGTGTATTGTTCCTATGAAACTTGCCTTCCTGTTTGCGCCCACAGGCCAGCTCTGTTAATTGGCCATTCCAAGTAGAAGGAAAAAGCAAAGAAGGCTGCTGTCTAGTATTATAATAATTATATATATATATATATTTTTTTTTTGTAAATGTTGCAAATTGTATATTGGGTCAACTCTTTTGGATTAGTATCTCTTTCATTTAAAAACAAAAAAACATTTCTGTTTATCTGCGCAATGGCAACATCAAGTCTACTTGTTGGACTTGATTTCACACAATACAGGTATGGGATCCGTTATCTGGAAACCTGTTATCCAGAAAGCTCTGAATTAAGGACTGGCTGTCTCCCATAGACTCCATTATAATGAAATAATCCAAATGTTTAAAATCAGTTTCCTTTTTATCTGTAACAATAAAACAGTAGCTTGTACTTGATCCCAACTTAGATATAATTAATCTTTACTGGATGCAAAAGCAGCTTATTGGGTTTATTTAATGTTTACACGATTTTCTAGTAGACTTAAGGTATGAAGATCCAAATTACGGAAAGATACATTATCCAGAAAACCCCAGGTTCCGAGCATTCTGGATAATAGGTCCCATTAAACTGTTCCTATATAAAGCTTTTCCTATACCTTTTGTACACAGGCTTCTGAAATAACAGCAGAATTGTCTGGTATATACTGAGAACGAAATCTCTAACCTTCTTCTGTAATTAATGATTATTGAAGTTTAGAATACTTTGCCATCAAATCACGTCTGACATTTTCAAATGTCAATGTCACAACATTTCCATTCTAATTAAAACTGTATTTAGAAAAAAAGCTCCAATCGAGAAAGGATAGTATTATCACAGGATGAGTAGGCATTGACTCCAAATTCCTCTGGATTGTCTGTTATATTAATTTTGTGCATTGGAATTGAGGCATGTTCTGACAAATGATAGACAATGAAACATAATAGGCATAATTACTGAGATGCTCTTGATCTAGCTCACTGTGTAGATGTCATGCACATCATCTCAAGATAAATAATTGATATGAATAGCACCAAGACTGCAAGACTTTTTCTAAGAACAACTTTGTTAGCATGACATAACACTGCTTGCAGCATGTTTAGCATAAGAATTCCCTAAAGATATCACTCCTGGGGTAATTCTTTTCTAAGTACTTTTCCTCTGACTCAACCATATCCTTTTCACTCGGATCAGATCTAATCTGCCTCTGTAACAGCTGGGAATTTTTCTGTTGTACATCCATGAATGCCCTGTACTAATGACTCAGCATTAATCTATTCCAACTCAATTTAATATAAGCATTTCTAGCCATTCTTATGTGTGTGTGATTTACTAGATATGCACACTTCCTTTACTGAACAATAACTACATGCTCTTTGCTCTGGTCTTTTCAATATAGTGCAGTAATACAGTGATTTGAAGTAGAAGTAAAGCAAACCAAAGAATGACACTATAAATGCTACCCCATCTGTGCCTGCCCAAGGTCAATACAGCCATTTAGCAGAACTGTGCCTCCAAACTTTCCCCTAGTTCCTCTAATTATTTTCTATAATGGTATACACAGCACTGAAACTAACACCCCAATACTGTAAATTATGTACTAGAGGGCCTGATGGTAAATAAAAACAGTTGCCTTTTAGCATGATGGCCAGAACCTAATAATTTCAAAAACGAATCACCATTAATCATAGTGGTGGTTTTGAACTAGTTTCTTTTCGAAACCCTTCATTACAACTGTTTTTATAAATATTAATTGCTGCATCTGTTTACCATTAATATAGTGGATACATGTTAGGGCTGCAAATGTGACTATGCCAAAATAGATGCCATTGATTTTTATGTTGACACTGTTCATAATGGTTGAGGTACTTACTCCTTGAACTTCTGCATCATTCAGTCAGATCCTCCAAATTCCGCCACCACTTCCCCACCCTGGTCACATATCGCTTACGGCTGCCTTCCCTCTTGCAGCTGCAATTGGAGATGGCTGGGACACAGTTATTCATTGAGGCCCACCAGGTTTTGCACCCAGTTCAACCATGGTTCCAACAGTGGGCTTCTTTTTACTGTTTTAGGTGTAAACGATTTACCCACAGAAGCACACACAAAGGAAATTCTGAAGTGAGGCACATTAACTACAACTTACATCTTATTTGCTCACCACCCAGGCGGCAGCAGCAGTTACACTGGAACATTTTTTCTGCTAAGGGTTATATCTATCAATGTCTATTCAGAATAGGCCCAGACTGGCTCAGAATAGGGCTGTCATTGGAATAGAGTTGACTGTCAGTATATACAAGGGCCTCACTGATGACCTTATATAACATCATCAACATGATCAGCCTTTTAAAGTTGTGATTTACTTTATATAGAAACTGCTACATAGAAGTAGATGACCCAGGGGATAAAGTCCAATTGTCTTATTGCAGGTGAATGTTGAAGTCTCCTGGTGGTGGCTGGATAGCCATGTTTTAGTTGACAGCTGTGCTGATGTGCCTAATGTCCACAATGGAGAATGACGTAACACGTTTACAGTACTAATTAATTTTCCTAATCAAAATCATCATAACAAAAAAAAAATGATGTCCCCCTCACTCAAGAGACTGCATCGTTTTAGGTGGCTTCAAAAGCCTTAACTGTTTTTATGGCCTTGGATCTTTTTTTTTTTTTTTTAATGTATTTTTATAATTAGAAGCCAAACACTGTTTTTATTATTAGAAGCCCAGCACATATAAACAAATGAGTTCACTTCTGCAGTTGTACAATCTTGTTGCTGAAAGTTATACATAAGTATGTAACAATAAATTATTTATTTATGCATTGGTCCTATGTATTCATTTTTCAACATACATATAAAAAGATGCACATCAGGGGGCACATTTACTAAGAATGAAAGAGTGAAAATTCAAATAAAAATTTGAAGTAATTTTGGGCTAATTTCGATTACCAAATAGGCCAAAATTCTAAGTGAGAAAATGTGAAAAGTCGAATTTTCACATTTTTGAGTACTGGCCTTGAAATCCGTTGAATTCGCCACCTTAAGCTGCCAAATTGCCATTTTAGCATATGGGGGACCTCTTAGAACCTGTCCTGAGAAATCTCATTTTTTCTTAAATCAATATTTAAAAATATTTAAAAAGATGGAGCTTTGTTAGCTTTAGATATTCGTTATGTCCCTCTAATTTTACTAAATAGGCCCCATTCTATGCTGGGTTTGACTTAAGGATGCACCGAATCCAGGATTCGGCCTTTTTCTGCAGGATTCAGATTCGGCCAAACCCTTCACCCGAACCGAATACGAACCCTAATTTGCATATGCAAATTAGGGGCGGGAAGGGAAATTGCATTGCTTTTTGTCACAAAACAAGGAAGTAAAAAATGTTTTCTCCTTCGGTTCAGTATTCGGCCCAATCTTTCTCTAAGGATTCGGGGGTTCGGCCGAATCCAAAATAGTGGATTCGGTGTATCCCTAGTTTGAATGTTCGTTTAGTTAAAATGTTGGCTAGACTTATACAACTATTGGCATTCAAATAGTTGTATACGTCTAGACAACATTTGTTAATAATTGGACAAAACCATAGATGTAGCAACAAGGCTTCTGATTCTGGACATCTTAGGCATGTTGAATTGGGTAGTATGCCCATTTTAAATCTCTTTAATGCGGACAGGTTTGATTGATGAAACAGTTGTAGTGCCATGATCTGGTATTGACTAGATGGTATTATTCCTATGGAGTGGGAATGAAGTTTACTGAAATCAGATGCAGTGATTGTTGATATAGCATCTGACCATTTTCCAAAGGGAGTGATGCTTGTTAATGGGTCTGGGGTTATCCTGATAAGTTTGTGTATGTGAGATGTAAAATGTAAGGCATTGACACCTTTCCATATATGGTTTTGAGGATTAGAAAGATCTTGAGCTGTCATCTTGTGTAGGACTTCTCTCGCATAGAGAGTAATAGATATGTTGACCACAGAGGGAGGGATATTTGGCTGAAGCTTCTGAGTGCCTTGGATCACCTGCCTACACCAGATTTATAACTGTAAATGTATAATTCCTCTGATTCAAGCCCCATATTCTTTTTATTTTAAAAGCTGTATCCACTATTTATAATAAAAAAGGTGGTATAATGGAGACTAAAGAGCTATCATGTTTTTGTTTGTTGTCAAGAGAGAGAGAGAGAGAGAGAGAGAGAGAGAAATTAATACATGTTTACAAGCGATAACCCATTGTATCTTGCTTGTTGATAAAGGTGGAAAACACCTATTGTTCTGTAAAAAATCATTGAATATTGCAAGAAATGAATCTGCTGTTCAATTTTCCAGCCTTGCACATTTATATCACTGTGGGCTTTGGAGTATGCAGGAAATAATAGATTTTATCTGGCATACTGTACAAGCAGCATGTTGAGCAATTATTTAACAAGATTAATTCATAATGAAAACATGATTCCTTTAGACACTACATCGGTATGCTTTGCAAGTATACGTATAAAATATAGTTCACTTAAATACCTATTTTATAATGGAGCAAGTTAATACATTGGGAGATTATGTTACCCGTGATCTTCGCAACCAAGCAATCTACCAAGAGTATGCAGCTACCCCAGATAATTACTATATGCAGAGTCACTATGTGATGACCTTAAAGGCTTAAAACTTAACCGAGTACTGTGTCAACATAGCTTTTATAAATCACATAATATAGAGATTGCAGAGAGTTGGTAGCCTTTTTCTTTCTACTTATTTAAAGGAATCAAGCTCACACTGAGGATTATTCTTTCAAAAAATGCTGTATTTTGCAAGGCCACCAACAGAAACCCATATTTCCTCTGAAGCACTGCACAAATATGGATTTGTCCCACCTATGGCACACAGAGCAATACTGAAATGGATTTCTAAGTGCCAGCAAATATAGGGCTTCCTAAAGATATTGTCACCTACAGTACATGTGAGGAACCAAACATATGCTAAAAAGATTGATTAGCAAAATTGTTGAAACCAGAAAGCATTTGGTCCCAGAAAGAGTAGACTCCTTTAAACAAATGCATCACTACCATATCCACCTAATGGGCAATACTCGTAAAAAATTTTGAAATTTATAAAAAAAATTAACTTTGAGTGAGTAGGCTGTATTTGAATTTTTAACGTATTTGATCAAATTCGATTTGAAGGATTATTTTTGAAATTTTTTTTCTAAATGACTACAAATTTAGGAGGTCCCCCATAGGCTAAAACAGAAATTAGTCAGGTTTTAGATGGCAAATAGCCAAAGTCGACATGTACATGATACATTTTGATATATTCAAATTTTCATTTTTTTTTTGCAAATTCGAATCGAATTTGGACTATTCCCTAGTCGAAGTACACAAAAATAGCTCAAAATTCGAAATTTTTTACTTTGACCCTTTATAAATCTGCCCCTTAATCATAGGCTAGCCTATAATGACATAATAAAATATTTTTTTCTGAATCTAACTGCCTGGTGGAAGATTGCTTTCATTTGAATGTCTGCTCTACAAATTCTTGGTTTTGACCTCTTCCCTTGCTGAAGGCTCAGGGCAGTGCACCTGGGACTCTTCCATCACTTGGTGAGATACAATATGTCGATGGACCATTACTTTTGAGTAAAAACATTTTTGGAGGCCAATAATAGGCAACATAAATAGAGGATATTTATTTTACTAGTGAAGTATGCAACATATGTGTTGAATCATGATTGGTTTTAATTGGGGGAGGGTTTACTGAAGAGGCTATTTAAGGAGCAACAAAGACAGAATATCTGAGACATTACCTATGACTAAGTGCTAGGTAAGAATGAAACGCGTTAGGCTCCATAAGGCGTGCTTGTGTAGTTTTTTGAACATAAATAGAGGAGAGAGGTTGGCTCTTTATTTACCCAGTCTAGTAGTAATATCCAGCAAGTTATAATGTGTTAATTGCAACAAATTTATTAGGCATCTGGATAAACTTTTTATTACTTGGTAACTAAACATAGTTGTTCGGTGTATCTATGTGGCAGCTCATTCGATACACTGAGAAGCACCCTGAAGAGAGTCTATTGTAATCCACCTGATAAATATATTTTGTTCACTGAAAGTCTTAATATCTATTGTTCTCAAAAAGGAGCCCTGGAAAGTCAGCATATTTTTCTTTTTTTCTATTTCTACCCAGTATATTTTTACCCACAAATGTTTGCCCCCTTAGAGAAATAACTTGCCGCATTTATTCTTATTGAGTTTGCTGTTAAAATTAGAACATATGTTTGGTTACTAACAGAAACACAGGAAAGGAGCAATATATTTGTCAATAACATATTATAATCATATAATATAACAACAAATGTCTTCTGCCACACAGGCTGATGCTATATTGCCTCTTCTGATTTATAACCCTATATCTCTTCTTGACAAACTTTCTGAGCTGACAGCACCTCTCCCTGAAAAATTCCTGGGGAATCAAACAACTTTTTGCTCTTTTATGAATAGCTGCAAGCTCTTGTATACCCTGAATGCCCATATCCTACTGAACAGGCATGTGTAGGAGTCATTCAGCTTCATTTATCAACACTGGGCAATTTTGCCCATGTGCAGTAACCAGTAGCAACCAATCAAATTGCTGCTTTCATTGTTCTACTT
>CM044432.1:53601209-53616206 GCA_024363595.1 Xenopus borealis | reverse complement strand
ACCATAGCTCCACATGGGTTGAATAGAGAATGGGAGTTGAGTTGTTTCATTGGTTAATAATAATACACATTTTTTCAGTAGCAGTCTATGAATTTATAGATGTATTTATGAATTAATTGATTAAGTGATTGGTCTAAATCTGGTATTTATTCACCCATTTATTTAATGAAATTAATTTGAATGAATTGATTCTGTATATACATTTGGATAATTTTGATTATCTATCTGATTTTTGGTCCATACCTGATTTTTGATCTATATGATTGATTTATCATTTTTTTATTTCTTCATTTTTTTCATTCAATATATTCTTTATGTGGCTATGTATTGTTTTCTCTTTAATATTGTTTTCTCCTTAATATTTGTTTTCCCTTTAATATCTGATTATGCATTATTTTTCAGAGATATTTACATTTACATTCATATTCTTTCTGAGATGTTCTAAGATATGGTGATATATCTATATATTTACCCTTTATTGACGTGTATAAATAGTGACTTTTTGATCTTAATTGGAATTTGCATATTTTATCAGTAAGGTTTTATTACTGTGGCATCTGCAGGGGGCGCACTAGCTTCTCATGAAGTGACTTCTGAGTCACGAAACGCGTCAAGCTTGGTTCCCCTGCCTGCTTTATTGGATGTATTTTTAACTGGGATCAATAAAGATTTTGTTTTAATGGATAAGGTTGGTCTCCCCGCACATCGTTTTTGGGATGCCCCTCCAGTCATTAAGCTGACCCCTGCATTAAAGGCATACACATTCTATTCGCATCTTCTTGATCAGGTACATACCATAAGGAATACAGCAAGTAAACCAATGACTACAGTAAGCAATGGATGAAACACATTTAATAAGTAAAGTAGTGAGTGGTGAGTAAAGTCAATGACCAAAGCACATTTTCTTCTTCAGAGATTCTTGAAGTTCGTTAAATTGCAATGATATATGTGCAGAAAAAGATTTTTCAATATCCAGCTCTGGAAGACTCATAAATCTGCTGAGTGTTTACCACCAAATTACAAGTGATTGTTAATTAAAACAGTGTCTGAAAAATGTCCTCCTTAATCCAAATATAGAAATATGAGATTTAACTCTGAGTAACTGATGTGAATTTTTATTTTTTATTTCTTAACTCCTTAGTTACAGGGTATACGTTCAACTTATATAGCAATATTTTAGTTGTGGAATAAAATGCATGGACAACTACAGGTACTTGGGCTTCTGAAGAGTGTGTCCCACTATTCACTGATGAGTGAAAATATGAAATTTTAGCTAACATAAATTACATGTCCTTAGATAGAGTTGAGCACAACATCAAAGGTCAAAATAACAGGACAGCTGGATACAGTTATTGTAAGTCAAGATCCAGGCAAAAATGTAGATAACACATTTCACAGTCCAGAGTCCAGGAGAGAGATTTTGTGTTTTTTGTATAATAATTTGACTCAGTTGCTGCACAACAAGTTTTAGATGGCCAAAGTATTTTGTGCTTAAGTGGACAATTACATGGAAGAAGTTTCAAAGTTTTTTGTTAATCATGTCCTAGAATACAGCAGGTATTTAACAGGGACTATATGTTTAATGAGTGGCATGAATACAGAATACATCTTCCATTTAGTACACAGATGAAAACTAACTAGATAGTAAATGCTACAATGATCATAATGATTTGGAGGAGATTGTTGCTCTGCAATAAGAAGGGACTGCTTTCAGTCCCACCCCCACACCATATGTCCCACCACTGATGTCATCCAGTCCACCTCCCCAACATCACCGCTCCGCCCCCAATGCCACCCAGCCTGCTTCCTGCCCATTTTCCCCTCAGAGAAAGGCAACCCTAGTTTATATAGATATTTCTGATAAAGCTTACTTAGATTTAAATTTCCCTTCTCCTTTAAAGGGGAAAACACCATTTAAAACTCTCTAATTTTTCAGTAGTTATAAAACCCCAATGGTGTTAAAAGTTCGAATAAAAAGTACTCCCAACTCAGACCTGCCGAGTTCATGTAGAAGTCAATGGGAGTTGTTGTGTGTACATTTGGAAGATATCCTGATCTGCACTGGGTTTCATTCAATAATCTGAAGATTTTGTGATTTTCCGATGATAATCTGAAAAGGTTGCAGATTTTGGGCATCAAATCTGAAGAAAAAGTTGCAGTTTTCAGAGACAAATTTGAAAAAATCATACCTTTTGGATTTTTTCATGATTTTACCAAGTATTTTCCCGCACAAGAAATTTTCATGGAAATTTATTGTAAAATGGGATTTGGTCGGAATGCTTTCCAGCAGATAAGCTCTGTAGAACATAATGGTGTTATTTGCTATCTGCTATTTAACTTGTGCCATATAGCCTTTTTTCAATTTTCATCATTGCTACACAGCAGCTTTTTATATGCAGATGTTTCTGAAGCAAACATCAGTTTTACCAGTACATGAGATTTCCATTACTTTAAATCACTTTAATTTTTTGTTGTCATTGCACTTAACTGTACTGATACTTTAATGTATTGCATTGTAATGGTGTTTTAAAAATATATGCTAATAATAATAGCTGGTCCTATTTTACAGAGGGAGCTGTTGCCCATTCCTGGACAAAGTATTTCCTGGCAGTTCAGTGGTTGACTAGGGGCATCCGGCTTTCCTTGTGTACAAAAAAGGAAAGTCGCAATGTACTTGGTCCATGTAATATGTACTCTATTGGGAGTTGCAGGGTGCTGTGGCTTGTCAGGGTGTATCCAAGGTAACCCACCTAAAGATAGTAAAGAGTAGAGGTATCCATCATTCTAATAGTGTTACATTTGGGTCCTAATGTGGGGTCCAAAGGGTTGAAATTATTAACAGAAGGAAAACAAAGTGTGACCTGTGCTGCTGTGCTGGACGTGATAGGCAAATGGCACTAGATTTGGTGTTGAGCAATAGTGTACAGAAATGGGTGAAATGACCTGAAGGTGAGAGTAGGAGGTGGGCTCAAAGATCAGTGGTTCTTTACCTGAGCAGTGTGAGGGACAAGGCAACTGTCAAATAAGAGTAGAGAAAAGCATCAAGATAGAAAGCATGTGAGAATGAAGCACCACAATTTATTAAGAGGCATAAGAAGCGATGCAGTATGGGTCCCTAGAGAGACAAAATGTTGCAGGGGGAAACCACAGGCAACATGACCCTGAAGGAGAGCCCTGTTGCAGTACCCAGTGATGGAAACTGATTTGCATAAATCATACCAAAATTACAGCACAGAAGTGAGTAAATCTGAGTGGAGTTTGAGTGGAGTTCTAAGTTATAAAGCAAGGGCATGGGAGTTATCTTGAAATTCATTGTGAGTTTCATTAGTAGCCATTGATATTACCTACTGTTGCAGCATCAATAACCATAAATTGCTTCTTAATATAAAAAAAAGGCCTACAATATGCATTTATTCACATTGATCTGCAAAATGTAAACATCCTGCATCATTTTGGTGTGAATCTATACTGCTATATCTGAATCTACATGTCATTGTTTTATTTTAACAAAGATCCAAGGCAATTTTACAACCCTAATTGGTTTGATCCAAAAAATCAATTTATTTGCTTATAGTTGCAGACATTAAGTAACAGTCCATGTTTCTGGCATTAATGCTGAATGACTTCTTTGCAACTGAATTATTGCTAAATAATTTGGTTTAACATATCACGGTTGTTATTCTAATTGCAGTTACCTTGGTTTACAGGATGCCTGCTTGATTATATCCTCTGAGATCCATACACAGGGGTAAACTAATCAAGAATTTGCACAAGGGCATTGCCAAATAAGCTTCAGTACATTTATATTTAATATATAATATCTAAACATTCACATTTGCTTCAAAAGGAGACTGAGGTAAAACTGTTTAAAATTTAACTGAGGTACTGTAGTCTGCAAGGAACACCTTGAACTATTTTTATACTGTTGCCTGATAAATAATTTGGTGGATTAGTACCTTCCAACTCTAATGAGGCAAAGTTTTTTAGCCATTTTAACGGCATTAAATCCATTGCCCTAAAACGACTGTCATCGGCTACTGCTCAAGCAATTATCGATATCTCCCAACCAGGACTGGACTGAGAATCAAAATAGGCCCTGGCATTTCAGGTACACAGAGGCCCAATCAGCCCACATAGAGGCCCAAACAGTCCCCACCAGCCCACTAAACACTGACTTTCTATGGCACCTTATAGCAGCCCATCTGGCATTTGCCCAGAGAGGAAAGAGAGATGCATTCCTGTCTTATGAGGAGGGGGTGTGGCACAGCCCACCACATCAGTAGGGGATATTAGGCAGGGTCCCCTAATGGAAGGCCAGGTAATACTGTATGCGACTACGGTTGCCACCTAGGCTGAATTACCCATGTGCCTTGCTTCGCACATGTCCTCAACCTAGGGGAGCAGCACTTCCTGAAGAGCTACCAAGGGTTGGGTGCAGGACTGGACTGAGAATCAAAATAGGCCCTGGCATTTCAGGCACACAGAGGCCCAATCATCCCACATAGAGGCCCAAACAGTCCCCACCAGCCCACTAAATACTGACTTTCTATGGCACCTTATAGCAGCCCATCTGGCATTTGCCCTAACCCACATATTGCCAGTCCGGGCCTGGTTGGGTGACTTGCTGGAGAAGGCACACAGGGTAGTTGCCACTTTTGAAGGTCTCCCACCGCCAGTGTGTCTTTGGCCTGAATGCAGTGGCAACATCATCTGCCACCCCACCGGCTGATCTGTGACCTGCTGACGTACTGCAATTGTACCCTACACATGGTGGAGTGCCTTGTAGAGCAGTGCTGGCCAATCAGCAATTACCTGCTGGAGCACAGTGCCAGGCTAATCAGGGGCAGATTTGGGGACCTTCATTGCAGAGCAGTGGCAGCAGATGACCCCATGCATTTCTGGGTGTTGAGGCTTGACCAGAGGCCAGAACCGGCACAATGCGCTCTGGTGCAGCAGCACCACACGATGAAGCAGGACCTCCAGCAGCATCAACAGCATCTCCTGCAGATCTCCGCCTTGCAGAAGAGGGACCCGATTAAGCTCCCCAGCTTACCCAGAAAAAGAGGTAGTAGCAGCAGCTGTAGCAGATGATGTTGCATTGCAATGCAAACGATGGAAGATCACCACCACCACACTGACCTACTTTGTGGCCTGGTCCAACAGGTCAATGAAATGAGGAAGGAGTTGCAGGAGGTGAAAGACATACTGCTTATATTGAGGGATGACCATCCTCCTCCAGTGTTATAATTTACATAACACATAAATATATGGTTCATTCACATAAATATATGGTCTATTAATTTTAATGTGGGATACAAAGCACACAGATATTATCTGTTCAGCTTTATTATTAGTTGTGCCAGTAGATGGTACTTTTTGGTTAAATAGCAATATAGACTGAGTAGTAGTAGATACCTATACCAGTCGACCAGAGCTAATGTCAAAAATCACAGATGTTTTTAAGAAACAGGCAAAGTGTGAGCACTTTTTTTCTTTTGAAAAGGTAGGAGACCTCTAACAATGTAAGGCATGTGTGTAGCAGTATACTGAGCACAACATGCATGTGAATTGATCTTCCCATTGACTCCAATGCAATTCAGCACATTTTGACACAAAGCAAAACATGTCATATTAAATTATCACAGTCTGCAAAGCTTGAAAGTAAAGGAAATGTTTTATTAGTAGCCCCAAAGCTGAAAAAGGTGACACAAGCAAAACACCCATAGACTCAAATTTAGTTTAAAAAAATTATTGAAATGCAACAAAATTGCTGTTCGTGTCAAATCAGTTTCACAAATTTCTCACATTACGAAAAATTTTCAGTAATTTTGCTAATTTTTCAGCAAAGCGAAACATCACAGATTCACCCATCACTAGGGATGAAGTTATCATACATTCAGTCATTGGCAGCTTCATGTGGCTGGCTGCAAGCTAAAACACCTCAGATAGTCTTTGCTATTTGGACTGTCTTTGTTAATTCCATAGCCTTAAATTTTAGGTTCATAAACTTGTACTGTTGTGGCTGGTATTGCAGAGAGAGCGCTCAATAATTTGACTTTTATTGCCATCTCATTGTAAAGAATTAAAAACACTCAAAAATGTTTTATTAAAAATACATTACATGTGTTTTCTCTTTATCTAACGAGGGAATATTTTTGTGTCATTCACGTGTTCATCTCCCCATGTTCCCAAAGTGCATTCAGATTATGAAAAAGCCTAACCAACATTGCTAAAGTTGGAATTCAGGACAGAGAAAAGAAGGTGAATTGTCAAATTAGTTCTTGACGTAATCCTGAAGAAATTAGGTTACCTAAAATATTCGACTGCTGCTATTTTACTAACAAAAAAAGTTCATACAAATATTATGTTGCTTTTCTTTTGCTAAATCAGCGGATATGGTTGCTGCAGTTGTGTTGGAACGCACAGGAAATTGCTCATTTTAATCATTAAAATAATTGTCATTTATGTAACCTTGAACATTTGGCTCTTTTGATAATAGTTTTTGCTTTGCTTTGATCACTGTCTCTATGTCTTAGTATTTATCCTTGATATAATTTGTTGCTTTTTATTTTTGAATCTGTATGGTCAAAGGCACTGCAGCCAAGTACTTTGCCTGATATGAAACATTTATTTCAACTTTGCGTTGGCAGTGCACATTGAGACAGTAGACCTGGTGGAGATGAAAGGTCTATAAATTACTATATACAAATTCAGCACATACCTATATACAGCAGTCAAACATTGAGAAAACTTTCCAATGTTGTTCTTTTTATTAATTAAGTTTAAATTAAATTTGGTAAGAGATGATTTTTCTGGAGAGGGTCCCCAATCTTTCTTACTTGTGAGACACATTTGAATGTAAAAAATATTGGCACCTCCAGGAATATTTTGCATGCTTATGTGAAAGCAACATAAGAATGCAAAAGGTCCCTGGGGATACCAAAATGAGCCGTGATTAACTGCTGGCAGCCACTATGAGGACTGGCAACCTACAGGAGGCTTTGTTTGGCTGTACACCTGATTTTTATGCAACTAAAGCTTGCCTTCAAGTTAGGAATTAAAAAATTAGCAACTGATTTGATGCCAGTGGGAAAAATATCCAATGAATTGGTGAGCAACATATTGCTAGCGAGCTAGTTGACGATCACAGTTATAGAAGGACAATTTTTCAACACTATGTTAATCCCAAAAACTGATTTCATCAGGGTGACAATCCATTTTAAATGTCCTTTTTCTAATGCTACAACCACCTGAAATTAATAACCTGACTCACGAAATACATCTACTGTAGTTGCTTAAACCTTGCCTAGTTTCAAGTGGGTCTCAAACTGAATTGGACATAACCGTCTGCAACGCCAGCAATTGGGCACTTTGAAATTGTCATCACATGGAAACCTGGGCATTTTAACAATTTGAGGTCAGTATCCCTTTACACAGGGATTTACGTATTAAAATACAGAATTCTTCTCTAGGAAGAATACTTTTCACAGTGTGTAAATTATCGGTGTTACAGTGATTGTGTTATTGCAGTCCAACTAATCCTAGAAATGAGGTTCATCCAGGTGGGAAGAAGATGCAGGTATCATTTTTGAAGATGCACAAAACTATATATTTGCATAAAGTATATCTTATTATTTGTTCAGTTCCAGAACTAGCTCAGAGGGAAAACAACTGTGTCCTCTTTAAAGGGGAACTATAGCGAAAATAAGAAATAAGACACTTTCTAAATACAATCAATTCTGCAAGTTTATATTCTCTATTCCTCTCTCAGCATCTGTTTTTCGTCGTTCTCGTGCAGCCTCTTTTCCTGACAACTTCCTTAACTACTTGGTGATCAGAATAGTCAGAAACTGACCAGCAGGAGGCGATGCGGTAACAAAGTTAATTTATATTGACAGTACATATATTCCATATTATCTCGGAATAAAAACAAAATAAATAATGATTCTACAATAGTTCGCATCAATTTTACATTCACTTATTTTAACTGTTTACTTATCCTTTAACACACTTACATTGCAATTACCCGGTTTTAAATTTAATTATGTAAAAAGTCATCCTGGAGTTTGTCCCCTCTCACAAAACTGCTATATTTTCTCTTCAAACATTTTACTATTTGACAGACATTAGAATGCATTTTCCATCAATCTTTCTCTAATCTCATGGGAAAAGGATTTGTTGTCATGCAGTCTAATGATGTTGACATCTACTACTACATGGATGAGCCAGGTAATTTGCTGCTGAAGCATTGGAATAGTTAGTTGATTGCCTTCATAGTTAATTAATTTCAGTGTGGAATGTATTGCACTTTTGCCTATCTTGTTAGACATGTTATCCTGATGTGCATGATAAACATGATTAACATCAACTTGACACTTAATCATAACCATTGCTGGATCTTTTTTTTTTTTTTTTTTTTTTGACCTCCTGTGAACCTAAATAGCTTTCCTGGTCTACCCCATTTTTTGCATGATTGGCTGTACAATTTACTTTCACCCTATGTTCGCTGGCCACATTTTTTAGTAAGTGTATTAGAAAAAAGGAAAAGATTGTTTCTAATAATATATGCACTTTTAATATAAATGAATATAAAATGGATGAAATATTTAGTAAGAAATAGTAGACCCAGGCAAACTGCAAAATATTTATTAACATGACATGTCAACCCCTTTATGATACAAAATGCAAGTATGTGAGCTGCGTATATCTATACTGAAAAACTATCCTGTATTTAATGTTTAAATATTCTTAAGTAGACTTAAGGTATGGTGAGCCAAACAGGGCCACCTTGAGAATCAGCGTTGGCCTGTACAACAACATTTTCTAGGCCCCCTTACTAGTACATTGATGACGTGGCCCCCCTACAAGTTAAAAAGAAAACCTTGGTGGTGTGGCCCCCCACAAGTTAAAAATAAATAACATTGGTGGCTAGGGCCCCATTAAAAGTAAAAAAAAAAAAAAGACCATTGGTGTTCAGTTGAACATACCTTTCTTCTTCTACTTTCTCTGGCTTTCAGTTTCAGCTCAGCTTCTACTTCGGTGGCAACTCCACTTCAGAGCAGCTTGGCTCTGCTCCTACTTTGGCATCTAAAGCGGGCCCAGCTAATCCAGGAAAGGCAGCCCAGCCGGGCACCTTTAACATGTAGAAGCCATTGGGCCCCTGGATCCAATTTATGGAAAGATGTCTTATCCAGATACCATACCTTATCTATATATTAAAGATTTACTGTGTATGTTATCAGAGGCTCTTTCCATTTTTAATAGCACTTTTATCCTTTTAGAGACAATTACGGTACCTGGGCAGATAGACAGAGATATTTTTAAAGCTTTTAAAGAACCAATTGCAGTTAAGTTGTGATGCACAGTTATGTGCTGATACATATTAGTGAAGCAGTAAGTAAAGAAATTGTTTTACATTGCAAACAGGCATCACAGTAGGAGTTTTAGCAATACTTGTCTGTGTGTAAATGAACCAAACAATTTATTTTATAATTTATGGACTTTGATTGAGAACTAAAAGTCTAAACCATAAAAATTTATATGCTTTGATTTCCAATTACAGTTACAATTACATTAAACCATTTCACATTTTTTGGTTAATGAATATTGACAAGTTGTTTAAAATAAAACGTTTTTTCATTGACAAATATTTTTAGTAGACTTCATGTCTAAGTTGGCTTTGATAGGCTAACTATGATGAATGTGATTGTTGGGTCAACAATATGATCATAAAGGTAGTACTCTGTTGATTAGATGCTCAAGGCTGTCCTATCAGTATCTTCATAAGTTCTGTTCAGTTCGGATCCATATTGAAGCTCCTATTTATGGCTCATACAAAGTCCAGTATCAAAGAGTTAGGAGCATGAGTCTGTGTATGGAACAAGCCTTTGATCCACTCAGCTGCCAGTGCATTGCAAATTGCATTTAGTGTACCCACAGAAACTGATCTCTGCTTAAAGGAGAAGGAAACAAAAAAAACAAAACTACCTTCAATATGTTTTCCATCAGGCACCCTCCTGAAAAGCAGCAGTAAAAACTCTGAGATCACTGCTGCTTCTGTGCACCAGCGTTCAGAAGTTTTGCCCCTTTTCACAGTTTGGCGCTGCCATTTTCAAGTTGGCGCATCACTTCCACCCTGCACTCCTTCTTAGTGACCCTGTGATGAAAAAAAAGTGCGAAGTATATATTACAAATAAAGTCATGCATATTGTCCTTTTTTAATAATAACTACAGACCTCAGACAGACCTGCATGCACGCTGGATTGTTTGATTTATATTTTTGCTCCGCTCCTCAGCTCCTGTGCTCGCTGACATACTGTAAATTATATCCAGAATAAGTGCAGGAGCTTGAAAGCTTCCCTTTGTCTCCAAACAACAGTGAAGCAGGAGCACAATTGGTGTCTGAACAAATGAGGACTCAACATCATTTCAGGAGCCTAGTGCACATGCGAAGGGCACGACAGAGAAGTACTTTGCATGCGTGTGCCCTATTGGGCAAGATTTCCTGACTGCAGCATAGGTATGTCTTTATATACATGTTTAAACTTTTGTAAAAACGATTGCAGCACCAAGATTGATGTAAAAAAATAATGAGGGAATGTTTAGTGATAAAGGTATTTGTTTTTCATGGTCAACACTTAGGGGCAAATTTACTATTATTCCCCAAAAATCCTATGCATTTATTCGAAATTCGATAAGTATTCGACTATTGAATGCTTATAGAATTGTTTTAGGCTATCATTTTGCTCAATATTCGATGAATTTGTACGATCGGAAACCGATCGTTCGATTTTAAAAAAAAAATCGTACTTTTTCCTTTGAGCCTCCGAAAAATTAGAACGCTTCAATCGTAGGAATGGTATTCGAGTAGGACTTAGTCAAAGAAGCCTATGGGGGGGTTCTCATAGGCTTCTATTGCAATTCGGTAGGTTCAATCTGGCGAAGTATTTTTAAATTTTGATTCCTTTGATCATCGAATGATCAAATGAGTGAATATCCGATCATTCGATAATTCGGTATTCGATGATTGAAGAGGCCAAATTAGAATATTTGAATATCCGATTAAATCATACGATCGTAATTCGATCATATTCAATCGAACTTTGATCTATTCACGTGAATTTTGTAAATCTGCCCCTTAGAGATTAACGTTATTTTAGCCTTTCCTTCTCGTATAAGCAACCCTGTCCATTCACCCTTTCTTGTGACTGTTTTGGCTTACAGATATGTCCATTATGCAGGAAGATTGTCTGTGCACTATATTAATCGAATTATCTCCCTCGTAAGACCTTAAATACTCCATGTAGAGTCATTGATATGTATATTAATATGACTTAATAAATACACTTTTATAACAGCATGAATATAGAGAAAAAATGTTTTGGATTATAGTGTGTTACCTCATTTTGGTCAATAGAGGTCTCTATCATGCTTAACTTTTGTACTTTATACCTATTATATATTCTGTAGCCAATACATTTTCTGTGACTAAAGTAGCCTTAAAGGGGATGCCCCCTTCAGACCATATTCGAAGGAATTGACCTTCAGAAAGTTCTTATAATAAATGTGAGTTTTGGATTTTTGTGATCTTTTTTGTTAGTAGAAACCTGAAGGACTGTGAAACAAATAGTTTACAAGCAATTGTAATCAGTGTAAAATGTAAACGTCTTCAATTTAATGCTCTATGGATGGCTTCACTACACAAATTTGTCTCTGTTCAGTTCCCAGCACAGAGATTTTTTTGCTGTAATGGTGTATGAGAAGTAAACTGTCACACCGTAATAAAACACAGTGAAATGCCACAATGTTCTGGTTCTGCTGAGGTTTTTAAGGATAGTTATATAGGCTCACTGAACCAGAAATCTTTGGGAACATGCTCATCTGCAGTTTTATAAGAACATGACTTCCTGGTAGCAGGGAATATTGGTTTTTAGGGAAACGGTATGTTATTAGATGACAAAGGATTGCAGAGCAGAAAAATGATTCATTCTTTCAAATGTATCCTTTGCATCCCTTTAATTTAACTAAAAAGGGGTCTTGGGAACCTCTTATTTAGTAATAGAGATTTATATATATATATATAAATAACTGATTTTAATGAATATATATATGAAGTTGGTCTTCACTCCATATGTCCATATTTATCTGTATACGTAATGTGTATGTATACCTGATTAAATTCCTGTTCACTATATAAATATATAAGTTGTCAGGAGCCGAAATGTTGGTATAATTTATGGAATAAAACACTTTGAGAAATACGGTCATTTGGAGTGTGGCCCATCTTCATTGCATGTATGTATATAATATTATTATCATAATAAATGGTTTATTTTGATCTCGTAATATTAACTTGTATTAACCTTATTTACATTACTGCTGGGTTGTATCAAGATTCTATACTGGGTCCTTTTCCCAATTACTTCATATATACTAGTTGCATTCAGGTGATATCTTGAGATTTCCTTAACTATTACTGTTACTATTTCTATTACACTGTTTGTAAAGTTTACTGCAATGATTGCTTGTATTCTTGCTTGTGCCTTCGATAATTAGTTCAGCATTGCTTTCCCAGACAGGAAGGGAGAGTAGGCACGTGTCTAGGACGCAAAGCTGGAGGGACGTACCTCCTCTGTCACTTACCCCCCGTCTGGTCCCCTCTCATGCCGACTCTCTGCGTCTGCTTTCTTACTCCTGAGCATGTGCACACATACAAGCATGTGTGCACGTGCACACGTTCATGCATGCGCAGGAGCGCTAGGCCAGGTATTCTGGGAACAGAGCTGGGCCACGGCGCACCGGTGCCCTAGGCAAGCCGGGTGGTTACAGCGTGACCAGGCTCTGTTCCCAGAATACCCATATCCAGGTCATCCCCTGTTTGTAACATGTTTATTAGCAGTATAGTACATATATTCCCCTTCCTTTTATTAAACACAATGAAGTGCATAGACTTGTCCTTATTTCCAGAGTTTACAGATCATGAGGGATTTATTCTTAAGTTGAAGGCATCTCTTGCAGTAATGTGATTTTGAGCAGAAAGTGTTCCAGCCCTGGGATGTAAACTGTGTGCATCTTGCAGTTTGATAAGTAGATTTGCTGACACTTTTTGTTTAGTTATAATTGTTGTGAATGTCTTTTACCATAGCCCCAAGGATTTAAAATGTATTCAGTGAATGAGTTTGACTGAATAGCTACTTATAGATCACATTATGCAAATGTTTAGTGTACCATTGTACATTTCCCTCGTCTTTGCTTTCGGTGCAATAGCTAGAAAATGTGTGAAATGGTTTGATCAATGTGTTATTTCTAGAATTATAGTAAAAGTTATTTAAAGTGTTTTTTTTTAAGCAAAGTAGGAATGCCCCTATATGATATATATGCGAGTTATCTATTATTGCTAACGACGCGGATCTGACTCAGATCAGATTTAAAAATACCACAAATAACAGCAAAGAATACCACATTGATAGCAATTCCCAATTGTAACTGAATTACTGATTTGACATTAGATAACAAACAGTGAAAAGTGAAAGAGCAGCAGCTCTAATAACGCCAAGGTAAATTATTTAATTCGAAGGTTCAATTCCACTAGTATAAAGTGCTTAGGTGCTAGTAATAAATAATTAAATAAATAGGTGATTGAATCACTTAATTAATTAATGAATAAAATTAATTATGAAGAAATGCTGTGATTATTAGATAATAATACTCTTAATTAAATAAATAGGAGACTTCATTAATAAGAGTGAAATTCCTAAAATGAGAAAGTTCAGTAATTCATGGGTAATACCCTTAATTGATTAGAAGGATAACTCGACTGCCGTTCAGCACAAAAGAAATTGTAGCATGGAAATGGGAAAATAAAGAGAGGTGGAGCCGTCCGAAAACTAACTGCCTAGCGTTGTTCTAAGGCTGGGACACCACAAAGATGGAGTAGGCAGGGATACTGGAACTGTGGTCTCGTTTGTTACCTAGGCCCTATTGCTTAAAAGAGGCTGCAATAATCCTAATAAACCACAAATCATCGACTCCCCTTGTGAACCGTTTGCAGAAGCAAGAAAGTTTAGAGTTAAGAATGTTGAGCTGAACGGACCCCACTTTCGGCCACCCAATTAGAGACTAATTCAGTAAAGTTAAAAGTTTTTGAAACCAAGTATAAAAGTTCTGCCGACGCGCGTTATTAGAGCTGCTGCTCTTTCACTTTTTGTTAACTAATGTCAAATCAGTAATTCAGTTACAATTGGGAATTGCTATCAACATGGTATTCTTTGCTGTTATTTGTTATTTGAGTTATTTAAAGTGGCAAAAGATTCACAGATAATATCACATGAACCAAGTTTTTGGTGAGTGCATGGTGGGAGACAAGCCGGCAGATCTGAAGGCCACTGTTACTGCTGAATTGTCAAAAACAGGTAGAATTCTGTTTCGACCTGTATATCTGATGATTCATTAGAATACTTGAAGCACAGCACCAGTTTATGGTTAAACTGGTGCTGTGCTTCAAGTATTCTATAGTTTGTGAATGGACTGTGGTTATTAATGGTACATGCACTGGGAAATCGTATTTGAATACAAGGTATAATAGCTGAATCTATCAAGTTCACAAGTATCTGATGATTCAGCTCTAACATGTCTGAATCGAAAGCAAACAAACTAATTGTCGCAGGAAAGATCATAATTGTAACATCTATGGCCACTTTTAAAGGAACTGGTCAGTATAAAAATAAAAACTGGGTAAATAGATAGGCTGTGTAAAATAAAAAATGTTTCTAATATATTTAATTAGACAAAACTTTAATGTGTAAAGGTTGGAGTGACTGGATGTCTAACATACTAGCCAGAACACTACTTACTGCTTTGCAGCTCTCTTGGTTTCCACTGATTACCAGGCAGTAACCAATCCGAGACTTGGGGGGGGGCACATGGGTCATAACTGTTGCTGAATGCTGAGGATCAATTGCAAACTCACAGTTATGTCCCATGTCACCCCCTTCAAGT
>CM044432.1:53567165-53578785 GCA_024363595.1 Xenopus borealis | reverse complement strand
GGCATGACGTGAGTTGTACTGCAAACTTGGACTTTAACCCCAAGCTTGGTCCTTGGAGCTGATAGGCCTTCTGACAAGTAGCAAGTGAACCCTTTAAAATGTTCTGATTTTCAAACAAGTCCTAAAATTACTGTATATGAGGAAAACCTAGTTAACAAACAAAAAATATTATATTTGGGCATGTGTTCATTAAAAAAAATGTTCAATGACATATCTGCGTGTGGCAAAAGTAAGAAAATCCTTAGGATTATCATATAATGTTAAAGTGGAATAAGATGTCTGACCAGAAATCGTCCAGATCTAGATCAGACAGACTTGATTTTTCTGTTTAATTAAGGACCATATTGGCTTGTTGATTGGGTGTTCCTTGCTCTGACTTTTTATATCTTCTTCATTGTAATGCAATCACAATAGCACAATATTGCCCACCCAACGTGGGAATATTGAGGGAAAGATTTGCTTGTTTGGCCAGAAATAGTCCAGATCCAAATCGGACAGACTTGATTTTTCTGTTTAATCAAGGACATATCCCCAAAGAAATCTCTTATAACTTCCCTTCAAAGGAAAACTGCTGCAAGGGCCAGACTTGGACAAAATAATTGGCTAGAGCATTCTGCTCCCCCAGAATAAGCCACATTCCAAAGAGCTAAGAACAGAAAGAGAAGGCCACACACGGCTGCTGCAACCCCTGTTGTGCAGTTCTACAGTGGAGCAAAGTTCTGGGTTGTCTGTCTGTTGCAGTTAAAGATAGGGGAGGAGGCATCCTATGGTTATACTTTTTTTAAATGTTTTGTTATGCCATGTAAAATGAATATAGATATAAAGTCTGGTAATTGTTTTATGCAAATGTGTAACTGAGTGTAAAAGTATGGCATAAAAAGAGATGTTCATTTTTTTTTTTAAAAAAGGTGCTTTTTATTTATTCCATATACTTCAAAGGGGTTTTGGTAGATTGGGACATAGAGCATTTCGAGTTCAACTTTTTGGCCTAAATTAAATCTGCCTAACTTTCCTTCTGAAAGTACCATCTCCGCACAAAGCCCAAACGAACCTAACTCACGTGTTGCACTCACTGGCAAATCTCGGTTGGGTAATGAACACAGCAAAGTCAAAACTAGCTCACAGTCAAAGGTTAATGTTCCTGGGTATGATCTTTTATACGAGGGCACAAAACATTTTCCTGCCCCCCACCCCGACAACATCCAATACCTGTGTCTGATAGCGACACAGCACATCTCGACTTGGTTTTCCATGAGAGTCCTGGGATCCAAGGCATTCCCCTTCACCCCAGTTCTACCTAAGAGAATGGCAATGGAACATCCTTACGAAATAGAACATCCTTGTGCATTGGAACATCCTTGCTCAATGGAACAGCACAAATCTCTCCATTCTCTCCAAAATCAAGGAAGCACTGACTTGGTGACTTCATCACAACATGGGCCAACCTCTGGCAGACCTCACAATCACCTCACCATCACAGAAAAATGGGGCACTCCAGAAGTCGATCTTATTGCCCCAAGAGCAAATCTAAAAATTCCGCAATTCATTTCTTTTTTCCGGGACCCTTTAGCTCCCCCCGTTACCCAGGGTCCTTCAAAGAATCCAAATGGAGCAGCACACAATTATGCTTATACCTCCCCACTGACCTCGACGAGCATGGTTTTCCAATCTTATAAGAGACGATCCATGGCAGCTTCCGAACATCCCAGATTTCTAATTCTATGGAACCATAATCCATCCCAATCCCAGGCTGCTCAATTTGATGGCATGGCTAGTCCCTAGTAATAAAGAGGAAAAGTTGCTCTTCAAGGGTCATCAGCACCATGATCACAGCAAGAAAACCAGTCTCTTCAAAAATGTACTACAGAGTTTGGCATGGTTTCAGAGACTGGTGTTTCCAGCAAGGACTTCCCTTTGCAGTGCCTTGGGTTCTGGATTTCCTTCAGGCCAGATTGGATAAAGGTCTTTCTCCAGCGTCCCTCAAAGTGTCTGATCTGTCTGTCCTTGTCCAATGCAGGCTAGCCACAATTCCAGACATCCAAACCTTTCTGCAAGTAGCTACTCACATTGTTCCACCATACAGGGAACCGCTCCCTCCGTGTGATATCAATTTGGTTCTCACTGCCTTGCAGAAGCCTCCATTTGAGCCCTTGGTCTCAGTTCCAATGGCATCTGGCATAGCTATAGGCTGGCTGTCCAGATGCCCTAGGCAACGCGGTCGGCCAGCTCGTCCCCACTTGTCCCTGTCACATGCTCATGCCGTTGCTCACGCATTCACGGTTATGTGGTACTCATCAAGCAGAGTGGCAGGTGAATCTGGTCTAGGGGTAGGCAGAAGAGGTATCTGCCCAGTGCCCCGCAATCTTTGTGTTCTAGGCAGCTGCCTCTTATTCCTACCCCTAGTTCCGGCCCTAGGCATGGCTATCCGGAAAGGTGGCCTTCCTGGTTGTCATTTGCCCAGCATGCAGGGTCTTGGAACTAAGCACCTTTTCATGTCAGCTTCCCTTCCTGACTTTTCATTAGGACCAAGCAGTTCTGCATAGCATTCCGTCTCCCCACGGTGGTTTCCGACTACCACATCAATCAAGATACTACCATTTCATCTTTGTGCCTTCACCCTCACTCTACATGGGAAATTGGGTCCTTGGCTCTGGTTCAAGCCCTTAAGTTCTACCCAGATCAAACAAAGGCATTTTGCACATTGTCTTCCATATTTGTCTTCCACTTAGGTGCCTGCAAGGGTTCTCTGTCCATCAAGACCACCATCTCATGCCCATTTCTCTGTCCATAAAGACCACCATCTCATGGCCATTTCTCTGGCCATCAAGACCACCTTCTCACAGCCATTCACTGTGCTTATGTGACTGGAGGAAAGACTATTCCAGTACTCATCAGGGCCCATTCCAGATAAGCATTGGCACTTCATGGGATTTAAGGAATCATGGCTCAGCCAAACAAGTTTGCAGAGTCAACGCATGGTCCTCCATTCATTCCTTTACAAAGTTCTGCAAATTTTAGGTATTTTCAGGATCAGATGCACACTTTGGTAGGAAGGTATTACAAGCTGTTTTAGTTGCTATTTATGCTATACCCCCTGGTCCCTGTGTCCAACAGAGTGCTGAAGAGAAAAGAATTTAACGGAGTTTCACAAAATCCTTTTTTTATAGGTGGTAACGGTGTGGGTTTGGTTTTTTGTCCTTTAAATGTCCACCACTCATCATGACTATACACCTCTAGAATCTATAAAGAGCTAGAATAGCATATGCTATGTATAGTGACTAATCTAATTATGTGGAGTTTTTTTGGTAGTGTAATATACAAGATTATATTTATATTATCTTCTATTATCATGCTACTAAACCGTAGCATGAAGCGCGGCTCTCTTTTACCCTTCCTTGCTAATTTGCATATGCAAATTAGGGGTTGGATTCAGCTCTGTATTTGGCCGAATCTTTTGCAACAGATTCAGGGGTTCAGCCGAATCCAAAATAGTGGATTCAGTGCATCCCTATTTGAAACAGTATTTGTTTCTTTTGCGTAAAAAGACTTTTCTTTTGCCAGTTGACACACACATTTTATTGCTGATCCCAATCTATTTATGTAACTGTTATTTCTTATGATCTGCTTTGTGTTACAGTATTTTAATTACTTCTACTACTACTACTACTACTACTACTACTACAACATCTGTGTAAATAACTTACTATATAAGTAAGTAGGGGATCTCTTACACTTGGTGTGCACATCCTAAAACAACTAACAAATCAGCCAAGAATGAAGAATAGTTTTCTTAAAAAAAGACAAATCCACTAAAGTACGAATTTACGCTCAGGTCGGCGAATGGTAGCGTAGTTGCGCTAGTTTTACTTCGCTAGGCAGAGCGCTGTTACGCTAGCGAAGCCTAATTTGCATATGGGGGGAACTTTAACTCAGAATACAAGTATACTGTATGTTACAGCCACTAAATTCCACTACACAAGCCCAGGAAACCTTTAATAAATAAAATAAAGTTGTCCTATTGCCCTACATGTGCCCCCTGTATAGTTGAGTTGCCATATGTTAGGAAATGTAGGGGGGAAGGAGGGTAACCCCCCAAAAATATTATCGATCTTTTTCAGACTATCACCCTCCTATGCTAAAATACGCTGGCGTTTTTTTGGGACTTAGAAAAATTTTACATTTTTTTTTCAACCTCCTATCTATTGTATTGAACTTCGCCTGGTCTGACCAGGCGAAGTAACGTCTAGCGTAAGTGCTAATGTTGAGGAAAATGTTAATCAGTGAATTTGCGAAGTTAAGATCCTTCATCAGTGCGCAACTTCACCCGGCGAAGTCTATCTACTTGCGTTTTAATGAATTTGCGACGTTGCGAAATGACGTCACGCTGGCGAATTAGCGCTAGCGTTAGATGCTTCGCGCTTTAGTGAATTTGCCCCTAAAAGTTTAATTGAAAGGTGAAAAATCACTTCAATTAGATGCTCCCATAAACACAAATATAATATGAAAGTTAAGATTAAAAACAAGCAGCTTTTCCCTAAATATAATCCTTGCTCTTAAAATCAGTTTATCATAGCACTGAAAGAACTGCAGAATGTCTGTGGGTTACTGCCCAGTTGAAAATTTAGTCAGTGTTTTTAAATGAGTCACACTGGTCTGCCCAGTCTTTATGACTGGATATTTATTTTTGCTTTCTATTCATGCTTTGCGCACATTTTAACTTTTGCTTGAAGAAGAACAACCACAAGTTTAAAATTCAGCAATAATTAAGTGAGCAATTAAAACATGTAGGGGCCGATTTACTATTGGTCGAATTTGAGGGTGAATTTGCCCTCAAATTCGACCCATCGAATTGTGGTCGAATTGAAATCCTTTGAATTCGAAGGATTTTACCACAATGCGATCGATCGAACAAACGAACGAACGATCGAATAGAAATAAATTGATCGATCGATAAAATTTTAACCATTCAACTGAATTTTTTTATTTGATCAAAAATAGTTAAATCCAATTCGGTAGGTTGAATCTGGTGAACTAGGCAGTCGAATAAAAATTTAAAGGGCAAGTTATAGATATTTATAATAGATTTTTATTCGAATTATTCGATTAATTTGATTTGATCGAATTTTCAAAATTCGATGGTCGAAGTGGCCTTTATAAATATTTGAAAATTGGAATTCAAATCTTTTTGAAAATTCAATCGAATTTTGAATCATTCATGTGAATTTAGTAAATCTGCCCCATAATATCTCAGTGGTTATGGATCTTTTTACTCCTAGCGACATGTATGAAATCAGTAATCAAGCAGGTGCAAGATAATCAGTGTTCATGAATGCAGTGATGCTTTGTGCATACAGTATATTCATAAGCAGTTCAAACAGTTCCAACCGATTGCCGAGTGCTTAGTGCTTACAGGCTCTGTAAATCAGTACCTTGAAAATAATTACAATCAATAAACTGGGGGAAGGTGCTCCCAATTCAAATTACAAAATGTAAAAGATAATAAAGACAAATGTGATTTAGGGCACACTAATACCTTTAAGTATATACTAAATGAACAGTTTTTAAGAAACAGCCAAGCAAAACGCACAACAATAAGTGTGTTACACAGAGACTACAGAGACACAGAGACTAGACTGAACTTGATTTAAGTGCTTGACAATAGTTGAGAGGGGGAGTGTGACATCAGCCTCACCTGGGATTAATTTATGGATGGAAATAAAAGGTTATGGGGGAGGCAGAGGTGCTGACAGCAGGGAGGCGACTGGGGAAGGCAGGGGGTTAAGAACAGGGAGGCAATCGGACCAGGAGACACGGAAGGAAATCATGGCACCAAATGACATACGTAAGAGTACCTCCTACGGCTAACTGAGCAGGACTGTCTAAATTGGTGAAGTCATACCTCTGGTTTTAGAAATGCTGGTGGCACCTGAGGGGGACAGAGAGACGTTATGGACCAGAAGTATGTAAAGGGTCAAGTTGAAAGTTACTTTAAATCTATATTTGACCTGAAAAGTAGAAAAATTAAAAAGGGTACTTCTGTTTCATGTTAACTAGCGTTCTTTAGTTTATTGTCAAATTTTGTGGGATATGTTCCCTTTAAGCTGTTGCACAGCTTGATTAAACATTGTTTTTTATTTAGTATGGTAGTATGGTGTCCTGTCTTACTTTTTATACCCTAAAAAAGGCGTCTTTCTGTAATCTTAATTAGAGTCCTGCAGCAGGTCGGGGACCCACGGGTATCCGTGGGTTACCCGCAAAATCCCGCTGAACCCTGCAGATTGAATGTAGAAGCTCTGGGTGCGGGTATAGAAGCGGGTAGGTGGTTTTGCGGGATGAGGGTCGGGTCGTGGATCTTCGCCATAATGATTTTTACGCCCTTTTTCTGAGCATTTCTACTACCGATGATGTCACTTCCGGTTTACAACGACAGCACTTCCTGTTTTACTCTTTTTTTTCCTGATCACGTCTACGTCCGATGAGGTCACTTCCGGTTAACAATGACAGCACTTCCTGTTTCGTCAGCGGGTCCGGGTTGCGGGTATGGGCCCAAGCGGGTAAGAATGTGGGTTGCAGGTTGTGGGTACGGGTCCCAAAAAATGGACCCGCGCAGGACTCTAATCTGAATTGCCATGCCTTAAGTCTACTAGAAAATTATTTAAACATTATTAAACCGTATAGGATTGTTTTTCTTCCAGTAAGGATACATTCTATATTAGCTGTGATCAAGCGTACAAGGCACTGTTTTATTACTACACAGAGAAGGAAAGTTTTCTGGATAATGTGTTACCTTGGATACAATACCTGTAAAAATGAAAAAAAGAAGGAATTGAGGCAAACTTTTTTTCATTGATAACAATGTGTTATAAAAGTTGGTACATGCCAAAATATGGAAGGTACCAGCACTCCTTTCTCAAGTGATGATGCAGGCTCAGGTTTTCTGTTTAGGGTGCTCTCTAAGGAAGCAAATTGTGCTTCTGCAAGCTGGCTATTTTTGGTAGTCTCCTACTAGAGATACAAAAAGATAGTGGTGTTAACCATCCTATTGGAGGCATTTCCAGGAACTCCTTGTCTTCAATTGTGGCCTCCAACTCATTGTCTTGAGTGGTTACATAAAAAACTGTGGTACCAAGGTTATCTCCTTGTGCGACGATCTGATGTATACCTTTACTGCATAGACTTTCTTTCACACATTAATGGTGTAGATACTGTTCAAAATAAGTATTGCATCCATTAGACAAAATGTATGTCTACCATAGTAGGCTTTCTAATTTTTCCCATACATAGTGAAGCCTTCTGAAATCAGAAGGTATTTACTTGTCTCATGCCATACACATAGCATTGTCTAGATACCAAAAATGAAAGTTTTAATTCTCCCATAAGGCATCATGGGTGGAGATATGTAAATCACTCCTTTATGTCCCTTTGGCCAACTATGCATCCAGAACTGCTGGTTTATAGCACAGATACAGCCTAATGGATGAGAGCCACATATCCAAACTTGCAGACAGCTTGTTTTGATCTTAAATCTCATCAGGGCAAGAGATTTGAACATGGCTTTTTAGGGTTGGACTTGAACAGTAGCGAAACGGAAAACTGAACCTGGTTAGGGTGAGAAGGACTGAAGGGAGCCAAAAAGCCCTTCACAAGCAATTACATGCAAAGTAAAGCCTTCTGAAATTAGAAGGTATTTACTTGTCACATGCCAGAAGGTATTTACTTGTCTCATCCCAGGCAGAAGCTGCTTCACAAGCAATTACATTCAAAGTGAAGCCTTCTGAAATCAGAAGGTATTTACTTGTCTCATGCCAGAAGGTATTTACTTGTCTCATCCCAGGCAGAAGCTGCCTATGATTACCCAGCCTAGGTCCAGGCTTTGGACATACAGCACATCATGAGGTCCACTGATTTGTTGGCGGACCTTGTGCATTCTTAAAATATCTCTGCCAAGTACGAGAAGGATATCGGCATTTCTGTCAAGGGCTGGTACATTTTTTGATTAGCTAAAACTTTCAAGTGAGGGTGGTGAGAAGAAGCTGCAGGAGTAGGGATCTCTTCCCTGTCAGATGGAATTTGATTGAACTCAATAAGCGTAGGCAATGGCATTTCTGACTCGCCTTCCTCAGGCTTCCATAGTGCCAGCACAGGTTCCCAGGGTATAGGGAAGGGCATCTGCCTGAATGTTTAACAGGTCAAAAACTCTGATCTTGCAAGAGATCGGTAACTCTGATCATCTAGTAATGCATACAATCTCTGCTTTGCCACAGAAGAGTTATCAGACAACATGGAGGAACTGTGCTGAAGTGGATGAAGTGCTTGTCTGTGATCATCACTGTTACATTCTTTGCACTTAATAGTCACGTACAGTCTTTGGCAAGGTGTTCTGTGGAGGCACAGCATTTGAAGCTGACCCCAAATTTCCTTGAAAGTTCCTTGCACTCTTGCAGGGTTTTTATATGAGAAATTTGGGCCATTCCTAATGTCTGCAATTCTTCTGATGAACTCACAGAAGTAGGAAAAGAGAGGAAATGCAACTTGATTCTCTTCCTTGTACTTTGACACTAGCGATGCCCACCTTTCCCGGATACTGTATGGCAGCTTGGAAACTATAGGGTTGACTCCACGTGCGGTGTCAAGGTAACTAAGGTCAGGGAGATGGACTTCAGCCTAGTTGGAGGTCCAAAAGATGATCGCTGAGCTCTTGAAACTTTAGGTTGTCTTTGCCAGATACCTTTGGGAAGCTTTGCAACCTGTTGAACAAAGCATCCTCAATTGCTTCAGGGTATCGAAAGCTACGCTCAAGTCTGTTCCAAGCAGCATTAAGTCCTGCAGCAGGATTGTCCATATGTACAGCTTTGAGTCTCTTGATACCTTCAGTGGATTGCGGACCTCACCACTAGTGATGGGCGAATAAATTCGCGAAACGGCAGCAAAAATTCGCCGCAGAAAAATTCGCCAAAAAAAACGAGTCGCACGTCGTTTTTGACGCGTCGCGCGTCGGAAACGACGCGATGCGTGACTCGTTTCGCAAATTTTTTCGCCAATTTGCTAATTTCTCTGGAAATTCGCGAATTTTTCGGCGAAGCGAAACGCGGCAGATTCGCCCATCACTACTCGCCACCTGATAAGCAAAAGCAAACCATAAAACAAATAATGCATGTGTAAAATGACAGTGACGTCTCCCATGGTGATGAAAATGTCATTGATTCTCTAAAACAGAGGAGAGGTTATGGCTTATTCTCTTTCATCCATCAGCAGATTCAAACTCTTTTCATCAGTATCAGTCAATAGATTCAAACATGACTATGGCAGACAGTGAAGCCTACAAAAGAGGAATTTGAACCTGTAAGCAGTGATGAAGGTCCAGGGACATATCCAGGGAGAAAAAGGAGGAAAAGGCAAACTCAGAAAATTGGTTATAGCAGAGGGTCAGTTAAGCATAGTATTGAAGTTCCTCTGACAGGTGGTCTTCAAGGAGAAACAAGAGTTGATGAAAGAATATTGCCAATACAATATCATGCTTTCCAAGCCTCATTTGTCTCTCGCTAGCAGTCGAAGATGAAAGTAACAGATAATGAACAAGTTCCTCATCAACCTGTAATGTTGTGCTACCAAAGCTACCTAACTCAGTTTCAGGTCCTTAACTGGTCAGTAAAATACTCAACAAATAAAAGGACTTCAAAGTCTTCACTGCATAATCCTCTGGATCTTGACACTCCAACTAGTGAAGAAAGCTCTACTTCATATGATATGATATGATACTTCATTTGATGTGCCCCCACTTTCAAGTTTTGAACAAAATCTGATTTTAGTAAAACCTAATGGTACTCACATTATTACAGATATTTGATGATCAAGTTCTTGTGGTGAACACTATATTGGTCCTTTACAAAGATACTCATCATAATAAATCTTCATACCCAACATATACACTAAAAAAATGATTTCGAAGAGGAACAAAAGATGCAGCAAAGGGCACCAGTTCAACCCATTGCCCCAACCATTTTACCACTTGGTATCACCCAATATTAACAGCAGTCAGATTCAGGTGTAAAAGCTGGTATAGATGCATTTTCTACGAATATCCAATGTGAAAACAATGAAAACAAAATTACCATGGATATGCTACACAGTTGCAGTTATCACTAAAAACAAGGATGGTCTCTCTCATTTCTTATTCCCTTGCCAATTTATTTGGGTTATAAAGAGAAGATTTTTTTTATTGTTGCAGTGACTTGGAAATACAAATCTTATTTTGACTTCAATGGCTTTAGCCCTGTAAAGGACATACTTACTGCAAGTAATTTTTTTTTTTTTAAATAGAGAAAATAATAAAGATATATTTAAATAATACTAACTATGAATATGGATTTCCCCCCATGATTTTTGTTCGAGCATTCACATAATACATCATCCTGACAGATTATCTACAATTTTAAGTGAATGCAAACCTTGCAGCAGAGTAGAAAATGATTTGCAATCAGTATATTCAAATTATAATGATTACATCATAATATATTCAACTGTTAATCTGCTTGCAGAAATACCACATGTATCTGTAGTCATTTCAGATTTTGTAGTGCATAAATCTAAAAATACTGTCTTTTGATTATTTTTAATACTTTTTGCTAAGGTTGCCACCTTTTCTGAAAAAAATGGCTATATATAAATATATATATATATATAGTTCATATTTTTCAATAACACTGGAATCAAACATAATACTGGATTCTAATATGCCAATCTAATCATGTGGACTGAGGGCCACAATTATATTATTTGCAGTATGGGAACTCCAGTGGAGTTCTTAAAATATTTAGCTGCCAGTGGAGTTCTTAACAAAAATATTTAGCTCTGAAACATGATCCAACATTATCACAAGCATTTTAGAGCCTTCAGTGACTAGCCACATTAAACATAAACCGAACCGAATACGAACCCTAATTTGCATATGCAAATTAGCGAGGGGAGGGTAAAAGAGAGCCGTGCACGAAGTGCGTGGCAAAAATTTTTTTACTTTCTTGTTTTGTGACGAAAAGTCACATGATTTTAAGGATTCCGATTAGGTTCAGCCAGGCATAAGGATTCAGCAAAATCCGAATCCTGCTGAAAATGGCCGAATCCTGGCAGAATACCCAAACCGAATCCTGGATTCTGTGCATCCCTAATACACACAACAAATATAGTGTAAGTAAAGTTTATTTTGCTCAACTAACATGATAGATCTGTAATTATTTCCTAGGGTGACGCCCCCCCCCTTTAACAGATAGTGTGCCTTTAAAACTTTAAATGTTTTATATCATTATACTGTATTTTCAGAATGTCAGGCTCTCGAATCATGAGCTGAAGATGAAAAGTTGGTGCAACCAGTTAAGAACTGTGTGAGGCTGGTGTTATGTTTTTATTATCTTTTTTTTATCTAATATATGAACAAATTTTAGGTCAAAAACTTAAAAAAATATCTAGGCAAGACTGAAAAAAGGCAAAAATCTTTATCACATCATTGTATTTTAGCTACTAGTTTAATTGTCCAATGTTTACATGGAGAATTGCTTCTCTGTCTTTATTGCATGCTTTTTAAAGGAACAGTTCAGGGTAAAAATAAAAACTGGGTAAATAGATA
>CM044432.1:53547041-53565308 GCA_024363595.1 Xenopus borealis | reverse complement strand
CAATGATTCAATTACACAGAATAACAGCATGCATATCATGTCTTTTGGATCTTCTGGTGTTTTGTTACTCTACTACACCTACTAGTAAATTATTTGCCATGTAGAAATATAATTCCTACTGTGATGTTGGACTGTTATTTGGACTGCTATTATTCAGAACACAACTGTATATAAATAAAAATAAACAAAAACTCAGTGAATTACTGTTTATTGCATGTTTGCTGAACGGTCCCTTTAATAATTGTTGGCCTGGAAAATGTCTAAAAATAAAACATTTAAAAAAAAAAAAAGATGTTTATTGTAAGATGTTGATATAAATGCCTGTCTTATTATTTATTTCTTGTTTGGAAACCTTTCAGAATCCGTTAGGCATTACATCCTTGCTGTGTGATCCATTACTAGGCTGTCAAGGTGCGACAGTGACTGGAGTGGTTGAATAATTTTGTAGTGCTGCCCTGTAATATCTCTATCCTATTATATAGCACAAGTTGTGAGTCAGTAATTTTCTTGTTATGTTTCTATCTACTGACATTTCTGAATGCACTTCTGGAGCTTTCATTGAGAATTGAGAAAACATGCTGTTGCTTGTCTTATTTGAGTGACCATGGTCTCTATTTATTGATGCAGATAGGGAACTATATTTTAATAAAGGGTAAAAATATACTTATAATATACATTTCCAACATACAGACTTAGAAATATAGTAAAGGGAAGCATAGTTAAAATGCAGTTGTGCTCATAAGTTTACATAATCACTATACAAACTACCCAAATGACCCTGATCAATAGTTTACATACCCCAGTTCTTAATACTGTGTATTGCCTCCTTTAACATCAATGACAGTTTGAAGTCTTTTGTGGTAGTTGTGGATGAGGCTCTTTATCTTCTCAGACGGTAAAGCTGCCCATTCTTCCTGGCAAAAAGCCAGTTTGAGATCTCCCTAGAGTGGCTCAATGATATTGAGGTCAGGAGACTAAGATGGCCACTCCAGAACCTTCACTTTATTTTGCTGTAGCCAATGACAGGTCGACTTGGCCTTGTGTTTTGGATCATTGTCATGTTTGAATGTCCAAGTACGTGCCATGCGCAGCTTCCAGGCTGATGAGTGCAAATTTATCTCCAGTATTTTTTGATAACTTACTGCATTCATTTTGCCATCTATTCCGACCAAATTTCCTGTGCCTTTGTAGCTCACACATCCCCAAAACATCAGCGATCCACCACCATGTTTCACAGTAGGAATGGTGGACCTTTCATCATAGGCCTTGTTGACTCCTCTCCAAATGTAGGGTTTATGGTTGTGGCCAAAAAGTTAAATTTAGTCTCATCACTCCAAATAACTTTGTGCCAGAAGGTTTGAGGCTTGTCTCTGTGCTGTTTTGCATATTGTAAGTGGGATACTTTGTGGCTTTTACAAAGTAATGGCTTTCTTCTCGCAATTCAACCATGCAGCCCATCTGTCTTCAAGTGCCTCCTTATTGTACATCTTGAAACAGCAACACCACACTTTTTCAGAGTCCTGTATTTCACCTGAAGTTATTTGTGGGTTTTCCTTCATCCCAAACACATTTTCTGGCAGTTGTGGCTGAAATTTATTTTATTTGGTTTAATTTCAACAGAACCTCTGATTTTCCACTTCTTGATGAAAGATGCAAGGGTCTGTCAGGAGTTCAGAAAGTCATTGATCTTTTATACACACCCACTAATTACACACAAACAGATCACCTATACTAGCCCTTTATATATTTAATATATATATATATAGAGAGAGAGAGAGAGAGAGAGGAGGGGGGTATTACAGTACTGTTGCCCCTGTGAGGGTATCAGGGAGAGCCAGCACACAAGATCTGCAATTATAACAGCAGCTGCCTTAGCTTACATTCTTTTTGGGTAGAGGATAAATTTACTTGATGTATCTAGGTGTGCAGAGGACAATTTGCTGCCACTGTAGAAGGGAACCTACATTCAGTAAGATGCTTTCTGAGTATGTCTAGTATTTATCCAGATACCAATAGGTAATATATATATATATACTGTATAATGCAGAGCCTGCCTATTGCAGCTTCGAAATTCTTGAAATTTCTGAGAAAAATGATCAGAGATTTTGTGACTTTCGGCAATGCACAGCAGCACCACACCGGCAGATTCCTCCTACTGCGCATGTGCCCGAAAACGCCGTACTGGATGTAGAGGGAAAGAGACAAGATGACGCCTGTTAACTCCACTGGACAGGACCTGGAAGGAGGGGTAAGTAACAAGTAGGGTTGCCACCCGCTGGAATTTTACTGCCAAGGCCGGGCCGGTATTACAAATTTACTGGCAATGTAGCTGCCAGTAAATTTGTAATACTCCTAACAAAAGCCCTCAGCCCACCCCCAACCCGCACCAAATTTACCCTCTTACGTCTTGGCCAGCCCATTTACGCCCGTTGCCACCACCAGCCGGTGAGCATTTTAGCAAAACGTGGCAACCCTAGTAACAAGTTAGGGACATTTCCCTGGAGGGGGCTCCAGGGGGGGGGAGGATTTTTTCCTCTTACAGGCTGATTTCTCCTTTAAATGGACAGCTGGTGCTAAGCTGCTTCTTAACCTGAGAGAAGTTCTCATGTTTGAATATGTGCAGAGACAGATTAAACAGCCCTTAATGTTGCAGGTTTGTAAGAAAAGACTTTTTCTGAATGAACTCTTTTTTTTTTCACCAAAACTGGATATGCTATTCATTTGCACAGCAGTGACACCCTGTGGTGAGAATTATATTCTGCATTTACGTTTATACAAAAGAGAAAAATATTGTTTGTTGTAAAGTTTTTTTACTGCCTATGACGTCATGTTTGGTGCCAATTCTAAGGGTATTTATATAGGCACCTTTGCACTTTGTCCTTGAGAAAGGCCCTAATGTGGGCCAAAAACATTGGATATACATTAAATAAAACACTTTTGATTCACGATAGGGTTGCCACCTTTTGCTAAAAAATTTACCGTCAGGCAGCGGGCGGGGTCAAAAAGGGGCGGGGTGTGATGCAAAAAGGGGCGGGGCATGACGTCACAGGGGCAGAGCAACATCGAGCGATGGGCTGAAGATGGCAAGAAAGGTAAGTTTTATGGCAAGGGCCTTTTTTAAGGGGTATTACAAATTTACCGGCAGCTACATTGCCGGTAAATTTGTAATACCGGCCCCGGCCTTGGCTGGTATTTTACCGGCTAGGCCGGTAAAATACCGGCTGGGTGGCAACCCTAATTCACGATAAGATGGAGTGCTGGTCCTTCTATTATATTGTATGAAGAAATTTTGATCCTTGCACCTAGACTCTTCTTCAATCCGGTAAGAGTGCAGACACTGGACATAAAGTATATATATTTATATATAGAAAATGTCATTTAGCACCAACACACTGTAAGTTTCACAGTGCACAGTTTATATATATCAACCAAAGAGGTAAAGTCAGTGCACACCCTATTCAAAAAACTATATCGGGTGCTACTCCCTCGGAGACTCCCCATTAGGGTACCCAACAAATTTTAGCACTCAACCACAAGTAAGGAGAGCACACCTGCTATCACATAATTCATAAATTTATTCCAAAAATTATATATATAAAAAAATTATTATATATAAAGAACAAAAGACAAATTATACCATCAAAAAAAGAAAAAAGCACAACATAAAAAGAAGAAAAACAAAAGCCTCTTCCTCAGGGGAAAAAAAAGAAAAGAAAAAGGCAGAACGAGTCTTACTGTCCGTGAGTTTAAATAGTCCATGCTGCATGTGTAACAATGTCCCCAGGGCGTCTGACGTCATTTCCGCCCCATGTATCGTTCAAAACCAAGAGCCTTCTCTGCACTTGAGACCTGGAACGCAAGTGTACATATAGTACATATATATCGCAATGAATGTCCGACTTCCGACGTCACTTCCGCCGGCGTATCCCAATATTGGAGCGCAAATGCGTTCCAACATGCCATGCATATATATCGCACTGAATACCAGACTTCACTTCCGCTGGCGTATCCCAGTACTGGAACGCAAATGCGTTACGAATGAAGTCAAAGTAGATTCATTTCCCTGCCAAATAAAGAAAAGATCATCTATATAGCGATGATAAGTTATAATATATTTCCAGTATGGTGATTTGTATATATATTCATCCTCATATTCTGCCATAAATAAATTTGCGTACGATGGGGCTACATTACTCCCCATCGCTGTGCCTTGTTTTTGCCTGTAAAAAGAGTTCTCAAAACTGAAGTAGTTATGATCCAACACAAAACATAATAACTCAAAAATAAATTCTGCCAATGATTTATCATCCAGTCTCTCTGTCAATAATTTGTATAGTGTAGATTTTCCCAATTCATGCGGAATATTAGTATAGAGACTGGAGATATCCATTGTTACTAGCAAAATTTGTGTATCTTTCTCAGGATCAATATTAACCCTTCTCAGTTTTTCCAAAAAGTCAAAAGAATCTTTGATAAATGATGGAATAGTGGATACATATTTTTGTAGATATGAATCGACTAATTGGGCAATTGGTTGATAAATTGAGCCTGAGGCTGAAATAATCGGTCTTCCGGGAATTTTATTTAAAGATTTGTGTATTTTCAGCAGAAGATATAAACATGGTCTACGAGGATGCTGCATCACTAAATAGTCTCTTGTTTTCTCATCAATAATTTGAGATGACATAGCCGTAGTCACCATATCCCTAATTTTTTTCAAATATTCAAATGTGGGATCACCAGATTTGCGTTCCAGTACTGGGATACGCCGGCGGAAGTGAAGTTTGGTATTCAGTGCGATATATATGCACGGCATGTTGGAACGCATTTGTGCGTTCCAGTACTGGGATACGCCGGCGGACATTCATTGCGATATATATGTACACTTGCGTTCCAGGTCTCAAGTGCAGAGAAGGCTCTTGGTTTTGAACGATACATGGGGCGGAAATGACGTCAGACGCCTTGGGGACATTGTTACACATGCAGCATGGACTATTTAAACTCACGGACAGTAAGACTTGTTCTGCCTTTTTCTTTTCTTTTTTTGCCCCTGAGGAAGACCCTTAAGGTCGAAACGCGTTGGGCTTTTGTTTTTCTTCTTTTTATGTTGTGCTTTTTTCTTTTTTTGATGGTATAATTTGTCTTTTGTTCTTTATATATAATCATTTTTTTATATATATAATTTTTGGAATAAATTTATGAATTATGTGATAGCAGGTGTACACAGTTTATATATGACTGGGGCAAATAGAGTCTTGCCATTTCAGTGAATGAGTGTAATTTAGCAACACTAAATTGGTACTATGGGTCCTGCATATGTTGTGCTACCCTGGGTGGAATAAGGTAACATAGCATGGCAGATAACACATTTAGAGGCCACATCTAAGGTAAGGTTAATTCATAGTTGGAAATTTGGTACAACAAGCATCTAACAACCAGTATTACTTTTGCACTTAGGGTTACTACCACTCTGATACGGAATCACTATATGGGTTAGTTCATAGGGTACTGGGAAAGCTTGGGTTATATGGGGGGAGGAATGAGGGTATATACAAGTGAGAAATCAATAGCCCCCATCCTCATGACAGGGTTATTAGCTATTCTTTATAATTAGTTGTCACTACAGTGACCATAATATCAAGACTTTAGACAAATTTGTTGAGTGATCTTACCTTCTATGCTGGGCACTCTAAATTGGGCACTTGCAGCTGGAGGGCTGTCTCTATAGTTAGGATGGCTTGCTAAGGAAGTAGCAAGGGAAAGGGGTTGGTTGACCTTACCCTCTATGCTGGGCCCTCTGAGCTGGACACTTATGGCTGGAGGGAGGCCACTACATAGTAAGGAAGCAGCACAGCAAGTTGGTTTGTTGACTTTACCCTCTGAGCTGTGCACATGTAGCTTAGGGCTCCAGGGGATATGGGGCAGGTTGACCATAACTCCATTATTAAAAAGTAAAAAAGTAAGTTTGATACCCAGGATGAAGTGCCTCTGGCTAAGCTGTCAAGGTTCTACTTTGATTTGATAAAATGTGAATAAATTCTGTGGCCATGTTACACCCATTTCTGTCTCCTGGTTTCATTAAAGCAATACTGACATGTTCCTATAAAATCATAGGAACTTGTCAGTATCAAGTCGCTGCTGCACCAGGAAGAGTTCCCCTCAAAGTCCACCTCAAAACTGCCACCAGCCCGCTAACCTGTGTTCCATAGTCTAATTATGCATGAAAACAGGACTTCCACCTATGGAAGAATTACTCAGCCCCCAGCCCAGTGTCACTGAAGAAAGGCAGAAAATCTGTTAGTAGTGGAAGCAGGTCGCAGGCCCGCCGGGACGGAACTAGGCTAGGCAGAGTAGGCACATGCCTAGAGTGCAAAGCTTGGGGGGTGCCAGGCATGTACTTTTCTCTGCTGCCTACCCGCTAGTCAAGCCGCTCCTCTGCAGTCCTAAGCCTGTTTGTGCGTGTGAGCATGTGCGTGCATACATGAGGGGAGGGGGAGAACATATACTGGAAGGGGGTGACATGACTTGTCTGCACGCATGCGCGCTCAGTGGAGGGTGCGCCATGGCTGGCTGGGTTGCCTGGGGCACCCTGCAAGCCAGTCGAAGTAGCCCAAGGACGAGGCATATGGATTTAAAGGTATGTCTTGATATGACAACTTTATTCACATATGAGTGATAAATGATATGTTTGCAGTGAGCACCAAGCATTTGGTTTTTTGGTGTGCTACCACAATTAATGTGGGCATGGTCTTGTGATAACATGGGTGTGGTTTAAAGTTGGTGAGGTTTAAAAATGGAGTGGTTAACACTGGTTTCCATTTTCGGCCCTCCACCATGTAGGCCAGAAAAATTACGGCCCTCGGTACCAAAGAAGTTGAGCAGTACTGTTCTAAACCGTACCATGAAGATGGCACCCATGAGCTCCACTGCACTACTCTGCAGAAATACCGTAAGTTAGCATAAAATTAAGGACACTTTTTGGAATACTGTACTGTGCTGGAAGAAAGCAGGAAGGGGGGGGGGTATCTGTGGCAGTGGATGGGTTTTTTGTTATTGAGGAGTTTTAGTTCTCCTTTAAAAAGAAAAACACATGCTGGATGACACCTGAAAATACTAAATGTTTAATTTAGATGGACTGAGATCAGGGAGTGCTCCATGCCAGTAAAAGACTTTTATATCTGTCTCCCTTTGCATTTTAGTTATTCATAAATCAAAGACAAATAGGAAGTTTTTTTTCCTGAGGAAATCTCATCATCATTCTAAGTCCATCCAGAAATCCCCCATTGCAAATTAAAACCATGAAATTGTCCCATTATAAAACATAATTTATTCATGTCCACATAAAATCCACTCTCAAAAATAGCATGTTAGCATAATGACATTTAAAATTATTAGATTGACCATGTACAGTAATAATTTATTCTTTACATTTGTCTAAAATAAATAAATAATGAATTAAATAAATAAATATTTCCCATATAAATACGTCAAGGGTGAGAATCAGGATTAAAGATTTGTCGCAAGGTTTTTCAGTAATGCTTCAAAATCTTCAATGAACCCCTCAATGTTCTTTGTAGTGGTAGGACCCTCACATTGTTCACATTGGTCCTTACAAAAAGAAAAACATTTTACATTCAATTAGGGTTTTGATTTACTGCTGAAAGGTATTTACTTGTGAAATTAAAATATTTGTCCACTAAGAAAATCAGCTTCCAAAGCTGCTCCATTCCATACAAATGCATTCATTACTGATTCATGATTTTTGATTGTGTGTCGAGAGGAAATATTGTCAAGCACTATAGAAAATGTCTGTGGTTTCTCATTTGGAGATTTTTTTTTTCTTACTGCTGTTCCTAATTCCATCACAAGAGTCTAACAACATATCAACAGAGGCCTTGGTGTTTCCTACTACAGGCGTCTCATGAGGGCTATCTAGTGTGGCAGGAAGTTACATTATATTGATGTGAAAAGATGAGTTGCCACAAAAAAGCAAAAGAACCTGCTTCACAATAACAAGAAAGTATTTTCAGACATGTCTACAAATAAGTTGCGTTTTTCTTTCTTTATCCCTTTATTCAATATGTTTTGTTAAGATCAGTCTAATGTGTGGAAAATAAAATATAGTGCATGCTTTTAAGCTTGCCAGGGTTTTTTTTGTTTAATTGTTGCTGAGTTTAACTTAAATTTCTGGATCTTTCCTCTTGAAAACAGGAAAAGGTGCAGGAAGGACTGTAGTGGTTTGTTATATATTCACAGAACATGGTGTAAATGTAGCTGGCTTTTTGTAGACCAAATTACCTGTTATTCTTATAGTAGTCCATATGCATCTGTTATTTACATAAATGTATGCAGCCCTTTAAAATGTTTTAAACAATACATTTTTGTTTTAAATAGTTTCTGTCTATTTTTGTTTAGCAAAGAAACTTTTGAGTTTATAAACTACAAAGGCACATGGGGTATTTTCTTTGCTGTTTCTGTCATTCTGCAGAAAACTGAGTCAAAATATTCCAGTCCGTCTGCCACAACTTTTGATGTTGTTCAATGTAAAACAATAGGCAGAAAGTATGCTTAACCGAAGCCTTGTTCACTTAACACATGGAGGTGCAACTTTGCATCAGCCAATCACATTAGCTAGAACTTGTTTGTTAAAGTTACCAGCAGTGTTTTTTCCATGACCAAAACAGCACTAATAAAAGCCAATTGTTCATTAGTTGCAGCAGGAACTACATAACCTCTTACTTTACAGCCTATTTGTATTACATTAGATGTTCAGAATTCACATACAGTAATATAAAAAGTCTAAATATATTAATATATTAGTGACATTTCTCTCTAGTGGACTACATACAACATCATCTTGGAACCATAAATGTTGACAAATACTTTTTTCTTAAAGCCTATCGGCTCTTTACCAAATGATGCTACTTTACAAAACGTATATATATTTTAAGGTACATGTCAACACCTTCTGGTCTCTGCTCAAAGGAGAACTAAAAATGGACAGGCATTATTTTATCTACAGAACTTGCAACATCCTAAAAGTTCAGCAATGGTAATGATTCAGGCCTTTAAAGTTATCACATGAGGTGACATCTTGGATAGTGTTAGGAGTGTCAGTGGCACTGCACATGCTCAGTGTGCTTGGCCAACTATTGAGAAGCTGAGCTTATCGGTCATCACTGCTCATCAAGCAGAAAATGAGGGTCATCTCTAATAAAAACTAATGCTACAGGACTGATTGTTATTAATGTATGATGTGTATTGCACTGGTTTTGAAGACGATGGGAAGCTGTGGGGATATCTTTAGAGGCACAGAGAGTCTATGATGGTTTTGGGCTAGTAAAGACCTCCATATATGTGCATTATTTCTATCCTTCATCTTTGTTAAACTTCAGTTATCCTTAAATAAGAACAGATATAAAAACCTTAGTATTGTCCACTGTACAAACAAGCTTGCTCTGTGGATAGTTACCTCTAAATACTGTAAATCATTGTTTTTTTCAGAGTAGGAGGCATCGAGTTGTTTCTGAAAGTAGACAATACACAGTGAGCATTCATTTCTATAACAAAATAGGCAGTCCATGTTTACCTTCAACTTATATGATTGGAAAAAAAGCTATTGTGCAAAATGCTTCAAATCCAATATTATGTCACGTTAGTTTTTAAATGCAAATATATTTAAGCAATATACTTAAAGAAAGCCGCTAGAAATATATACAATATATATACATATATAGATAGGTAACAAAGTCAATGTTCACTGTAGCAAACAAGACATTAAGAGGCACATTTATTGAATTTAAATGAATGACAACTGCATAGCAGTTTGTTTTTTTACAACTCAGAAAAATGTGTGGTTTTCCTTTAATAGGTGCACTAATCCTTGTAAATCACTTTAAACAAATCAGAATTTTTAGAGTTTTTTTTGGACTGTTCATAGCTTTTTTTTCATTCATACCTTTGTAATCGGAACTTTTAATAAACTCAAGACATTGCAAAAGGGTAAGTTTTACTTGACAGAGGGCTCAGCAAGGACCTAAATCAGGGGTGTCCAACCTATGGCCCAAGGACCGCATGTGGCCCAGGGTGAGTATGAACGCGGCCCAGCTTGAAACACTTGAGGAACCAGAGAAAACGTCATAATAATATAAAAATAGGTCTAATTTAATACCCAGGTGTCCGATATTCCAGGGTATAGCTCCATCCAGTGTATATACAACTGGTATTGTAGTTCTTTTACGTGTATTTTCTTTACTTTTACAAGTGTTTGTGTATTTCATGTGCAGCCCCAGACAATTTTTCTTTTTCCAATGTGGCCCAGGGAAGCCAAAAGGTTGGACAACCCTGACCTAAATGTTGCTTTTTGTTTGTCTACTGTTGGAGCCAATCAAAAACTTTTTGAAGCAATACTTTAATGTGTGATTTGCTACAATGAACATTGACTTTACTATAATCTGTAACCTGTGGCAGTTTGGGATTATACAGTGTTTAGTACCTGGCACCCGTCATTTGATCCATCTGAGCACAATATTTGAGTGGAAAGGTCTCAAGACCTAAACATTGGAATAGTAAATAAACTTTGTTTTTTTCCACCATACTTTAAAGTTCTGTGGGTGCATTGCTTTATATGACATGCTATACTTATAGAAATATATTCATTGCTACCCAGTTTTGTTATTCTTATTGTTTGCTTACCAGGAATTCAACAGCGTTTATTATAGCATTGTTGGCATAAACAGCGTATCCATTGAGGTATTTTTCTAATTCATACAGTTCACTAACAAAGCAGCAAAGGGCACTTATCCTGCATTTGATCTAGGGGGAAGAAAATTTTTTGGTCAGCAAATCAGACTTTTTATTACTACATTCAAAAAATGTAAAATTCCAATTGCCATAGACATTAGTATGAGTTTATATCTAGTAGCACTCCAATAGTAAGGCTACTGTTAGAGGAAATAAGAGCAAATATCCATATTGAAGCATGCCCAACAAATGCAGGGTTGGGTAGCATAAAGACTTCCACATACATTTGCATTCAATCAGCTGGTTTCAAACATGGCCAGAAAATATTATTGTTCTGGGTTCCTAAGATAGTAGTTATTGATTTAAAACATTAAATTACCCTTAAAGTGTATCAATTAGTGAAAGTGCTTAGTGCTTCACACACAGTGCAATAATATGTAATCAATTCAGTGCTAACACATAAATCAATTAATTTTTCAATGTAAATACCAATTAATTATGAATTCATACTCAGGAAAGCATTAGACATGACAAATATTGCAATGTATACAGGCCAGTTATAAACCATTTTATTTTAAGGATGGATATAATCCCAGGCATAGATAACTGAGCACTGTCATTTACAATATCTGAGACAGCTGGGCCAAACATAGCCTAAAATTGCAAATATCTTAGAAACCACCTGAAACAGAAAATGCAAACATGCTCAGAGGAGCACCCTGAATATGTTTTCATTATTCTTGTGTGTTTATCTTGATCCCCATGATACTAATTTAAAATGTTTGTAGCAAAGAAACCTTTAAAAAATCTTTTTTTTTTTAAAGAACTGTATTGTCAACGCTTAAAATCATTCAAATATTCACTGTAACAGCCCTACAATGTATTCCAAAAATGTTTGGCACTTCTCTGTTTAATCATAGACAAAATAAGTCAATCTTAGAAAGTTTATCTTTTCCAGCCAACTGTTTGGTTATACCGTTTGAATGAAATGTATACTTAATGCCTTTTGTATAGTCCCTGGTCTAATCAGACAATGTAAAAATACAAAGAAAAAGCTTTTGTCTTTACCATCAAAATGAAACGTTAAACCACAAAATTCTCAACCAAAACACTTACATCTCTGTTTCCAGTGTCTGTTATGGTGTAGAATTCCTCTGAGATGATCTGCAAGGTAATAGTGTACCATTAGCTCAGAGACAAGCTTCATTACTGCACCTCAGCAAAGCAAAATCATGTACTTAATATCTTTGTACTTACCTTACTGCTTTCTTTCATTCTGTGTAGGTCAGTGCCCATAACTCTCAGGAGTTCCAGCTGCCTTGCAGTATTCTCCGTTGGGGCACCTTGCGAGAAAACAAGAAGTGTTACGGCCAGTACACACAGGACTAGGATGTTGCACATTGTTGCTAACTAGTTCTTCTTCAACTATCTGATTATTGTTAATGAGACAGAAGCAGTTCCTAAAGGAATATATATGTGCATTTTTCTGGAAATATATCATGGGGGCGGTAAGTGAAAGTTTAGATATTACCAATAGTTTAAAATATTAAGCCTATGAGACAACAAATGTAACTTTCTTCTCTTTCCTTGATGACTCTTTGGAATTTCTTTAAAGTATCATAAGAACGGAATGGATGTAGGTGAAATCCCTCCTGGGTAAAGTAGCCCACACTTACTCTGAGATAGTCACCTTTTTTTTTTTTTTTTTGTGACGCTTTAACTGTGAAACACTTTTTCCTCTCTGTCCAAGAACTGCTTCCAGGGTTTCAACTTTACATATGAAAGCAGTGCAATAATATTCTGAAATCATTTTCGTACCTTGTTGCTGCAGATTGGAGTTCTGTAAATACCTATTAAGTCTTCTTTTCTTGAATAGGCAGCAGGTATATCAACAAAATAACTTTTTAAGAACTGCTTCTTACAGGAAATGCTTATTTCCTCTAGCAGTATGGTTTTCCCACCCACTGCAGGCAGGTTCTGCTTATTGCTAAATAATAGCAGGGACAAAGGTTTTTTTAAAAACCAACCCTTAGGAATTAGACTAGTTTCACATCCAGAACATGGTCCAGAAGAAGACAAGTAAAATAAAAGAACAGAGGCAAAGTATCTGCTAATGCAATTGTTGTGATTCACTGATGTACTCAGAGAAGCATATCTAATAAAGCAGAAAATAATGTTCTCTTCACAAGAAAAGCTGGCCTTACACCGTTTTATAAAAGATACCAACTTGGCAAGTTATCTGTCCATATATATTTGGAGCTTAGGGCTGCCTGCCTAACTGATATATCTATTAATATATCTTATCAAGCAGGTTTGAAAATCCCATTGGCCCGCCGAGCTGATCCTAGCCCATGGGATCCCTGTACTTCACACCATGATCCAACTAGGTGCCAGCAATTAGATTTGCCCAATTTTCCCCAGCACTTGCATAGCCAAGTCAGCCAGGAACCTAGCACAATGAGCAGATCTCCACAAGTATGGGCAGCTAAAGTCTTCTGAAATTATTTGCTTTGATAGCAGCTGCTAGTGAAAAGGACGATACACATTTTTTAGTTTTCAGTTCTCAATTATATAATTGAAAAGCAACACCAATACAAAATGTCAACGGTTTTCAAGTTTTGTTTTAAATGTATTTGCAGCTGAAAGGAGAAGCCCTACTCATGGTTGCTATGTGGAAATTTTCAAATTAGTATGCAGCCTCACAATTCCTACTCCAGTACCAGGTAACCCAGGTGTTTCCAGTGGTTAAATCTTTTACACTGGAAGTTACCAGACATATATTGGTATAGATTTTCAGGGGCGTAACTATAGAGGAAGCAGACCCTGCGGCTGCCCAGGAAGTCTAGGGGCCCCATGAAGCCCTAATTCATATATATATTTTCATTTAATATTGGTAAAACAAGTCAACCACTAGACATTATGAGTGCCTAAAAAAATATTTGCTGCGGGGCCCAATTAAGTCTAGTTACACCACTGTAGATTGGTATAGCTATTACTATATAATTATATTAAATAAAACAACATTAAATGATTATAACACAAAATGAATGATTGCATATGAACGACCCACACATGACACTGTAAGGGTAAAACAAACTGCACACAAGCTGCTAAGACAATATAAGCATACTATTAAAGGCAAATCAAATTGCAGGTAACCTTATGCGTTTCATGTATAGGCTCTGATTAATCACGAACCTATGATTAAGTGTTTTTTCAACATGACACAAGTAAGGCTACCTCCAAGTGTACCCAATAAATAACATTTTTACATGTCTACTGAAAGACTCTTTGAGTGTCTGCTATACAACAGTACAGTTTATATCCATCTATAGCTCTAAAGGGGATTCTAAGTAAGGAAATGGATCCCCAGTAGTGATGGGCATATTTTTCCACATTCATAAAAAAAAATTGCGAAATTCGTGAAATGAATTCGAATCACGGATTTTGACGCTGGCAAAATCCGGAAATTCACTGCAAATTCGCCCATCACTAATCCCCAATACTTTGTAGCAGTACATTTCTAGCCATTTTAATTTCACCTTCATTTTGGCATGTACATTGAAAGCATGTTATATACAAATCAGATTGGGTGTAATTTATATACTTTGGCTACCTCAGAATGATAATACCCTACGTGGCTACATTTTCTGTTTTTATTTACTCTGATGATGGTCTGCATGACATGCATCAGTGTTTATCAGTGGTGTCACTAGAAGTTAATGTGGTGGTTTACTTTTATGTTAACATTCAGTATGTTATAGAATTGCTAATTCTAAGAAACTTGCCAATTGGCCCTCTCCTATTCATATTTCAGGATCTTATTCAAACAACACATTGTTGCTAGGGTACTTTGGACCCAACAATAAGCAGCATTATAGAGTATAGAGGTGATGACCATTAAACTTAGCTGAAAGTTACGTTAAGATACGTTATCCAGAAAGCCTCCAGTTCTGAGCATTCTTGATAACAGGTCCCATACCTGTACTTCCATTATAATAGGAATAGGTTTTGTCTTCTGACAAAACTGACCTTAGCATGTCCATCTGACAATCAGCAAATTGCTATGTAATCTAGGTGCTGATCAGTTTGTCAGCTTTAAAACTAAGGACCCTTACACACAGGCGTTTGTTACCTGCACTCCCCCTGCGTTCCGTTTGGCTGCGTTCAGCCGCAGGGGAGCGCAGGTCTAGACGCACTCCATTCTTGTCAATGACGTTGTGCCCACGAGACGCGTGTAAGCGGCCGAACACAGGTTCAGACGCAGCAACGTTATTGAAAAGCATGGAGTGCGTCTAGACCTGCGCTCCACTGCGGCTGAACGCAGTCAAACTGAATGCAGGGGAGCGCAGGTAACAAACGGCCGTGTGTAAGGGCCCTTAGGCTTAATCTCAGAGTTTTTCTAATGCCCAAAAAGTTCTTAGCCGGCAGCTGCATGTTTTTATTTTACCTATGAAATTACACTATTTTTCCATTAGTAAACCTTTATAAAACTATTTTTGAAGATGTAGCAGCATCAATTCTGGTAGTTCTAGTGGTGCCCATAACTTGTTTTTTGTTTTCATTATTTTCCAGTATTTAATTGGCTTCAAGCCTTTATTTGGCTTTTTTAAACTGTTTTTCTGTGTTAACATATTACCTTAAGAGATTTAACAAGAACACTTTGAACCTTGAGCATTTGGAATATGTCCCGTAACTGATCATAATGTGTGACTCACTGATTTATTAGCATTAATTCTACCCTGCTTGATTTATATTATGTCCATAAAGGTGCAACACTGGTACCAGCACTAACAAATCCCAGCTGTTAGAGCAATGGACCATTAGCAACTGTGACTATGCCTGCAATTTATATGACTGAGAACTGGAATCAGATTTCACCCATTTCAATAATATGAAGCACAGGGGCTTTCAATCGTATCTTCTTTCTGAAATATAATTATGAAGAACCATGATGCGTCCCATAAGCCTTAGAGCTGATAGCATTGCAGACAGACTTGTGCCTGCTGTGTGCCTGTTGCTTTAAGTTATAAAGTCACTTTGTAGCTTAATAAAAAAAAGTTTAATGAGACCAAAGTTGCATTACCCAAAATGATGATTGATGATCCATTACATAACTGAAGGTGACATTTTCCTTTTTGAGAATAGGAGGAAATTCCCCTAAATGAGCTAGTGTATCAGTTAAAAATGATGGTCACCTTATTCCCAGTGACTCAAATGAAGTGGTCAGAAAATGTGCTTGATCTGCATGTGGTTAGTGGTTTATATATTCTAGCTCTGTCTGTTCAGGTGTTTGAAGAGTTTAAAGAGATACTGCCAGTAGAAAATAACCTTTTTTTTTATATCTATCATAACATTATCTTTATTTGCTTTTTATAATGTTGCCATGTGCCTGATACTTTTACATTACTGTTCTTACACCCATATTCCTTTATGAGGGGGACAGCCATATTTGTGCAGCAGTAGTCTATTAGCATAAGACACTCTAACTGGCAGTTTAAGAAGGGATGGCAAAACAGTCAGGTTTAGGAACTTCAAGTAGAAGTTACTTACAAAAGCAGCTCTAACAGTGAAAAATGATCAGTATGACCTATGGGTACATTTTAATGTGCATTAAGATTTTGTTTTAGAGTAAGTATCACTTTAAAAATGTTTTTTTTTTTCAGTTAAACCCTACCTTTGGGTCTTTGTCCAATAGCTTGCACAAATTTACAGCATAGGATTATAATTTGCAATCATCGTGTTTCATATGTTCTCATCTCACCATTTTAACAAGTATCTCCCAATGGGTTAAAGGGGTGGTTTACCTTTAAGGTAACTTTTAGTATAATATAGAATGGTCAATTCATATACATTGATTTGGAATGGAATGTGCAGTGTTCTGTTCCAATGAATCTGTGTGTATGGAAATAAAAGATGTTATAAGGGTTTCGAGCTTTGCTCACTTTTTTTTAACCACACTGCTATTATTCTGAACACCACTGTAGATGGGGTGTTTTTAATGTTGTGTTGTGTTCACCTATTAAAAGGGTGGTTGTCGCTAAGTTAACGCTAAGTATGTATAGCATGGCCAATTCTAAGCAACTTAGAATTATTTATTATTTAGAATCATTATTTATTATGGTGTTTTATTTATTTGTCTTTTTATTCTAACTCCTTCCAGCTTTCGAATGGGGATGACTAAACCCATCTAAAAACAAAAAATAAATTTATTGTAAATACTACATTATATTGCTCATCTTCATTAGTCATGGACGAATCTGGGGCATTTCGCTTTGCCAAATTTTTTGCGAATTTCTCTAGAAATTTTCAAAAAATTCAGCGAAGCAAAACGCCCCACGGAAAAGTTCACGAAACGCAGGCGTAGGAAAAACGGATGCCGGCATAGAAAAAACGGAGACACTGGCGTAGAAAAAATGGAGACACTGGCAAATTTTCACCTGAACAAATTTTACTGCCGTTTCGCAAATCGTGGGAATTCGCCATATCACTAATTTTCATCGTTTCCCAGTCTTGTATTGAAACCAGTGCATGGTTGCTAAGGTAATTTGGACCCTAGCAATCCGACTGTTGATGTGGAGAACTGCTGAATAAAAAAACAAAATAACTCAAAAACCACAAATAATATAAAAATGAAAATCAATTGCAATTTGTCTCATAATATCACTTTCTGCATTATACTAAAAGTTAAGTCAAAGGTGAACAAGCCCTTAGCACTACTAATCACTTATAGCAAAATTCTCTGTATTGTATTGTACATCTTTTTTTTTTTTTTATAAATGATCCTGAATTTTCAAAAAGCACAAGCCAAGTGAACAGTGTCTGTTGCATACATTCTAGCTTTCTAATTTCTACGTTGGCCCTTTAACACTTGCAGTATGTCTTTATGAACAAACTTGTAGAGATGTCTGGAGGCTTTCCCAATTACAATCAAAATATCAGATATTTGCATGTGCTCTGGACAGCAGCGTGCTGCTTATGATCTTTGAACAATAAGACTGTGAAGTATGAAATCATAAATTCCAGAACAAAATGCAGATGAAAAGGAAAAATATATCTTGCATTTTCCACTGAAACTTACAGTGCATTTTCTTTGAGCTATTGAAAGCTGAACCTTTCCTGGGAAATTTTTGCTTTTTATAACCTGCTTCTGAAAGTTGACACAAAACACTTTGAGTTTGTTTTTTGGCTTTTTGGATGAGAAAATTGAAACCAGGTGTAGTCACTACCTTATTGCAGGGTTGCCTTTAGTAATAGGGTAACGTCTTTTTTATTCAGTAATTCCTTCAATTTTGTACTGTTAGTATGTGATTTAACATGTCACAAAGCATTGGAAAGGTTTTTACATTGATTTCTTTGGCATCAACCTTTCTAGGTAAGATGGATGAAGGCGTTCACAACAATGGGGCAAATTCACTAAGCGGCAAAAATTCACTAGCGTTGGCTTCGCTAGTGTTCCCTGCATTTCGCTAGGCAAATTTCCGCTGCACTACACAAATTCACTAAGATGCGAATTTGCGCTCA
>CM044432.1:53492090-53517052 GCA_024363595.1 Xenopus borealis | reverse complement strand
CTCTCTCTTTAAAAGCCGCACAAGCAGGTGGCGGGGGAGGATGTAACCCACAGATCGAAACCAAGCTTCAGGAGACATTTACTCCAAGTAATGGTATTAACCAGAGAGTTATATGACCTTTTATATTTTGATCAGAGGTAAACAAGTTAGGGACCACTGTGTGGGGTTTACAGTACCTTGACGTGGGATGGTGGCTTATCAACTTGATGATCACAAAAAAACCCTGTTTTCTTTTCACTTAAATATATTTTAATGTAGCCTTAGGAGTGCACCCACAACCCTCCTTTTTTCTACTGTGTTCAGGTTAACCTACAGTATATCATGGCACCTACATTACTAGTACAGTACATTAAATAACATCAAATATTCCATACAGATGAATAAATGAATAATTAAACATGACGATACATTAATTGCAGTGTTGTGCATGTTGTAGGCCACTTTTCTAATAGTTGGAGGGCCACATCTGACCTGTAGATCAGTGATTTTCAACCTTGTGCCTCCAGCTGTTAAGAAACTACAAGTCCCACAATGCATTTGCCTGACTGTGGCTGTCAGACTCCTTCATTGCATTGTGGGACTTGTAGTTCCTTAACATCTGGAGGCACAAGGTTGAAAATCACTGCTGTAGATCTCCAGCTGGACCGCCCTTTCATTGCACATGTTTTAATCCACTAAGAATTCACATAAATTACACAAGTAAATGTAAATATTAAATGACTCAGTTTTATGCTGTATTTTAAACAGAAAGCACCCTACACAATGGAAGCTCTTATCTATCTCAACATTTCAGCCCCATCTTAGTTTTCATTTGTACATTCAAACCACTCATCTTTGCAGATTCTGGCACTTCCTCCTTTTGTCTCTCTGTTGGTTTACCACCAAGAAGATTAGTCCTTTGCTCTCCTCTGCTCTATGTTTACACCTTCTCTATGTATAATCTAATTATAGCTTTTCTGTTTCACTAATAATGCTGATTCCGCTCCATCAGATCTGATATTCTGATGTCTCCTTGCGTATCAGACTAGGTTATAGAAAAACCTTGGTGCAAAAAGAATTGTGCCTGCACGAGTAACACAATTTAAATGACTGCAGAAATCACTGTAACACATTTTTAGATTACAAACAAAAATTTGAAAAATGGAAGATTATTCTATCTGTGTTTTCATTGCACTTCCAATACATTTTTTATGCAAATATCAGAATCAGCATCATGAAGGTATAACCATGAATGTAAAAAATAAATACATTTTGATTAATATTCTCTGGTCATGTAATACTGTAAGTATGATGAGGAATAATGACAAAAGAATGGCATTAATGAGAAGTCTAAGAAAAGAAACATGTAATGTTGCTCTGCTTAGGAAACTCAGCGGAAGACTCATTAATTTATTTACTGGCATTTATAGAGCACCAACACATTTCCGCAGCTCTTTACAGAGACCTGGCTGGAATTTAACTCAAAATCCAGTGCTGCAAAACATCTGACGATTCTCTGGTTAGTTTTAAGCAGCAAAGCACAGTTGTTTTCTCTTACTTCTTTTCTCCAACTATAGACCGTCAGCCAAAATGACCAGCAGGTGGTGTTGTTACAAATGAAATTATATTATAATTTAAAAAACAGCTAAAAGGGGGATGTAATTAAAAATCACAAGTTTTATTTAAAATTAAGTTTTTGTAAATGTTTCGCTCTGCTTGAATGCGCGAATAGTATATGGCTTATTTCTTTAAAGAAAAGATTAGCGTTAACACCTTCTTAGGAGTTTCGTCTTGTTGCAAAAAAATGCATTGTGATTACGAAACGTTATTACATACGCTGCATGTACAATAGACAGTTGTTCTCAACCAATATGAAGAAGTCGTTGAGGTCTGTAATCTGTCAAAAAGGAAGCAAACATTTGTTTGTGAACATTTTCTGTGCTAATGAAACATATTACATTACCCTTGGTATTACATTTTTTGGGAAAACTTAAAGGAGAACTATACCCCCCCAACAATGTAGGTCTCTATAATAATATATTTCTCAAAACAGTTCATATGTAAAACCTTGCTTCATGTAAATAAACCATTTTCATAATAATATACTTTTCGGTAGTATGTGCCATTGGGCAATCCTAAATAGAAAGTCGCTGTTTAAAAATAAGGGCCACCCCCCTGGGATCCTATGATTCATGGCGCACACAAACAAACCAAACAAATTATATGTTAGGTCACATGAACCAATCAACAGACAGAGTTCTATCTTTTGCTTCAGCATTACTGTTAATTTGGGGGAATAGTTTTCCTTTAATAAATGAGCCCTTTACTGATGAGTTCAGAATTACTGATTAACTGTCAACATTTCTAGTAATCATCATAATTAATTGTTTCTCTTCTATCAGGGTATCCCAAAATCTGCTTTCTATTCTATAGTTGTAACAGGGTCCATAATGAGACAAAGGCATTGGAGGCAGGACTGGAAAAATGTGTGAATATAATTTCAGCCAAGATATTGTACTGTAGGAAAAATATATATTATCACTACAAGGTGACCTGAGTGGGCCCCTTGTTACTGGTTGGTCTGAAATCTCTGTGTACAAAATGTTCCCCATAGACCATAGTAAACTGGCATCTAGTGGGCATCTTCTTTTGAAAAACAGTTCCTTTTGCTACATTAATCAGTAACATTTGGACAATCTCAAATTACTACCTACAAAGCAGCTTACCATTCAATTAAACTGTTGAAGCTCTATGATTGGTTAGACAAATTTGGTGGAAGATGCTATTCCATAAAGAACCAATGTCACTGTAGCCAAATCATCAACAAACGCAGATGTTTGAAGATGCTGGAATTGAACTGTCAACTGTATTCTTATAAACAGCCCCCTTAGAACTACACCAACTTTGGATTAGCAAATTTAGTGGCAGATCATGAAGAACCAAGGGAACAGTAACCATAACTTCACAAAAAGACAGAATCTGTAAAAACTAGATTTGAATGCTCAACCTTCTTCATATAAAGCTGCTCCACTTACCACTACATTACTGAAGCACCAACTTTTGCCAAGCCAATTTGGTGGCAGATGGTCCTTCATGAAGGCCCAGAGCAATCTTAACCATAACTTCCCAAAAAGGCAGATGTTGGAAGCAGCTGGAAGTGAACCCTCAACCTTCTTATAAAGAACAGAAGGTGCTATGATCAAACCATCCCAAAAAGACAAATCTTGGAAGAAGCTGGTGTTGAACTCTTAATGTAATTCTTATTAGAAGAAGAAGCTGGAGTGGAACTCTCAACCTTATTCTTATTAGAAGAAGGATTGTCCTGCTGGGATACCAGGATTCCTAACTCTTTTTTTTACCTTTTACCAGGTTCTGCTTGTGTTTTCATTTATTTGGAGCAGTTGGAGAGTTAAGCTAGAACCCTGTGATGGGATCAAGGAAAGCACAGACTCTAAATGCATGGTGCCAAATAAGATATGTGTCAGGATCCCCAGGATTGCACAGAATAGATGGGAGAGCAAGAGCTAATAGATTTCCCTAAAGAACTTTATAATCTGTGCTGTATACAGCTTGGGGATAGAAATGTTCAGCCTGCACATTGCTTGTGTGAAACCTGTGGATAAATTTCAGATCTATTGTTGGTTTCAAAAATTATTAACATAACCACCCACCACTATTTGACTCCTCTGCAAAAAGTTCTAGTTGGAAAAAAATTGTGCTTTATGGCTCCTATTTATTTGCTGTCTGGTAACAAGATGCAAAAAACATTTTTTTTCCATTAATAGAGCCCTTGATGTAAATGAGATTATTTTGTACTTAAAGTGTAGATCATCTGATAAGAGATAATTGTACCTTTCAGCATACTATTAAGCTCAACTTTTAAAAGGAAGTGCTCCATTCTAAAGATCAGTCCCTTGAACCACAGTAACCTTTGTTCTAAAGCCTTTCATGTGTTGTATAACTGCATTAATGTTACTATTGGAATTGAGACCCCCAGCATTAATAGAGACCCCTATGAGTGGAATGGTTATCTTGCGGTGGAGGTATAGTTATGACACTGTTGTTATCATTGATAGAGTTGAAACAGAATAGGCCACTGTTTACAATATCTAAGATTGTCACTTGTACTAAAAATATGCAATACATTTTAAGTACGTGTATTTTCCTTCTCTAGCTGTTCTTTAGCTTACGTGAAATAGGGATGGTATGTTTTTACTAAAATAATCAGTAGATGGTGTTATAAGTTTTAATTGCAAGATTGCATGCTACTCGTTTTGCTTTTAGTATTCCCTGGGCATTCTGTTTTGTTTGTTTATTTCATTACATTTTGTCAACTGTTTCATTATATTGTGTCACCGATTATTAACTGTATTCTGTTCTTTTCACCGTGCCATTAGTCACATTAAGCTGTATATCTTTGGTTCACCATTCAGCTTTATTGTATCTGTTAAAAATCCTGCTTGTTTTATTAAAAAACTCAGTGGGTACTTAGCACGGTGAAAGGGTGAAAAACAGGTGAAAGGGAGTCATTATGTACTGTCATATGAATAAGTTTGGGAAGCCCTCTCAAACTGCATAATCATTTCCTCCACTTTCAACAAAAAAGATAACCATGCTATGTCTTTCATTTTCGAGGAACATCTGAGTACTGGGAGTTTTCTGAACAATACTGATTACTGGCAACACAGGAACTGGGGCCCTTGTTATAGTCAATTGGCAGATGAATTCAACTCAGTATCAACAAATTCAATGACAATGACCCTAAACAGACAATTCAAAATCTACAAAGGCCTTTATGTAGTCCCTTGACTTGAATATCATTGAAAATCTATGGGATAATTTGAAGCAGGCTGTCTATGCTCAGCAACCATCAAATTTAACTGAACTGGAGAGATTTTGTATGGTCGAATGGTCAAGAATACCACCATCCAGAATCCACACACTCATCTAAGGCTATAAGAGGCGTCTAGAGGCTATTAATTTGCAAAAGGAGACTCAACTAAGTATTGATGTAATATCTCTGTTGGGGTACCTAAATATATGCACCTGTCTAATTCTATGATGCATATTGCAGATTATCTGTTCATCCAATAAACTTTGTGTCACTGCTGAAATACTACTGTTTCCATAAGGCATGTTATATATTAAAAGGAAGTTGCTACTTTGAAAGCTCAGTCAATGATAAACAAAACTCCAAAGAATTAAGAGGGGTTCCCAAACTTTTCCTCATGAGAATATTTACAACATTTGACAGATGAAGTGATACAATGGCTTTAAAGAAAAGTCTAAAATAGAATAAGGTTAGAAATGCTGTATTTTGTATACTAAACATGAACTTACTGCACCACAAATCCTAATCAAAGAAATTATTTTTTGCTTTCAAAGTTGGACACAGGGGGCTGTCAGCTTGCGACTTTGTCAAACATCTTTGCAAGACTAAGACTGTGCACATGCTCAGTGTGGCCTGGGCTGCTTAGGGCTCATAATACATTATCAAAACAGCAGGAGTCAAATGATATCTGCCAGAAGCCGATACAGCAAGACTGATTAATAATCAGAATATACAGACTGCACTGGGTCCTGTGTTGTCATGTAATCGAATGTGGATTTTATAGTTCTTGTATTGTTTAATACAAACTTTCTTCAACTTTGCAGAACTAGTGATGGCCAAATAAATTCGCCCTAGGCTAATTCGCACCGAATTTCCGACATTCGCCGATGGCGAAAGTTTTGGAGAAACGCTCACAAAAATTCGCCACGTGTTTCGTTTAGCTACGCGTCGAGTTTGCCGCTTCACTTCAAAATAGCACAATCTATGCAGTGAAAAATATTTTTAAAAATAAATGAATATATATTAAAATATGCCTTTTTAATTTTTCACTATTTTAAATAATAATCACAGATGTTTTTAAGAAGCTGGCAAAATGGGAGGCCTTTTTTTCTTTTGAAAAGATAAGAGTCCACTAACAATGCAGGGCATGTGTGTATACTAAGTGAAACGCGTGTAAATTGCTCTTCTCATGGACTCCAATGCTATTCAGCACATTCACACACAAAGCAAAAGATGCCATTTTTTACAATTTTTTTCACATTTCCATACCCCCAACATTTTGGAAGTAAAAAGAGGGACAGAATTTTCATACGTAGCGCTGCAACATTTTGACCACACCCATTTTTGTGGTCACACCCACTAATTAACATGTTCGTTTTACCAAATTTGGCAGGTTATGAAAGTTTTAAAATATTTCTCCTTATCTAAACTGTTACAAATACAATCAATTACTTATTTTATTATATCAAAATTGTTAAAAAGCATCTTTTTGCACCTGTTAGCTGTTCTTCTAGGCTCTCTGCCAAAAGCAAAACTTTGTTTCTTTTTCTGGCAATTCCGTGCAGAGAAAAGAGGGACTTTCCAATTCAAATGAAATGAGGGACTGCAGGTTGCGCTGTCAAAAGAGGGAATGTCCCTCCAAAAAAAGGGACCGTTTATTACATTGCACTGTGCGTCAAAACTATTCTGACATGCGTCAATATAAGCGTGTGTCAACTTGGGCGCGTGACAAAACATCAGCGCAACTTGTCTCGCAAATTTTTTCGCCGTTTCGCGAATTTCGCAAATTTTTTGGCAAAGCAAGACGCCACCGATTCGCCCATCACTATGCAGAACCAGTGGCTGCAGCAAAATGATCCTCCAAATAGAATCACAGTTAATCTGTTTAAATCTGGCTCTGTGATCTTTGTCCCTGCAGCTGGAGTTGGAAACATTAAAGGGCAAGGAAAGTGTAAAATAGAATAAGGCTAGAAATGCTGTATTTTGTATACTAAACATAAATATAAACTTACTGCTCCACAAGTTTGAGTTCTGCATGGCTGGTAAGTAAGGCAGGGGCTCCCCCTGCTGTTCATAAGTATAATTGTTTCCTTGCCAGAAGTTAGGGACCGTCTGACACTTCCTATCCACAGCACTAAATGAAGGGAGAATTTCACTGCATACAGTCAAGTTTCTTATAAAAACAGTACACATTTTTAAATTAAAGTATATTGGAGATAGATTTCTTTTTCATTAGAGAAAGTAAAAATGGGATTTTATTTCTTTGCCTTTCCTTGCCCTTTACGCTCAGACAGACAGACTGAACAGCAAAAGCTGATTTCCCCAGAGAAGGATGTCTATTGACACTTATCTGATCAGATCTAGAGCTCAATGTTGCTGGGGCACTAGGCCCAATAAGATAAGTGTGAATAGGTATTTCCTACTGTGGGAAAATTAGCTTTTGCTGTGCCGTGTAGCTATCACCCAGACTAAACACTAGAGGGTGCTGAGGATGTACGGTATCTTGGTATATATTTCATATTAGAAGTGCAAGAACTGCAAAAAAATTAAATTACAACAGTGCTTATAATAGCACTGCTAGCAATTCTTATAATTCAACCTATACATGCTCTTTGTGCACTTCCTCCTACCAATACCCCGTTATCAAATCTGAAATAAAATCTATCGATACCCCCCTCATGAAATTGTCACATGCTATGTGTAAAACCTATTAACCATGCTGCTTCTGCTAACTATTACCAGTGTTACTTATCTTTTCCACAGTGTTTTGTGGGTGCAAGGACGGACAGAATAAATTCAGTTTTTACATGTGATGTCAAAGTACCCATGCCACTCTAAGGGGCCGATTTACTAAATTCACGTGAATAGATCGAAGTTCGATCGAATTCCGATCGTAGGATTAATTTGATTAGTCGAATAGCAAACGATCGAATGATTTAAAATTTTTAAATTATTCGATTGCCTACTTCGCCAGATTGGACCTACCGAATTGTAATAGAAGCCTATGCCATAGGCTTCTGAGGCTAAGTCCTGATCGAATAGGATTCGTACAATCGAAGTCTTTGATCGTTCGAATCGTAAGAATCATTAGAATGATCGAATAATTCATTCGAATGGTCGAACGATCGCTATTCGATTGTCGAATGATCGAATAAAAGGGTAGCCTAAAACTATTCGATTAGAATTCGAAAATTTTTGGGGAATAATAGTAAATTTGAATAACAGTGAAAAGTTATTACAAACATCAGGGAACTGCAACCATTGTTATTTTAGTTTTTGTAAGATAGAGATATCAGAAACTTTATGAATTTATATTAAAAGGTGAAGGTCTGAAATATGTAAAGGGCTCCCATTCCTGTCATAAAATATTTTTAGTAAAAATAAATAAGTTATGAGCGAGCATTTCGATCATTTCAAAAATGTGGGAAAACTGAAATTTCATCAAAATGCATTGGTGAACAGGAAGGAAAAATTACATTGTGGTTTATGGGTTTTAGCTCTGTTACAGCATATAAATTGCTCTGCCCTTCTGCTGTGCTGCAACTTATAAATACAGTGGAACATTATATGATAGTATGGGGGGAAATTCCTCTATATGGAACATAATAAAATGAGAATAGACCCATTCAATATAAGGGAAAGTTCTTCTATATGGAGCATATTAAAAAGAGACTCACCATGGAGTAGCACCCTGACCAATGGTAATAAAATCATTGTCCTAACTGGACTTTCATTAGACATTACACTGCATAATTACTAGTAACACCCCCAATCCAAACCCAATGACAAATATAATGCAATGTACAGATGCAGTCACTTGGATTTGTAAGTTAAATGCGTCGTGACTCAGGGCTAATTGAAGAAACGGTGTTATCTAAAGTTATCTTAACTCATTTAATGCATTTAACCTTTTCATTAGCATACCAAAGCACCATTGTTTTCAATGGTGAACTCTTTAATTGGATGGGATGCTGTGACACAATATTCTGTGCTAAGTGGGATAAATGACATAGATGAGTTAAGTCACGACGCATTTAACTTACAAATCCAATTGACTGCATCTGTAAAACATGTAAAACATCATGTGCATCATGTGCAGTAGTGCAAGGGGTCATCAGTCACTATAAAGCTACACCATCCTAGAATCATATTATATTCTCAAAGAACCTGGAATGCAGAATAATTGTGGGTGTATCTTTATGTAATCCTATGATTTCATGCAGTGACATAAACTATAGAGGAAACTGTGTGGCTGAAGAGTCCTGGTGGCATAGACTCCCTAAAGGGGGTTCTACTGTAAAACACAGTTAGGAAGGGAAGCTGTTTTCTGATCCTGCAGTTAGCTATGCCCCCTTTAGTTCAGCAAGTGACCAGTAGATGGCACTATACTATATAAACCTGAGCAGCCATGTGTTCAGGGCCATTTTGTTCATCTACTTACCTGAGCAGTAGGGTTGCCACCTGTCCGGTTTTGACCTGGACAGCCCGGTATTTTGAAGGGCTGCCCGGGTCAATGCTTCCTGCCCGGTTTTCCAAATAACCGGTCTTCCAAATAACCGTGATCGGGAAATCGGCGATCGCTGCGTCATAGCTGTGCCCCGTGATGTCATGGGCCCGCCCACCGACGACACGGGTCCGCCCACTGACTTCACGGGCCCGCCCCCCCCTGTCCGGCTACAGCCACAGGGAAAGGTGGCAACCCTACTGAGCAGACAAGAAGATGAAAGTGGACAGACAGGTCTAGTCAGGATAGGCTACTCACCAGGCTCGGACTGGCAATCTGTGGTTCTGGCAAATGCCAGAGGGGCTACCATGAGGTTCTATACAAAGTCAGTACTTAGTGGACCGGGGGGGGTGTTTGGGCCTCTGTGCACCTGAAATGTCAGGGCCTATTTTGATTATCAGTCTGGACCTGCTGCTCACTGTAATAGGTGACTCTAGAAGAGCCTCATGTTACTCAGCTATTTAGCTGAGTAACATGAGGCTCCGCTGAGGAGCATGAGAGAGATTAAAAGCCCGGGTACTAACTGCCCAGAGTAGGGAATAAGTGTACAGATTTAGGGATGTAATGATTCCTCTGGGGTTCCACAGGGTACAGGCTGAAAGCTGGGCATACTTTCATTGCTGATGTGTATGTTCTCTTCCCTGCGGGGACTAATCCTGACCTTTGGTGCTATTGAGTACATCCTGATGTGAATTACTTTTGCAGATTAATAAATACTGTATGTTGTCTGGTTAAGTTTCAAGAACTTTATTACAGTTGAACAATACCCTGTGTCCACACTGTTGTGAGGACTCAAAACTGCACTACACTCTTTTCAACAGTTAACAACTTCCACTAATCCTTCCTTGACGAGATTCTGCTGAGGAGGGATTTGAACTCACGACCTTGTGCACCGTGGGCCTGTGCCTTAACCACTAGGCTATCCAGAAGGCTTCTTTTATTAGGGTCTCAGGAAGTTTATTGACTCTGTAAGGCAGAAGATTGCCTGCTGTCAACACCAGTAAATGTAAAGGCACCTTCCGGTGTAATGGTCATTTGGAGTTGGGGCAAAAAGATTCGCTCAGGCTCAGTGGCGTGGCACCTGAGGCGCCTGCTTCCGACCGATGAGTCCTGAGTTCAAATCCCCGGTGGGTTTCGTCTGGAGCTTTGTGTAAGCTGCAATTATGTGCTGGACCATCGGTTCTCTTATCTTCAGTCTGCATTAACCATTTGCCGCTCCTTTTTATGTAATTTTACAAAGCAACATTTGGCTCTAAGGGCCAACTGGAGGCCTGACTGTTAGACTTGGGGTCAGTGGCGCAGTGGTTAAGGTCACTAGTTCCTGGCAGACGAGTTTTGAGTTCAAATCCCCAGCGAGCCTCTTCTTAATCCTTGGAGGGTTGCATAAGTTATCTTTCTGCGCTTTGCCACCGGTGGCCTTTTCTTCTTTTTTAAACAGTCACCCTACCTTTCGATGTAAGGTTACAAAGGGACATCTAGTTCCAGCAGTCATCAGGAGACCATGCAGGCAGGGTTAGGTTCAGTGGTGCAGCAGCTATGTCAGACATAGCACCGCAGCCCCTATGTTCAACAACTCTACAACAACTGACCCAGCCCAGGTCCTCTTTGTGCAGTTTACAAAATCCTGGGTTTCGGATTCCACTCCCTTCTGGTCGCTAATCGGCTTTCCAAATATTTTCTCAACTTCTGCACAGAACACTGTTCTCAATAAACAATTCCCAAAGTTAATCACAAGCTGATGCTAGGCAAACATACCCCCCGAAATGGCAGTGTGGTTGGGGGTTGTCGGGTGTTTTCTATATGGGGGAAACCCTTCAAGTTGATGTAAGTACAAAGTCTGCGCAAGTTAAGGGCAAGGTATGGGCAAATTAAGGGCAAGGTGCTAGATGGAAAACCCCAGCCTGAAGCAACTACCTGGGTAGCTTAGAACGGTAGGAGGCCAGATGGGAAAAAAACCCAAGCAGATGCAAATTTAGGTTAAAGCAGGCAATCCCTGTAAGCAGAAAGTTAGCCAAGTACAGTTTTATTTAGCAAGAGCAACTTGCCAACCAATATTTTTTACAACAAGACTGCCTCATTCCAACACAGGAAGGCCTTCTCTGTCACCCCCTTGACTATTCAATTAGCTGAGCCTTACCATTCACTCTTTCTGCAGTCAGCAAGTTCTATTGATCCACACGGTGCTCCTTTTCTCAGGCAGCAATTTTCACTGATCCGTGCAGTGCTCTTTTACAAGGCAGCAGTGTAGTGGGTGTTTGCAATCTGGGCTTTTCCCCAAGTTGATGCAAGGTAAGGACAAGGTACAGGCAAAGTGCTAGATGGGGAAGCATAGACCAGAAGCAAATACTTGGGTAGTTTAGCAGATACCTGGGCGGATTAAAAGGGACACTCCCCTGTAAAAAGAAAAGCAGCCAAACACAATTTCATTCAGTAAGAGCCGCAGACAACCACAACTTTTTTCAGCAAGACCCCCTCAGTCCATCACAGGCAGGCCACCTCCAGCTCTGGCTTGGCAACCCTATCAGCTCAGGTCCCCTCATTCACTATTTCTGGAGTCAACCACTCCCCCTAATCCATGCTACACTCAACCACTCCCCCTAATCCATGCTACGCTCTATTTACCAGATAGCAACTTCCACTAATCCAGGCAACACCCATATCACTGGGTCACAACTTCCACTAATCCCTGCAATGCTCTTAGGTAGCCGCTTAATGCCACAGTCTTACACCAGGGCTGCAATGTCCACTGATCAACACACCATATGCTAGCCTTCCTCGATGAGATTCTGCCGAGGCTGGGATTCGAACTCACGGCCTCGTGCACCGTAGGCTTGTTCCTTAACCACTAGGCTTTCCAGAAGGCCTCTTTTTTTTAGGGTCTCAGGAAGCGTATTGACTCTGTAAAGCAGAAGATTGCCTGCTGGCAACACCGGTCAATGTAAAGGCACCTTCCGGTGTAATGGTCATTTGGAGTCGGGGCAAGAAAGCACGGTCAGGCTCAGTGGCGCGAAACAAATTTTACATTAGGAAATCCAGGCAGTTACTTTGTCATGCAATATATATATATATATATATATATATATATATATATATATATATATAATTGTATTAATAGATTATGACCACCAGATGACAGCACATTACCAGAATACAGGGTTACCATATTAGTACCGCATACAATCTATTCTTTTGTATACTGTATCGTGGGGATTCTTTAGTAACTTGTGCAACATTTGCCTACTCCAGTAACTCTATGAAAACATTGACAGTACCTGCAGCAGATTTCTTCAAGTTTGGTAAAACTTGTGTCTGGTAAAACATGCTGCCTTCTACCTGTGTTCAGCTCTTATTTGAGCCTGTGTCAGTAGATACCCCTGCAGAAGAATTGATTGTGTTTCTTCCTGAAATCTCTTGCTGCTGAAGGCTGAAGAAACAGTTCAGTGTAAAAATAAAATCTAGGTGAAAAATGTTTCAAATCAGTTAGTTAGACAAAAATGTAATGTATAAAGGCTGGAGTGACTGGATGTCCAACAGAACAGAACACTGCTTCCTTCTTTTCAGCTCTCTAACTCTGAATTGGTTAGCGACTTTAAAGGGGGCCACATGGGACATAACTGTTCAAGGACAGTTACCGAGACATTTATTGCCACAACAGTGCAAGCTATAAGACTATATTTATTCTGTAAAATGCTTTACCATACCAAAGTAAACTGCTCTAGAAGCTCTCTCTGTTTGTTTAGGATAGCAGCTGCCATATTAGCTTGGTGTGACATCACTTCCTCCCTGTCTCCCTGCTCACTTATAGCTCTGGGTTCAGATTACAGCAGGGAGGGGAGAAATGGGAGGGAGAGGGGAGCAAACTGAGCATGCTCATGCCCTAGCCCTGGAGTTTTAAGATGAAAATAGGAAGTCTAATACAGAGGCCCATATGTACACAATAAAAGGAAAGAAATGTGCTGTTTCTTTTGACAGAGGACTCCGAACAGGTCTATATAAATACACCAGGGTTTTATTATGTGTTTGTATAGACCTTTCTGATAAAGCTTACTTCATTTTAGTCTTTCCTTCTCTTTTCTGTGAGTTTACAATTGATAATTAACCTTTAGCTCAGATTCAAAAGCAAACAGTTATGACCCATGTGGCCCCCCATCATGTAAATGTGGGACGTATAGGAGACTGGCACAAAACAGGGACACACTACACTCTGTTTACACAGGGGCTTTATTACATATATACAAAAGGAATCAAGGGCACAACGGTAGCATTTGAGATTCCCATACTCCCCGCCAGAAATACAGAACTTCACCTGATGTCAGTCCAACCCCAAAGTCCTCCTTACACAGTCTCCAAGATACAGACCACAAGAAACACAAAGGCAGGGAGTTCCTTCATGTAATTCAAAGGGTGAGGGGCACAGTTCCTTTTCATAAGTCCACAAATAAACAATACCTCCAGTATGCAGATACCAGTCCTCCAGGATGTAGTTCCAAACTGTTGGAGGGAATCTTCCTGCCACAGCACAGGTGGGTGTCCTGCCACAGTCTGTGTGCTCCCTAATGTCAGAAGATGCCCCAAGCCAGGAGCTACACATGAAGCTTACTCCGCCCCTGCTGCAATCACAACAATTACAACTGCCACTTCCAAGACCAACAAACGTTGTTTTTGTTGAAGGAGGGATTTTGCCAGACCCCCTGGGATGAACTGGTATGTTAACTATGTACTTTTAGTGGGCTGGGGATTGGGCACTGCTCTGTGCCTTTCCCTGTCTTTTCTGAAAATGGGAATAATTATGGGAGAATGGTGCAAGCACGGTCTAATAGCCAAACAATGTGTCCTTTTCTATCTCATCATTTGTCACACACCCCTCCTCAAGTCACTGATCGGCTACTGACTGGTGAATGTTCTATTTTGTTGTGTTAGACATCCAGTCACTCCAGAATTTATACATTACATTTTTGGCTAACTATATTAGAATTTTTTTTTATTTTGCACGGGCAATCTATTTACCCAGTTTTATTTTCATAATGAACGGGAGGGGAAAGCACTAAGAAACACTCAACAGTACGAGCCGTTACTAGTCCTTTAATTTATCTACCTAGTTATCATAGAAAACCCATATGCCACAGGTGTATACTTAGGGTTTGCCCTAATGTACAGAAATACTCTGCCATGGAAAATCTAATTTTATTCTATTAAACTGCGAGAACGAATATTGTTGAATATAAATTAACAATACCTATTTCTTAAGACCTTTTCATTTGGTTAATTCATAATTTTTTTTACACTTTAAGAGATTTCTTTTGAGTTCATTTTTATTTCAGATTATTAATGCTGCTGCTTTTCAGGGAGATGATGGGAAAACACCTTTTTTTAAAAAAAAACACAAACAAATTGTTTGTGTAACATAAAATGCAGTTCTTAGCTACTCCTTTTTATTGGTCTCATTACATTTCAGATCACGGTTGATAAACCCAGTGCACCTCACACCAGCTCCTCAAGATAAAGTACAAGTTAAATAGTCTTTCTTCCTTCTTGATTAAAGTCCACAATGGTCAGTTAAATATTCCATCCAAGATTTGATCTCCATGATTGAGAGTTGTATCTCAACAATGACAGTTTTCAATACAAAAAAAAGCTGTGCAATAAAAATATACATTATATACAGTACATGTTATACTTACATTCATCAGTCAGAATATATACTGGATACTGTATATTAAGGCTTGAGGTGCGATTCTTTTCAACAAGAAGTCTACCTGTCATACTTTAACCAAAATATAATTTAGACCTGTAAATGTCCTAAACTGTGACTATGATCCTGAATGACATCCATCTTTATGTAAAATGCTACAAAAGTTAGTGTCTACAGGAAGAGACTAAACAGTTAGAATTATGATTTATCTCTTTGTACTCTTGCTCTAAATTCCATAGTAAATACTAGGGCCACCATCATTGATAACGGAGATATCAGATTGGAGATTCAGATATGGCCACATGGAACTGCAGGCTCCTCTAGTCTCAGCCTGTGTAATTTTGCAGGCTGAGCAAATTGGGTCCACTCTTTGCCCCTGCTCCTTTTATCTGAGCTGTGTCAGCTTGTATGTGTTCATGTGCAGCAGAGCATAGGTTGGCCTGAAATTCCCTTCTTTTGTGTATTTGAGCCCGCTAGTGCATGCAGGCTAATGCAATTCAAATAAATTTAAATGGAGCACAGAGCAGATCAGTGAATACTGTGAGACCTAGTGAGGTAGACATTGCTAGAGATCTGTTTATTGGAAGCCAACTGCCCTTTTTTTACCCCCTTTAATGGCATAGAAATAATTCAATGCACTTAGAAATTCACCAAAAATTCCACTGAAAGTAATAATGTCTGCAGTTTTATTAACTGACTATGCACTATACAACCATGACCTCGGCAATTGCTTATCTTAGATGCATGACAAACTTACTAGGCTTACAGATGCTTTTCCGACAGCATGGTAGGTACAGTATGTTGGATTACATGATCAAAGAATAGGATCACACCATCTAACAGACACCAATCAGTCTTAAGTTGGCCATACACGGGCCAAAAAAGATGCTCCAGCTTATTGGACAGTGCATGGGGCCCTCCAAGAGACTTCCCCGATCAATATTTTAAAAATTCCATTGGATCAAGGATCACATCAGATTGTTGACTGCCTGCATCCCCAGTGTTCTGTTTGTAAGACCCTAGGGCCCACAATTGTATCTGCACAATATTGCTTAACTCAAGTTGGACATATCGGGGAGAGTTCCGCTCATTTGGCGAATGTATGATCATCTTTAGGGAGAGCAATCCAAGCAAGGATATCTAGCTTTAAATGCCTCAAATTGTTTTTGACAGAAAAACCCTATCCTAGATTTCCACATCTAATATGTAATAATTTTCTTTCCAAGTAGCTTTTTTCTGAAACTGCTAGCCCTGCACAGTATCATGGTGCACAGGTGGAACAATCTCTGCCATGTAGTGAGTTAATAGCTGGGTTTTAGTTACTTAGTCTACAGGGGTGACGTTTAGAGTTTTAGAATGGGTGTAAGTTAGTGAGGTCATACCCTGTTTACCTGTAGTACTTATGGGTGTATTCAGGCTTTTGCTCAAATGGCTTGGGGGTAGTCACACACAGAGCGAGAGAGAGAGAGTATAGTATATTCTAGGAGTGTATATGATATCTTCAACACTATTTTCTCCTATTTTACCAGAAACAAAACTCAACCTAAACACCATCCTCAATTATGGCTTATTTACTAATATTTCAGGTAAAAAAAAATCTGATTAAAATATGTTATATATTATATTAAAATTATATTAAAATTTTTATGTAAAAAAAAACCCTGAAACTTTTGAGTTTAAAATAATAAGTGAGGAAACCTGAGAATTAAATAAAGTTCCCTACTTTGTTCAGGAGTATAGTTTCCTTTAAGGTATTAAAATACAAATTACAGAAAACTCCATGTCCTGGGCATTCTGGATAACAAGTCCCATTCCTGTACTAGCAGTTTTTAAAATCAGGCTTTTGGGACAGTTCATGAATATGTACGTATGTACGTATTGCGTAGTTGTACACAACATATTTGGTGTGGCTTTGTTTAGAAAACAGATAAAGATGGCTGAATTCAGCAGTACTGATAACAAACATATGAAATAAAAAAATACAGGAATTCTGCTTGAAAGAAATCTTTTTTTACATGTACAGGACAGAAGAAAATATTAGCGGAAAGGAGTGCAGCTAACATTCAACAAATATTTCTAAAATTGCATTTTCAGTGTTTTTGTTGCAGATTCCAAAACAATAAATAAAAAGTCAAGAATGCTATATCAATTCAGACTAGATAAAATTTTAATAAGTTAATAAAAATCAGACCAGCTGCAAAATATAACAAAACATTTTAATGTCAAGAGACTGAATGATTCCTTCTTCCTACCAAATTGCACAATTACAATGTCTTCAGTAGACCAATAAATACGATACAAACACAAATATTAATATAAAATGACTCCTCAGGAGGAGGCACAGAGAACTGCATGGACTTCAAATGCCTTTTTTTACAAATAAAATGTTCATTTGTTTCTGAGCAGATATGGGCTAAATTAAACAATGAATGATACTTATGTAAAATGCAGGATTCTTGCACACTTCTTATAAAAAATGCAATACTCTTTATCCAAACATCTTTTGCAAGTTATATATATTTTTTAATTTTACAAAACTGATTTAATAAATGCTGATGCTGACACTAGCTTTACTTAATCATTTTTTTAGTTTAAGAAAGGGCCATCTTCAGAAACCCATTTGTTTAGGTAGACTGAATTCAAGAAGTTTATATGGAGACCTACTGTATAATGCATTCCATGCTCCTAAGTGTTGGGCCCAATATATTAGTACTCTGTGTATAGAAATGTTAGATATTGATTTGTTATGAACTGACACTTTAAGTATCAAAAACTAAGAGCTACTTCAATCCTAATTTTGACTGCTTAGAAGCGTATGTAAAATCCAACTAGTAGAAGTTGGAGCATTCTGAACTGCACATTGAAGACCCTCATCTAACTTGATACAAGTGCCTCTTTAGCAATCTGTCCCGCTGGATCCAAGTGGCAAAAACATCAGACTGAATTCACTAATGTAATGCATCTCAATGAGGCCATATATATATATAAGAGGGTAATAAGGCGGCACACTAGCTTCATCTTGCTGGGACATTGCTTTCTTCAAATGTACAGCTTTTCTGATAGACACTCATTTCATCTTTCTGTAACACTGTCAATACACTTTGTTAGCCTCTGCAGGTGCAAGACACTGTCAATACACTTTGTTAGCCTATGCAAAAAACAAATAAATTATATTAAATAATTTAAATAGAATAGTATTTTGAAACCATAAATATCTGTGTTTCCAACAAAAATGGAAAAATCAAATTACCAGATACTGGAGAATATAAAAATAAACATAGCAACGCATGTTTACATGCATGACCAAAGATTTCTGCACATGAGTTAGTTCAATGCAATATGACACAAGACTTGCCAACTTGGTTTCTCTTTTGGTACTCACAGGTCTTATGCTTACAATGCATTTGTGTGTTAATTATCCAAAGTAAAAATTACAGTTTAAAGAGATGGCAATACACTGGTAAATATATGATCGGAGGTTGGTTATGATTCTTTTCAGGAATAGTGTCATTGCAAAGATCGTTTTCACTTATCCGTTTATCTGGTACATTTCAGCACGTAAAGTCTTGCACATCTGTGTATTTGCTGAATCCAATTAGATTCATTCTGGTTTAATTAGGAGCAAGGGATAAGACTTGCCCTATGATACAGATGGACTAAAGCAGAATAATTCAGCTCTGGTCCAAGCAACTGAATCTTACTGGGCAGGATCCAAGTCAGCTGCACACTTGGATTTGCAGAGGCACAACATATGCTCATAGCTGACCAATCGGTGAAGAAATAAGCCATGTGATGGATGGGTCAAATTTCAAAATATGTCACATGTTGAACAGTAGTCCTGAGAATTCCTTTTGTCAATGCTTAAGTCATGAGAGAAAACAGTTCATTTGTAGTATGTTGTAAGTGTGCAGATCCTTTTGATATGCATGCATTCCTAAACTAATGCAGGGAAGTTCAGTTCTCAGCCTGATGTTTGTGATGGATTTTCAGATATAATCTAAAATTTAAAAAACAAATATATTATTTATTTTAATTCAGACATATTTGTGAGCTCATGAAAGAATGTTAGCAAATCACTACTGTAATACTAAGTGGAAAGAATATAGTTTTTGCTTACCTGCTGCAATAGCAATAACATGTTTTCCAGAAAATCTTTTGGTTTCTGTGTTGGATATTTAGTGCAAATCGGACAGTCCTTGAAAGAAGAAAACATTCAATCACTTTTTGTTGTGTAATGTGGCAGCACTTGCCCTATTGGTTTTGAAATAAACTCTGCCTAAGCAGAACTGTATATTGAAACATTACAGCCATCTCAGGGTTATTCTCTTATTTCAGATCTGCATTACCCCATGTAGCTGATACTACTAAGGTAAAAATACATTATTTGTGGTTGGTTATCTTTTTCAGAAATTGGAATGCAGAAAAAAAATTTGATTATAGCATCCACAACCCCAAATTAAAGTGACACAGTTGGTAAAATAAACGACCAAGCATATCATGAAGATTTATTTAGTATAAAATATATATCAAAATTAGCCTGAGAAAAGTTTATTTTACATATTCTTCTCTATATATTTTGCTTCCTGCTATGGCACTTTAAAATATTTTCAACTGGAAGTGAGCAGCACAATGAATATTTGCCCCTTCTCCATAGAGAAAATATTAGGGATGCACTGAATCCAGGATTTGGTTTGGGATTCGGCTAGGATTCTGCCTTTTTCAGGAGGATTCAGATTCGCCAGAATCCTTAAGCAGAGTCCGATTCCTAATTTGCAGATGAAATTAAGTGTGGGAAGGGAAATCACAGGACTTTTTGTCTCAAATCAAGGAAGTAAAACATTCTTTTTCCACTTTTTCCTTTCCCGTCTCTAATTTGCATATACAAATTAGGGTTCGGATTCAGCCGAATTTCAGGAAGGATTTGGGGATTCAGATGAATCCCAAATAGTGGATTTGGTATATCCCTAGAAAATAGCAAACCCCACCAAAATCTGAGCAAGGAGAAATGTCAAAAAACAAGTTGGAGCGTCTGGCATTTCCATGTGCCTTTGGGAGGGGTTACAAAGCTAGGCCCTAGGTAGTAATGAAGCATTTCAACCTTTTATCTATTGCTCTTAATTAGTAATCACATGATTTCTGCAAAATATACACATATCACAATGCTACCCATCTATTCTTACTTTATTCCTTGGAGTGTGCTTCTTGCTCAGCTTCACTTTTTTAATATGCCTCTTAAAGACTTCCTCTTTCTGTCCTTTGGCTTCTTTTAAATTGGATATCTCATATCTAAAGCATTGCAGGGCAGAGTCCAGACACTCAGGCTAAAAAAAAAGGGAAAGTATTGAAATACAAACAATATAGTATATTGACAGCATACATGCTCAAGGTCTGCAAAATGATGGCAAGAAGCAGTAATACAGAAGAAGCACAGAGTGAACCACATAGTTAATTTCCTTTGATAAATTGTGGTTTTGCTCTTGGTACTAGGCTGGTAGAGCAGATAAGCATTAACCTCAGTCCTACAGGAAACCAGTGGACATTTGTTGATCTGTGTCTACTCAGTAGCTTAAAAACTCTTCTGATGTGTGACATGTTTATAGCAACTGCAATGCTAGATTTTGCAGTATTTTGAATGAATGTTGTATATTTAATTGACAATTTTTGAATATCAATTCCAGGTTGTTTTTAATGCTTGCATTGCGTTACCTTTGTAGGTAGCACCTACATATTATTTTTATGGGAAAAAATTTAGGAATCAATGACTGGACTACATGTTTACAACATTTAGCAAAACAGGTCCAAAGGTCTACAGTACGTTCTCAATATAGTTTGCAAAAATGCTGCTATGTAATAATATAATTAATATAAGGTGTCCGGACACAAACTATGTGAAAAAAACTTTGTTTATGTTTCCGATCCACAGTTTCCATATTTATTTGAAATGCTCTATTCTACTTGCAGAATGTGCGTCACCGTGAATACCATATTCAGCTGAATGATCACATTTCCTGTTTCGGTTTTCTACGGCAGGTGGAACCAATTCACATATTCTGCTGTAAAGCTAAGTGATGCTCCCTTGTTCATTTACTGTGTGTGACATCACTGATCTGTAATTTTTGGCAGTTTCAGTCACACCATAAAGGGGAAAACTGTAGTGAAACTATTAGAAAATATGAACAACAAAGTAGAGCATCCATATATAGTTCACTTAAACTTCCAACCACAATTATTGTGTTTGTTGAAGTGTACCTATTTATTGTCATTTGGGAATTGTCTGAAGTTATTATGATATAATATGAGGCCAGTAAATATTCTGGTACTGTTGTATTTAAGTTTAGAATTTTTTTTTGATTCTCAAAACCATTTGAATCAGAAGCAGATGTCTACAGAGTTGCAAGCAGATATAGTAATGAGGGGCATTACTATTACAAATAAAAAAACAGTATACAAGGTGTTACTATGCATTTAAACTAGCAGTTCACATATTATGAGGGGCTATTAGTTAGTTCTAAAGTGTTATATAATATAGTGAATAAAGTAACCCCCTCTTGTAAATTATAAGGATATTATAAGTTACCAAGGAGTTTCATGACCTTATTAAAACTTTTCTAATATCCTCATATTAAGCAACTGGGGGTACTTTATTTATTATAATAGACAAGTTTCAGTGAGCCATGAGGCAGAAATGGCATCAGAACTCACCATTTATAACTGATGACATCAGAACTCACTGTTTAAAAGGATATAATCTACAAGATGTATTATAATTATATATTGCAATTGTGTAATATAAGTAATATTAGCGCTGCCAATATCCCCCTATCTCCTCTGGAGCCACACACAGTATTAAGTACTGAGTAATCCCTCAAAAAAGAATGACATGTTTTTTATTCAACAATAGCTCTCCTGCGTGTAAAACCAGCCAAAAAAAAGAGTTTTGTGTTCTTCGTATCCTCTATAGGCCAACTGGACGATTAGAAATTTGTAACTGAAAAAAACATTCTTCTAACCACAGAACCTGTTATTGCAGTGTTTCAGTAAATGGAATGGAAAATGTATGCATCATGATTTACTTTTCCCTTGAAGCAGCAAATATTGTTTTATTTCTTATGGTATGAGAAACTTACTATTGCATTTTAGTCTGATACTGCAACAATAGCCCACGGATAGGCAATCTATTATACTTCAGCTGCAAATAAATAGGTGCAAAATAACAAGAACTTTGCCTAAAATGCTTGTTTCTTCCCCCATCCTTTCCCCCAGTGTGCCAGTCACAGTCAGCTGCAATACTTTACAGATCCAGAGGTGCAAATATTTGCACCCTAACAATAAACAACTTGTTCCCACCAACTAACAGGTGACATGTGGGCAGCCCCTTATTGGTGCACCATCCCACATGTACGAGAAGGAGTGTTTAGCATTCCAGTCATTTAAAGAGGAGTGCAGATACTGCCCAAAAGGTTCTATTCCTTGTCTGCTGAGTGACATAATAGAAGGGAAAAAGGATCAAGAAGAAGACTAATCACAAGATGCCTCAGCATATGACCCACACCATAGTAACATGACTTTTATTAACTTCCCATTTAATTCTGTGTATGCATAATGTTATTAGAAGTATCCTTTTCCAATCATTTCATATAACTTTTAGTAGATGTAATATCCGCAGCAAAGTATGCAACACTTCTTATCACCTATTGAAACCAATCAGCAGGTAGCATTTACTGGTCACCTGTTTAAAAGGAAGCATCGTATTGGCAAATTCTGTGCCTTTCATTACATATGGGGGAAAGTGAAGTGAATTTCACAATAAGTACAAAATTGCTCAATAAGCTTTATATCGGCAATGTGTCTTGTTTTCAATCACTTAAAATGCGTGGGGTTGTTAAGGGGCTAGCTCTGTCAGTTCTGATTTTGGTTAGTCATATTTAGTTTTGTCATCAGTAGAACTTTCACTGACCAAACAACAAAAACAAGATAATCTGACTACAAATTTGCACTTCTATTTCTGTTTTCAAGTACACAAATCTGAGGTTCTTATTTGGGTTTAATTTCCAACATCTGACAATGAACACCAGGGACACTTTACTGATTAGGATGAGAAGGACTGAAAGGAGCCAAAAAGCCCTTCACAAGCAATAGCATGCAAAGTGAAGCCTTCTGAAATCAGAAGGTATTTACTTGTCTCATGCCATATATATAGCACTGCTTAGATATCAAAAATGAGAGTTTTTTTCTCCCATAATGCATCATGGGAGGAGTAACACTTTAAAGTCCCACATTCAGCCAATTGTGAAGTTCATGCATTATACTGTTGACTAACTAGATCTTAATCAACAAATAAAATACACATAATCTGAGACTACACATAATCTGAGAATACGTCTTGTTTGCTTTAATTAACAGTAAGTACCTGTAATAAATAAGGAACTTTTGTATTTTACAAGAAGAAGGTTAATGTACATACAAAAGTATAGCTCTATTCCATTTGAATTTAAGATGTATCCAACAAAACTTTCTGTATGCAACTTTTTTTTTTTAGTATGGTTTAGGACTCTCAATCACTTGTATGCAGTTTACTGTAATGATACTTTCCCTTTAAATAGCAAGGTCTGGTGATAATAAAAAAAAAATACTACCATGAGAAAGATGCCCTTCACAAAAAAAATTTCACAGCAAAACAGTCATATCTAGACAAACAAGTCTTTCCGTACCATAGCAGGTACAGTTATTACATTAAATCATATTAGTCATTTTTTCTGGCTAAAAATTACAAAAAAAATATGCTAGAAATACATTTTACATACAAGAAAATGAATAGCACAGCTATACATTTCATACAGATGCTTCCTATCCATAAATCTATCCATCTGAATGGGTTTCTCTACATTTTGACCTAAGGTCCCATTTCTTTGCAAGGCATTGAAATGAAACAACATGTTTTATCATGAAGCATGTCCCCTGCCTCAGTAGTTTCATCATTAGTTTCATGCCTTGTGGTCTGTGTAAGCCGCTAACATCCTATTTGAACATTTTCACTCTGACATGCAGCACTTTTTCAAGCAGGAGTAAAAAAAAAAATCTGCCTTGCTCATATTAAGTGTTTGTGATCTCTTTATCAAAAGTGCGTCTTTGAAAAAACACTTTAATCATGGCATCCCTTTCTGTTTTGATCTATATTTAAATTATTTTCTAAAACAACTTTCCTAATGATGCAAGCAATTTATACTGGAGCTGGGACTGTCCTTGCAGCATTTCATTTGACCTTGGATGACGGTAATGGTCCCAAACAAGGTAAGATCTGTTTGCTGCTAGTTGTTGCCTTTATTCAGTGTGTTTTAGTTAGCTATTCTGTACCTATTTTAATGTATTTTGTAAAACAGCAATACATTTGTTTCTCCAATTCAAGTTGGTAGGTCAATTACATAACACTACAGCTAAGTATTCTGCCATTAAATGTTCTCCAATTAATACCATTAATGGTTCACCAACCAGGACACAAAATATGGCTGCAGGAATTCTACAAACACATTAGTACTCGCTGCACCATTCTTCTAATATTACAAAAAAATCTAGTTCATCGATGCAATAGTCAAGTCCTCTTGTTGTACTTTAAGTCAGTTTCTCATGGTCAGAATTCCAATGAAGGATAAGAGAAGATGCAAAAATATGCAGTGATTGTGCTTCTCATAAACTTCTTGAAGAGCATAAACCATGATATGATGGACAGTAACCTCTGACTTGTTATTAACGCCTTTGAAATGTGTTTAACGATGGGCGTGGGTGAGTACTTTCATTTCTGATGGTGACTCACATAAACATTGTACTGAGATGTTAAATAATAGTATCAGATATCCAAATAAATCCAGGTGGACAGCCAGAAAGCACAAGGCTAAATATTGTGTTTTTGTTCAAAAGACAGTGTGCATTGTAAATATACTTGAACATTATTAAGCATA
>CM044432.1:53481110-53491860 GCA_024363595.1 Xenopus borealis | reverse complement strand
TTGCTTGTTTATTGATCCATTTATCAATGACCATCTTGATTTCTGAACACCTTTTGATTGAAGGCAACTGTGCATCTATAAGGATACAGCAAGAAGAGGCAAGCAAGCACCACAGTAAGACGTTGGCCATTGTGATTGAATTAGTTTTGCAGAAGAGCCAAGTTAGAACCTTACAAATTGTTTTGAATGAGTTGTGACCCTCAACATACCTATTTATTTGGTATCACCAAAATTGAAAATCCCTCCCATTTCACATGGAAAGCTTTGTAGAATGGATGAATGAGTAATGATTTTTTCTTTTCCACTGGCAAGGTGTACGTGTGTGCTTGTATGTGGGTGGTGGGCGGGGACCGATCTGCTTGAAATTCTGCCCAATAGGCAGAAACAGTAGTGAATTCCAGTGCTCAACATAGACAATGATATGTTAGTGAGTTAGAGTGATAGTGTAGCAATTTAGCACCAGTTTTAAGCAAACAATACTTGAGTTTTTACCCTATTTGAATCTACAGCTTGTGATATATGTCATTTGACAAAACATTTCAGATATGCCTTTCTATTTGGCAAAATATAGGTGTAAACTCCTTTTGTTGTATAATGAGAAAAACTCCAGGCAGCATTAAATATATTTGTTGGATGTCAATCAATTGTAATTATAGATTTAGATAAATTTTCAGATGAAAAAAAAATTACATGTTCCTTTAAAAATTAATTTTACCTGAAAAATTTCAGTCATTGTGTCTTTAAACTTTTATTGTGACCGCAAGTTGTGTGACCAAATTACCACCCATCAATGAATTCAAGGGAAACTTAAACATAGCAAATTTCACGTTCTAAAGGTAACAGAACCAAAACTGATTTTCTCCGCTACCGATTCACTGTCTCTAAAAGCTGAAAGATGTTGTCTAAAAGTGACAGATAGATTTCATTATAATTTTATATGTAAATTGCAAAATCAGCTGAGATCCTTAGAAATATAAAAAAACAAAAAATAGGAAGTGCTGTATTTGTTACATGGGCCCTGGTCATTTAAAATGGTGACTGTAGGAGATTTATTGAGATATCGACAAACTGAAACAGAAGTAAAAGTAATATGATGTCTTACACTTAAATATGTTTCTATTAAAATAACATTCTATGAGCCAATGGAAGTTGTTTTGCATGTGTTATATCAATTCAATGATGGTAATTCAGTCCAATGATGGGCAAATGGCAAGAGATAGTCTTCTTTATACAGAGTAAACAAGTGGTAAAAAAATGTAAAGTGATTATATCACACACTAGCAGTAACACATTGCAACCATTATTATTATGTTTGCTTTTAAACAATTGACTAATAAATGTTACCTGCTAACAGGTTGCTATGAGTTACTGCACCTAGGCTAACTTAGTCCCTTTAATTTATTTACCCCATATGCAGCCATGTATTTAGGTCCAGTGCCAACCTAGGCACTGGACTTAATAGCGTCCCCCCCAACTCACAGAAGTGATGTCACACACATGGTCGCGTGTTATGTCACTTCCTAATACCAGCACAGTGGGCCCTCTACCCCTCACCCATCACAATGTTTGTTAGTAGGTTGGTCAGTCATTTTAAATACTGTTATTTAGTGTTTATACATTTTTGTAGACATAACATATTCCCCATATGGCTAAATTTCAAAGAATACAATTATTTTTGCCACCGCACTCCCACAGTTAACTCACACTGCTTGACGTGGTGCTGGACTCGTAGACCCGGCGAGGTCCCTTAGCAACAACAGTATTGAAGAAATCGGATCCGCACACACATGCTCTTGCAGTTTGGGGGATTCCCCTTTTATTTCACCAAAGATTCAACGTTTCGGGGGGAACAATCCTCCTGATGAAGGGAGGATTGTTCCCCCCGAAACGTTGAATCTTTGGTGAAATAAAAGGGGAATCCCCCCAACTGCAAGAGCATGTGTGTGCGGATCCGATTTCTTCAATATTGTTGTAAATTTCAAAGAAAACATGCACATATTACTTCATTTTGGAGATCTGATGGGGTATGTATGCAGATGGAGAATCATATACAGTAGACTAGAGAGACAGAAGAGACATGACATTTGTTATTATTACCATGTACAGAGAAGTTGCAAACAAAGCGTAGATCATGTAGCTGTGGTGGGCAATGCATAGCGACCCTCTGGGTCCTGATTAGCAGTTTCAGAATGTATTTGATAAAAAGTGATTACTGTAATTTGAGATGACCATATAATGATTTCACTGTGGGGTCTGGGAACATCTAATATGGATTTGACTATGCATGCAGATTGGATGTGATATCTGGTACCTCTAAATGAGTGAGGGAGGGCAATATAGGAAGCCCCTAAAATAGCAATGCTGACATTTTGCAATTTTTTTTAATTATATGCCTGGTTATGAAAAAATGATTCCTAATTGTTTTAAACCATTTTGAGTGAATATATTATTAAGGGGCTTCCCAAATCACTTTTGGGTAAATAGTTTGTGGCCCTACTTTTACGAACAATTATAGTATAATCTATGACCAATTAGCCTTTATTTGAACTGGAAGGGACTAACTTCATGACATATTCTATTGAGACTTCTGACCCTATTATTATGATTATTATCATGTATTTACATAGCGCCAACATTAGGGATGCACTGAATCCAGGATTCGGTATTCGGCCAGGATTCGGCCATTTTCAGCAGGATTCGGCTGAATCCTTGTGCCTGTCCAAACTGAATCTGAATCCTTAAAATCATGTGACATTTGTCACAAAACAAGGAAGTAAAAAAATGTGGTTTGCTTTTACCTTTCCTCTCACTAATTTGCATATGCAAATTAGGGTTAGGTTCGGTATTCGGACAAATCTTTTGCAATGGATTCGGGGGTTCGGCCTTATCCAAAAAAGTGGATTTGGTGCATCCCAAGCTAACATATTTTGCAGTACTGTGAACTAAATGTTTAGTTTATACAACTAAATCACATGAATTACATACTGTACATAGAACATATGGAGTTACATACATCACAACCAATACCAGTACAAAAGATGAGGAAGGCCCTGTGCAAAAGAGCTTACAATCTAAAGGGAAGATAATAAGACACAAGGTGTGGGCAAGATCCGAATGAAGTGGTTGAGAAATGTAGTACTTTATATGGTAATGCATTTGGTAGGGTAGACTTCTCTAAATTAGTGTGTTTTAAGAGGTCTTTTGAAAGCAGAAAGGTTGGGAGAAAGTTGGACATTCTACCATGAAAGAGAATTCTAGAGGAGGGTTGCAGCCCTTGCAAAGTCTTGAATGTGAGCATGTGAGGAGGTAATGAGAGAAGAGTTGAGTAGCAGGTCAGTAGAGGAGCTTAGTAAGTGATTGGGTGAGTATATAGAGTTCTGAAATGTAGGGTGGGGCAGAATTAACAAGTGCTTTGATGTCAGATTCATTAATTTGAATTTTATTCTGAAAGGTAACAGAAGCCAGTGCAGGGATTTGCAGAGTGGCATGGAGATGCAGTTGCTGCGGTTTATGAGCCTAGCGACAGTGTTCATTATGGGCTGGATAGCTGACAGTCTCTGGTGGGGCAGGCCAATTAAAAGAGTTTCAGTAGTCTAGACGTGAAATGACGAGAGAGTGAATAAAAATTCTGGTAGCATCTTGGGTGATAAATTATCGTATTTTGGATATGTTCCTTAGGTGGAAGTGACATGATTTAATAAGTGACTAGATATGAGGAGTGAAGGACAGGGCAGAATCTAGGATAACACCAGGGCACTGGGCTTGGTGAGATGGGGTAATAGTGGAATTGTTAACTATGATGGATACTTCCGGGATGTTACTGGTGTTAGTTGGAGGAAAGAGAACCATTTCCATGAGGTTTAATTTAAGGTAGCATTGTGACATCCAAGTAGAGATGGCGGACAGGCAGGAGGAGACCTGAGTTCTGGGTTGAGATCATGAGAGGAGAGATAGATCTGAGTATCGTTGGTATAGAGGAGGTAGTGTAAACTATATGAGTTTCCCAAGGGAGGAAGTATAAAGGGAGACAGAGCCTTGAGGAACCCCAACAGAAAGATGTAGGGGAGAAGATGCTAATTTAGACCATCCCACTGCTTCTAAGTCATTCTGTTTATGGGGATCACAGGGGACACTAAGGGCAGCATTAAATTTAAAAATATGTTAGACAGTAATTTCTGATTTTTGACACTCTGAGTTTCTGGTACCACTCCCAATAGTCTTTGCTGACTACCAACTTAAAAGGTGGTGTTTTTGGCACAGTGCAGTTACATAAAGTAACAAAATCACCTTTTAATCTGATAGTATTCATGAAAAAAATAAATATAATAATGGCATAGGCTTCATATAATAAATATAATATTATGTTCTACAAACATTACTTACAGCACAAGTTGACATCACAGCAACATCATTCACAAAATCCCTGGAACGTACACGATAAATTGGTTTCTGGGCTTTTCCCATGTGGATGACATCAGCTTAAGTAGGTCTAGATAAGAAGCGGTCTAGATGTCTTATGAGGTACATAACTAACACCCCCTTTTTCTGTTGCAATGTAATGATATGTAATTGTAGGTATGAGGTGAGATTTCCCATTTCCGATGAGTCAGTTTATATTGATGGTGTCAGAAATGCTTTCAAAGAATGATGTTCACGTGTCATAAGAATCATGACATAAGAAGTGGGAGAGGAATGAGGAGAGGATATGAGATGGGGAAAAAAGACATTATCCACATTATCAGTATGTCATGGATTGAAAGGAACAATAAAGTGATAAAAAACTTTTTATTTTAACCTTGTCACACAAATATCTATGTTGACCTTTAAGTCAGTTGTTCCTTTGATACTGATTACTGGTGCAGTCTCTTCAAGCAAAATCAGCAGCCGGGATTTCCCATTCCACTACCACTGACTTTATTTCCTAAGAACATTTTGTAATGAAACAGCGCTTTTTGCTCTTATTCATATCACCCTTACATTGTCATGTTAATCATCAAAGATAGTAAAGGGAGACTACAAGTAGAAGATAATAATTAGCAGATTTATTATAGACCTTAGCTGTCAATGCACCAGTCATGTACCGATTCATTTACTGACTGAAATTAGCATTTGACAGTCTCTTCTTTGCTTCCTTATTGCACACACACACTAGTATCTACAATGCAACAAATCCTAATGAACATAGCAGGTATATTTATCAGGATTATCAGTACAGGATGACTTTTACTCTTAAATAATGTGAGACTGAAGAACATAAGCCTTAATGAAAGAACTATGAAGCTGCCACAGAGCACTGTGGAATATCGATTCATTGGTGCTGCTATTGACATACTATCAAGCAGATTTTTTTTTTTAAAAATTGCAAAATTGAATCCTAATGTACTCTCAGCAGTTTAACTTTTATTTAAAACTGTCAGAAAAAGAGACTGCTTTGAAAAATGTGACAATTCACAATATGGCATTTAAGCAACTACAAAGCTCTACAAAAAAGGTTTGCGCTGACCTGTCAGACCTAGACTGGGTCAACCCTCTACATCTTTCTGGCAAAGGGGAGATGTAAGTAAGGGAGATACAGCCCAATACTATAAGAGAACTCTTGACCTATATGATTATACCAAAGGACAGGAGGGAGCAGGTAAATGCATACTTAACCTTGACATGGGGGACACTGAGCAGCTGTATAACTCCCCATGCTTTCATACGGGAAATATTTTTAAGAATATTCCACAGCTCCTATTATTCCCCTCTAAAATATAAACTTAATCTATGGCAACACTATAACTGCAAAAAGTGTAACCAAAGTGGCTCTTATATGTTCAATTCCCTTTTGGAACTCTCCAATAATTAAGAAATTGTGAAGAGAGGTAAGAGACTTCTCTAATGCTAGCCTCCTTAATTATACTCCAATAACCCCTGAATGGGTCACTTTAAGCTTCAGACTGACTAGGGGTAGTAAAAGGCTAGTAACCATGATCTCAGGTAGCAAAATAAAAACAGTCTACAAGACTGGATTAAACCAAAAACCCTAATTTCTCTCTTTATTTCCAAACGGCTTGTTTAAAATGGACTGGATTGAAGCCTCTATGCAAATAGAAAAGCTGGTAAAAGAAACGTTTGAAACATGGAAGCGTTACATTACGACATTACCTATAAAAATAACGCCAAGTGCTGGCGCAATGCTTCCAAGAGACTGGTACACAGTTGTACTGTAACCCACAGCATGTAGCATTGTACATTTTGCAAGAAAAGAGATGGTATTTGCTACACGTCTCAGATAAAATGAGATATTATGCTCTTTGCATACAACATTTACTGCCTGCTCTATAACCCATACTGTAAGCGATATACACTAGCTTTTCTTTACTGTTAGAACACAAACAGTTTAATACTGTGGGATGCCAACTGATTCATAATGTAAAATCATTGTGCTGCTTATTCAAAAATATTGCACTGCCTGTGACATGTCTGTTCACACCGATAAATATGAGTATAAAAAAAAAAAAGAAAAATGTGCCAATCCATCAGCATTAAATTGACTGTTTTATGCAAATTCAGTTCTTTCCTGTGAGGCATTATAGTTGAACCACACCCTTAGCAAAACCCAATGTAAAAAGGTGAGTGCTGTGTTAATGTGTACTCGTTGGGCAACTTTCAGTTTGATAGACTTTTTCCACGTAGCAAGGAAAAGGCATCTATAAATCAGAAGCTAGCTGTGTTTCTTTATTTCAGGTATGGGATCCATTTTCCTGAAGCCCATTATCCAGAAAGCTCAGTATAGTGGAATGGTGTTCCCCCACAGATTCTATTTTATCCAAATAATGCAAATTTTTCAAAATGATTTTGTTTTTCTCTGTAATAATAAAACAATACCTTGCACTTTATCCAAACTAAGATAATAATTAATCCTTATTGGAAGAAAAACTAGCCTATCGGTTTTATTTAATGTTCACATGACCCCATATGCCCTACTACATGTATTTCTTGAAAAATATGGCACAACCTCTTTAAAGCCTTGTAAACATTTGACTTGTTGCCTCATAAATAAAACAGTTATTCATGGCGGTATATTATACATATAAGTCAATGTCTGGAATAACTGGGGCACAAAGAACACATGAAAAAGCCTAACGTCCCTTGGATACATCTGAATTCAATTATTTAGCCCATAATAGTTCATCTGCCTAGAGGCAGTGTTTCTTGTGAGTAGTGGGAGGTGGAAGGGGTTAACTCACAGTGATGACATTTCTTATATTTGCCGCATTTTATACCATGTCAACCATCCTGCTAATGGTTTAGAAAGGTGTTTTAAAAATAATCTTACACTAAAAGAAGAGAAATAGAAAACATTAAGCCCACCTTCTTACTACTGCTGGCCACAGACAACTAATAACATCATGCTTTATGAAAGATTATGCAATGTTCAAAACCACAACAATTTGATTATTTAAAAGCACATTTTTATAGTATATTCAGAATACACTTGGAGCATCCAGTAAAGTAGGAACCTATTATTTCCCACTAGACAGAAACAAATGTAAGTGGTTCAAATAGGAAGGGTTGCCTGCATTTAAAGGATTGTGGGTAGAAATATGTAACTGTACCAAACCTTTACTATTATCTCAGTGGTTTCATATTGCTAAGTGCTTGTAAAATTTGCCTTATGACATAACAGATTGGTGTTAGTGCTGAACGCTACAGATGAGCTACACTTGGCACTGACATCCCATTGAAAATGAAGGATCGATACTTAAAGCAACACTTTCTTCACTGTCAAGATCATGTTCCTGAAAACCAGGAACGTTTTGATAAATGGAACAAAAAAATGGAATTCTTTGGAACCCTTCTTATTTACCTAGCACATTATATAACACAATCTTCTCGTTACTTTTGAAACAGAGCTACAGAGGTTGTGCCATTTGATACTTTTTTTTTAAAGTCACATTCATAGTAACATAATTAGAACCTTAAAGCAGTGGTTGAATTAAATATTAGTATGATGTTGACATTCAGAAAAAAGCAGATTAAGAAGACACATTATGTAAAAATTATAACAAATTAAAAATGAAGACCTGACATACTAAAAATGAACAAATGGGCTTTCTGCATTGCTTTACTAACAGTTTGGCTCAAACTGCTCTAGTTCTCCCAGATATGAAGGATATCTTCTCCCAAGCAGTTTTCAGTTGTCTCCTTTTTTTATGAAGGCTTCATTATTTTCCTGAAGACAAAACAATGTTGTGCTTTACCAAAAACCTCCACTTTGTTCATCATCCAAAATTATTTTAGCCTGTAGCTACATCTTTTATTCAGTTTTATTCAGCTGGCAACAGCTGACGTGAAAACCCTTGTACCTTGTGTCTGAACTTAAATCTGTTAAATCTTTTGTTTCTTCCATAATAAATAAACCTCTGCACGCATCGATCATTTTTATTTATCTTTTTGTAACTCAAATTTTATTGGTTTTAACAAAATCCGCATTAGGATGTACAAGTGGAAAATCGGCAGCATTTATTAGATTTATTAGATTAAAGGAACAGTTATGCCAAAATAAATAAGCTGTTTTTAAGTAAAGAAAATATAATTTAGTGTTGCCCTGCACTGATCAGTTCAGAAACACTACTATAGTTCATATAAACAAGCTGCTGAGTAGCAATGGCTGACATTGTAAAAAAGGCTACATGGCACAGGTTAAATAGTGGATAACAGATAACACCATTATGTTCTACAGAGCTTATCTGCTGTGTAACCTGAGCCTTTTCTCCTTTGAATGGCTGCCTCCATTTCTACACAGCAGCTTATTTATATAAACTATAGTAGTGTTTCTGAATAAAACAGAGCCAGTGCAGGGCAACACTGCGTTGTATTTGTATTACTTTAAAACACTCTTATTTTTTGATGTCTGTTGTCAAAACCATCTTTTCAGTCAGTGATGTCAGTAAACTGACAGTTTATGGCATTTATAAAGTAAAATATGTTACACAGAATTAAGTAGAAGAATAAGGTGGAAGCCTAATAGTGATTGATTATGATTGGTGTTTACAGGTCAAGGGGTAGCAGGATAACAGTATTTTTTAATTATTCCAGACATCTGTAAGCTTGGGCCTAGTATTGCTGCAAATGTGTTAATGCCCCCCCCATTTTGTCTATTAATTCTGTCTCTGTGGCTACTAAGGCTTCATCTGGAGTATGCAGTGCAGTTTTGTGCTCCAGTCATTAAGGAAAGTATAAATGAGCTGGAGAAAGCGCAGAAACGTTTAGATAAATTGGTTAAAACAATGGAATATTTAAAGGAGAACCAAACCTTTAATAGAAAAAAACACCTCCCCTGGGTAGACCACCTACCCTCCTCCAACCAGCTTACCTGCCCCTCTCCCCAGCTCAAAAGTTTTTATTTACCCCTTCTGCAGATTCTGGCCACCGGAGTTTGCAGACTTCATCGTCTTTTTTTGTTTTGTTTTTTGGAAGTAGACTGGCATTTTCAGAGCATACAGTTTTTTCTATTACAGGATTGATTCTCCTTTAAATGGGTGGGCCACCTTTAAGTTAACTTTAAGAATGTTATAGAATGGCCAATTCTAAGCAACAATTGGTCCTCATTATTTATTTTTAATAGTTTTTGAATTATTATATATTCTTCTGACTCTTTCCAGCTTTGAAATGGAGGTCACTGACCCCATTTAAAAAATAAACAATCTCTATGGCTACACATTTTTTGTAATTGCTACTTTTTATTACTCCTCTTTCTGTTCAGACCCTCTTCTATTCATCTATTCATATTTCAGACTCTTATATAAATCAGTCATTCGGATGCTACCAGCTGAAATTGCAAATTGGAGAGCTGCTGAATAAAAAGCTACATAACTTAAAAACCACAAATAATAAAAAATGAAAACCAACTGCAAATGGTCTCAGATTACAATATTCTGAATCATCCTAAAAATGAACTCAAAGGGGAACCACCTCTTTAAATTATGAGGGTAGATTGCAGGGCCACCATCAGGGGGGGACGGTTGTCCCGGGCTCACAGGGTTTTGTGTGTAAGGGGGGGCCACGCTTTCACTTACTTGATTAGCCGCCCCCCCCCCCCTTTTAGTGTGATGTCATTTTAAAGCACACAGCAGCTCCGTGCACAGAGGTTTTCTACTATTTATATTATCTCTACCCTCATTGGTCCTTTAAGAATCAGTCACTGTAAATCTGCATTGGGATTGGATCCCCTTATCCAATCCCTGTACAGCTTTACCGGGACTTATTCTTAAAGGACCACAGGGTACAGATAATCTAAATAGGAGAAAAGCTCCATGCACTGCTGTGTCCTATGAAGCTGGCAGCACGCTGAAAGCAGGCCGGCTAATCAAGTAAGTGAACGCATGGCCAGGCCCCCCCCATTACACACAAAACCCTGGCAAGCAATTTTTTTTTTAAATTTCTGGGGACTGGCAATTTTTTTTTTTAATTAGGGGGGGGGTGGAATTGATCACCAATGGCTTTTTTTAACTTGTAAGGGGGGCCCTCTCAACAAGTTTTTAAAAATATATATTTTTTCGGTCCCCAATTTTTTTTTAACTTGTAAAGGGGCCCTGGTGCCAGTGCTTTTTTAAAAAATATTTTTGGGGCCCCAATTTTTTTTTAACTTGTAAGGGGGACCTTGTCACCAATGTTTTTTAAACATATAATTTTTAGGACCCCAATTTCTTTTAACTTGTAAGTGGGGCCCTGACCCTCAATAGCTTTTTATAATGTGTGTATG
>CM044432.1:53431383-53444758 GCA_024363595.1 Xenopus borealis | reverse complement strand
ACTGCTGCTAGGCTTATACACCTCAGCAACCGCTCTTCCTCTGCCATACCATTCTGCCATCCCTGCACTGGCTTCAAATCCCCTTCAGAATTACATTCAAAGTAATGACCCTGACATTCAAAGCACTTCATAACTCTGCCCCTCACTACATCTCTGAACTAATCTCAATATACTCACCCAACGGCTTATTACGCTCCTCTACTGACCTGCTACTCAACTCTTCTCTCATTACCTCCTCACATGCTCGAAGACTTTGCAAGAGCTGCACCCATCCTCTGGAATTCTCTCCCACGGTCCATCCTACTTTCTCCCAATCTTTCAGCTTTCAAGAAATCTCTAAGAACCCACTTTTTTAGAGAAGTCTACCCTCACTGTTAACTACTCAATGCAATACACCTTACATTACTTCATCTCTCACCCACTTTATTCTGATCTTGCCCACTCCCATACCCTGTGTATCATTCCCTTTAGCTTTTTCTGTACAGGGCCTTCCTCACCTCCTATACCAGTATTTATTGGGATGTATGTAACTCCATATTTATTGTGATGTATGTAACTCCTTATGTTCTATGTATGTAATTCATGTGATTTAGTTACGTATATAACCACATTCACTTTACAGCGCTACGAAACAAGTTGGCGTTATAGAAATACATGTTAATAATAAATAAAATAATAATAAGTTGTTGATAGAGAGGACAAGAGAAGTTTTGAGACTTCAGGCTCAGTTAAGATCAAAAGAATTGAAAAAGGAAAGGAGATTTAGAAAGAGTGACAATATTGATGTCTGAAAGGTGGGAAATTGTTTGTGGATTGAATCAGCTTTGCTTTTAAAGAAGTCAGCAAAGTCATGGGTGGTTTTTTCAGATATTAATGTTTCATTTGTAGAGGGATAAAACACTTAAGAACACACAGTCAACACATTGTCCTCATTGTCCATGCTTAGACACTAGAACTGGAGCTGTTTCTATGTTAACAATTAAATGTAATGTTATTCTTTCTTTTATGCCTGCAGTCCCCTGATGTAACAAGCTCCGAGAGACGACCACCATTTACTTTCCTGTCTGTTAAAAAAAATGAATTCTATGGAAATGTTGTTAAACATTTGATGGAAAAATAGTGAGCAATATACTATATTACAAATGAAACTCACTGAAGGCATTTCTGACAACAGATTCATGTCCTCTTCCAGAACCTTATTTTGTCTAGATCTAGCACATCCTGTATAAACAGGTAAATACTGTTAGTAAAAGTGTCACAGATCTGAGCATTATGTGGTCAAGCAGTTTCTTTCCTTTTTTCTACAAAAAAGTAAAAATAAGAACACAAGTTATTGGAAATCATTGTCAGCATTACAAAACATTTATTGATTTAACAAGCATATTTATAGGATTACATTGTGAAATCCACAATTCATCTCAGTACAACATGTTTTAGTAGAATATAGTAAATCATGGGCAATGACAAATGTTAGACCACACCAAAAAAGAAAAATCATAAAAGTCATTGTATTTACATAACTTAACCCACTCTCTCTCTTTCTCTCTCTCTCTCTATATGCTGTTTATGTATAAATGCTGCTGTGCTTTTAACTGTAAACATACACACAAACGCACTCTCTGTGTATATATATATATATATTGCTACAGACTGGGAATTATTACTGCAACAACCTAATCTAAAACACCCAGTGGCACAATTCTATAATAAATTGACTTAAAGGAGAACTAAACCCATTCTTGAAAAAACCTATCCCCCTACCCTGGGAAGACCCTGGGTAGGCCCCCCAGCCTAGTTGCTCTCCCGGGCTAATGCTCCTAATTTTCTACTTATCCCTCCGTTCAGGAGTTCACAGGAGCCATCTTCTTTTTTCGGTATTCTTTGGAATCTGTGTGGAGTTTTCGGCACATGTGCAATTGTAGTAAATTTCCAACTGTGCATGCACTGAAAGTCCCAGAAGAAATAAGGAAATTTTTTGGAAATTTTCAAGACTTTCAGAGCATGAGCAGTTGATCGGAACCAGAAATTTACTAAAACTACTCAGGCGCCGAAAATGCCGGTCTGATTCAGAAGAAGACTGAAAAAAGAAGGTGGCCCCTGTGAGCTCCTGAATCCATGAGGCCAGAATCTTCGGAAACTGTGTGGAGTTTTCAGTCCTGAAAGTGCCAAAAGTCACAAAAAGTTTTCTGAAATTTGTGTGTCTTTCGGCACATGTGTAGTTGTAATACATTTCTAGTCCTGAACAACTGCGCATGTGCCGAAAGTCACAAAAATTGTCGAAAACGCCAGTCTGATTCTGAAGAGCCCGAAAAAAGTAGATGGCACCTGTGAACTCCTGAGGCACGAATCTGCACGGAGGGATAACTAGGCTGGGGGGGGGGAGATGGGAGGGGGTCTACCCAGGGAAGGGTTTTTTCAAAAAAGGGTTTAGTTCTCCTTTAAGGAAAACAGAAAGAACAAACATAATTGGTAGTCAGTAGATCTAGACTATGATACCTGGAGAAAAATAATGAGGACAGCACATAAAGTACAAGATCAAGAAGCGCGCAAGAAGCAAACCACAAATTAATAAGCCGATGGTATAGAACCCCCAGTGTTGGAGATGCAACAAGATAGAAGGATCATTTAGCCACATCTGGTACCTATGTGAAAAAATTGAAGACTATTGGAAGGAGTTATTCAACATAATCAAATTGTACAGAGACATGCTTTTTTAGCCTAGACAAAAACAAACAGAAAGTGATAAAAGACAGGCTCATCATACACATGCATTAGGCCACGAAATTGGTGATACCAAAATTCTGGAGAAGCCCAGACACACCTCATAAAAATGAATGGATAAGAGAAGTATAAAACACTAAGATAATGGAAGAACTAACAGCCATAAAAAATGGGACAACAAAAACATATGGAAAAATCTGGGCAGACCGGACACAGTTCAAAAAATATAAATCTGCAAGGACACAAGCATAAGAGTGAGTTTCAAAAGGAAAAAGAAAACTAAAAAAACTAACTAATTACTAGCAAATATTCCAAATAAGATAGGCACACAATACACACCAAAGAAGGGTGTTACAAAACAAACTCTAGACCTGCTTCCACCCACCCCCCACCTGTTCAGTAGAAATACATTATGTTGCAAAAAATTATGGTAAGAAGCTATAGTTCAGTAAATAAACAGTGACAGAAATGAACATGGCAATGATGTATCAAGAACTTCTGAACGTTTTGTTATACTCTGTTTGTATCATCATTTTTTGATTATTGCCACCCCACCCCTTTTCTGTACCCCTGTTTGATATGAAAAGCAAAATAAAGACTTACAAAAAAAAGAATGTTGTGTATGGGTAAAAAAAGGTTGGTGATTCCTGATTTAGCATATGCATATGCTATGATTGATTACTGTGAAAAAGTTTGCCCCTCCACTGCTCCATACCAATCACCAGTTAGAACTTAATAAACTTGACCTGATCAAACAGAAGTAAGGCCCAAAAATGGAATAATGAAAGTAACACCTTTTCTGTATTTGGATATAGTATGTGGTTAAACACCTTGGGACAATCAGTTTGATATGAGTAGGCAGCAGGGATATCTAAAAATAAGCCATTAACGTGGAATGTCAACACAATAGGTGTACAGTTAGGAATCAAATATAATTTCTCTACAGACTGCAATTTAAATGAGCACTTATATCAGTTGGTCTGCTCTGGTTTGCAACATGTGTGCAATACCTGAGTGATTTTGTTTGGAACAAAGTGTAGGACTAAACAAACATTAGTGCAATAAACACCTCCTCCCTTTGTTGTGGGAGACAACCCCCCCTCTATAGACTTTTTTTGTCTGCTATTAGTTCAGATGCTCTTTGAAGTTGAAAAGCTAATACCGGATTTTATGACGCCGGAAACCATACGCACAGAGAAAAGACAGCAAGAAAGCCCCACAGCTTCCATACTGATAACAGAAAAAAAATAGAGGTGAACTATCTCGTCAGAGGTGATGCCAGAGGAAGGCAATGAAATACCCTGCCTCTCTGTACACAAAAAAAATACCTTCAGACTTGGACAGTCAAACCAGGTTTCATAATGAATAGTAACTAGGAAGATTCAAAAAAAGAATTTTGCCAAGCATTACCGTAACTGTAAAGGAAAAGAAAACACTGTAGGTGGGGATAATCTTAAACCTTCGATGTCAAAATTAAGAGCAAACCTAGAAAATCTGTGTTGTTGGTTAGCTTTATCATATATATTTATCTGAGCCCACCCTGTAGCTGATGTCCTGCCTGATGCCATGTCTGGGTATGAGTCTGCACAATATCAGTGGCTGCTATGTGTTTAATCACAGAGAGAACATTGCAGTAAATGGTACTGCGGGGGAAGTGGTGACGGCAAAGCAAATGAGAAGACTTTGCAAGCTACACTTTAAAACATTGTGAATAATTAATTCATCTGTAAGTTGTTACTTTTTTCCTTATAAACAGCACTAAAGTGTGTTTCGCAAATGAAAAGATCAGTTGGGAAAATATTTAAATGACACTTTATCTGGATGGAAATCAATAAGTAGGGTGTCGGAAGTATGACTGAAACTAAATATGATATTATAGGTGCTACAAAACTATTATAAAAAAAGCCGTTACTAAAAAAATAAAAACACAAAGTAGGAAGATATAATGAAAACATACAAATGAACAAACAAAAGAAAAATAACACAGGCAGTAAAAAAAAGTGACTTAACATTCCTAAGATACATCAGTGGAAAATGAGAGAATAGTAAGTCTAAAAACAGGACCTGGGAACTATATTGAGGAAAACAAAGGCATAGCAGATATAGTAACATAGTTACATAGTTAAATTGGGTTGAAAAAAGACCAAGTCCATCAAGTTCAACCCCTCCTTTAGACACACACACAAAAAATTAAAACAGATGAAATGACTGGACCTCTTTAAACTAAATGTAGTAGAATAGTGCGTGAGTCCTGATGGCAAACAAAATCTAAAGCTATTTTGAAGGAATTGAACAAATATTGACAATTCGAGGACACATGGAGGCTTATTTATTGAAGGCCTAATTTTAGTGATTTAAGAAGTTTTTGAAACTATGAACATACTCACAAACTCTAAAACCACGATTGTCATGGAATTTATTAAAAGATTTGAATAAAAAATGTGAGAATGAAAAAATATGCTGAACAATGCGCTAAATAATACAAATACCTTGAGTTTTTCTGACAATTCCTAACATAACAAAATCCAAAAACCTCTAAAAGGGGAATAGAATTCTACCCATTGACTTCTATAGGACCTCAACAACTTTTACTTGGCTAACTTTGGCACTAGAGTTTTTGTGTTTTTATACTTAATAAAGCTGAAATGTTTATAGCGTTTTAGAAATATAGGAAAACCACAAATATTTTGAGATTTGTGGAAAAAAATTGCAATTCGATTGTTAGTAAATGGAACTTTTAAATTGGACCTCTTTATAAGGATAGTAGCAGAGAAGTTAGAGTAACTATATACCCATACGTCTCACTTTAATAAGTTAATGGAATCACTCATACAACACCTGGAAACCAGCTATTTACAATAAGCGATTGACTTCCCACTGGAGATTATGTCAGACTAATTTGGGGGTGTTTTCACAGATAGAAAAGGCGGGCAGTTGATATTGATTATCTTAATTATAACAATGCTTTGCCAGATTTCCTCGCCAGTCGCCCCAAGGGTGCACCCCTAATCCGCATGGTCCTAGTTCCTCTGGGTTGTGCAGTCCTAGTGCCTGCACTTCCCGCTAGTACAAGAGCTGGAGCCCTGGGGAGCTCTGTGTCTCCAGTGCTCTAGAAAAAATTGGCTGGATGTCATGCCACCACTCATATTTTGCCGTGCTAGCCCAGGCCTTTGAGGCCTCTCCACAAATCCGGGCCTGCTTTTGATACAGTCTCACAGAATTTGCATGGTTTAGGACTGTCAATGAAAGCTGAGGAATGGATAATGTTTTGGCTTACAGAAGAAGTAAAGCATAACTAAATAAATTGACTGGAAATGTTGTTCATTCTGTTTTGGGCTTCTGTACCAGCCCTAGGCAACCACAACCCTTTAGCAGTAAAGATCTGTGTCTCCAAAGAAGCCCCTCATCTTCTTTTCTGCTGATTTACTGCACATGTTCTGTGCTGCTGTCACTTACTGAGCTTAGGGACCGACTCAATATACAGTACACATAGAAAATGTCACAATATAAGGCTGATTAAGAATTAATACAGATAATTACTACATGGCAGCACAGACACCAGTGCAACGAACATCAGAATTTAATAATCAGACCTGTAGCATCATCTTATATTACAAATAAACCTAATTTTTCTGCTTGATAACCCCTAAGCTTAGCTTCTCAACATTTGCTCAGAGCCAACTGACCATGTGAGTGTAGCAGACACTTTCCAAGATGGTGACTCCCTGTGACAAGTTTGAAGTCCTGGATCATTGCTGCTATTGACAAGCTGAAATATTAGACTGGTGCAATAAGTGCAGTACAAAATATATGGCATTTTCGACCATATTCATTTTTAGGGCTTAGTTCTTTTTTAAACGAGAAAGAAAATTCCAATCAATGGTGGATACCAAATGTTAGGGCACGTCCCAAGGATTGTAATCACTTACCTGATAGCCCAGGCAAGTGCTTCTGTAGCAGAAAACTGCACTGACTTTTGAGCAAGAGGTTTTCTTCCATTTTGAAGACAGACTTCAACAAAAAAATCTGCTTTTTTACTCTACTGAACATGCATCAGCCACGTGAGTTTGAAAAAAAGAAGAAGAGAGGTAGATGATTGCTTGCACAGGTACCCAGGCTGGGGAAGTTTTCTGCCCAGCCTGGGGGAAGCAGGTAAGTGAACAGCCTGGGTGAACAGGTAAGTGACAGACGAAAATGTGCTGGATGGGGGACAGAGAAACTATTTAAAAAATGAAACACTATCATAAACTTAATTTCATGGAAATAAGAATCTTTTTAAAAATAATCAATAACAATTCTTGTCTTGTTTCTGGAATATTAAAGTTACTCTTCATTACCCCCCTCTCAGCAATCTGTCTCTCTTCATTCTCTCTTCATGCAGAAATCAGGGTCAGACTGAAATTGACAGGTAGGTCTAATAGATCTTTTAGTGTGGACTCCCTTTCCTGCCAGATATATTAGGACTCAAATAAATTACTCCAACACAAGCAAAATCTAACCAAATATCTGATTCTAGCACAATCTCCTTCATGCAGAAAGAGTGAACTTTAATACATCTTATAGGCAAAGGCAGCCCCCAGAGAATGTATTAGACCTAACTCTGAATCAAAATCTAACTCCAACTCCTGAAGGAAGAGAGATAGATGCTGAATGGGGAATAGGTTACTTGATTATTTCAGAAAATGTACTGAATTTTTAATTGATTATATTAAGAATGTTTCTTATTTCAGTGAGACAAAGCTTCAGTTGAATTTTAATGTTCATGCTAGTTCCCCTTTAATGGTCTAAAGAAGGTAACATGTTCCTTGGGGATCTTTTAAATATTCTCAGGATAAGCTTAGCTGGAGAATAATGATTATTTAGGGTGACTCCCCAAAAACAGACCATTGCTATATATTCAAATATATTTCTAATCATCCAATTGAAAACCTTTTATTTAAAGCTTCCCAAAACAAATCTACAAATTTAAGGGATATTAAATTCTCAAAAATGAAATATTAAAAAAAATGGAAAGGGTAATACAAAAGTCAAAAACGCATATACAATTATAATTTTAGTCAACCCAATGGAAATAAATAAATATTTGTTATTAAATGTCTTTATTTGAACCAAAAAAACAATACTGATAAGCAAAATGAAATGTCAATACCCCCAAAAGTCAAAATTGCATATGCAATTATAATGTTAGTCAACCCAATGGAAATAAATAAAAAAAATTTTTAAATGTCTTTATTTGTACCAAACAAAACAATACTGATAAGCAAAATGAAATGTCAATACCCGCAAAAGTCAAAATTGCATATACAATTATAATGTTAGTCAACCCAATGGAAATAAATAAAAAATTTTTTTAAATCTCTTTATTTGTACCAAATAAAACAATACTGATAAGCAAAATGAAACATGTCAATAGCCCCAAGAGTAGGGCAGGACAAAATGGCAGGGGGTAGTCTACACACATTCTTCGACCACCCCAGCAAACAAGAACATACAGAACTTGCTCCCTTGCCATTGACAATGAATAAGTAACAATACAAGCCACCCCCCCCCCCATTCGTTCCACCCACAACCTGTCAGGGAAAAGATTATCAGGGCCATCCCAAGTGTTTCCCTATAATTGCATTAAACCTAAGGGATTCCTCCCCGCTAGCTCCTCGGACATTTACCAGGTGGTGAGCCAAAACACGTAGGAGATTGCTTACTGTCTGTTAGGGGATAGTGTTTGTATGTATTTGGTCACTCTACCCTCCCTATTGAGAGTGGCTTCCAGCCAATCCATACGGTAGGCTAAAACAAGTGAGGTATCAGATGTTGGAAAAGAGCAGTTATTCCACTATAGATAACTAATCTTGAATAACTGAACTTGAAGATTTTCTGTAATTTTTGGATTCCCAGCCACAGAAAGATGTACATAAAGATATTAATAAATATTGGTTAAAGACTGGTGGTACAAATTTCATGGATGATATCCCAGAAATTTGGTCCTGCAAATGTGGTGGGTACTCAATCACACGTGGACTATATAGTGGTTAAAGGAGCTAAAATAAAACTATAGCGCCTAAAGAAAATATGCAAGTGCCTTCATGCACTCACTACAATATGATAGATATGTTCATATACAACACAATGGCGTGCAACATTACTAATAATACACTACTAATACTATTTTTAGAATATATATGCCATTAATAAATGAAATAGACTAACTTTTCTACTTTCATGTTCTAAAGGGAAGATTTACTATAATTCTAACAAATCCTTAAGGATTCCATATTTGAATTTTAGAGCAATTAAAATATAAAATATTTTACTGTCATAAAGTGTTAACAGAATTAAATGCAGAAACTTGCTTCACTTCAGCGGAATACTGCTTTACAATGCTCAGAGCCGAGTGCTGAGGTCTAGCTGAAGCAAATTGTAAAAGGAGGTTTAACTATTCTAATTTTTTCCTCTTAGCAACTAGTAACTCCTATGTTTCTATGATAGCTAAGTGGGCAATCAAAAACATCAAAACATTGGTACAGTATATAGCATATAAAGACATATATAAAGAGGGAGAAATAGGTGATAAAAAACAAATAAACAGAAATTATAAAGACACTGATTTAGCATACAGAAAAATGGCTGGATGGATTTTTTATGTGCTCATTTATAAGTAAATAAAATTGACAGAATAGACACCTTACCTAATCCATTTATTTCTCACCTGTTCGAAAACATTTGATATTGGTTACCAAACCTTGTCAAAATATGTAACTTCTGTTACAGATTAAATGACCAGTATAAGTATGATCTTCAGTAAATTTTTAAAAAAAGGACAATGAAAGCAGTATTGAGTTCAAACACACAGGTCTGTAGTAATATCTTACAGCTCTCTGAGCTTATTCATTATAATATAATGATGTAGAATTAACAGAAAATAACACTGTCAGAGACAGTAAAGAGTGTCTTAAACATAATTTAGTGACTGATCTAAATTTTTACCAGGATGCCTTTATATGAGTAGCACTTATGCACAATAGGCTATTATTTTGTGTTCCGATTTTAAGAATTCATATAAATGTAAAGGTAGTTGGATAGGTATACAAAGGTCATTGGTTGGTAATAGGCAAATAGCCAGTAGTTGGTGGGGAGCATGGTATGTGACTACATCTGGGCCCAAACACAGATGGCAGCCCATGGTAGCAAAGAGCTAGATTTTCACCATCATATAAATCTATAAACCGATGCAAGAGATATTTTTTTTTTTTTTAACTTGTTATTTTTAGTGCAGTTCACATGTTCATACAGCCATCGGGATGTTACAGAACTTCAAGAAGGAAGAATCATATAGAAAAAACACACTCCAACGATTGTATACGAATGTACATTATTGACATCTGCATTTTTTTATATCATGTTGTAATACAATAAACAGTTTAAAACATATCTCGTGTGCATTTTAAAGTGGACCGAAGTCTCTTTTTGTTATTATCTGTATCCAGTCAGACCTCAGTCTAGGAAATTCTCAAGGTATATCTAAACAAAAGTAGGGAGTAAGGAAAGAGGGACAAAGAGATTGAAGAGGGGGGGGGAGAAAGGGGGAAGAAAGACCCTTGGTAGAAAGGCAATCTATAAGTCTGCTGTAGTTCACCTTATATTTGTCAACTCTATTGTCATTGTCTAAATAGTGCATATTTCCATTCATGGTGTGGTTTGCCAGTGTATATCATCCCATTTAGGCAAGAGATATTCTTGAAGAATAGTGACTAGCTGACACAGAAGAAAGGAAAGCAATTTGCCTCCGATGTGGGAAAATTCCTTCCTGAGTCCAGGTTGGTAATGAGACCAGTTCCTAGACCAACTTTGAAAGGTTAAGCCCTGTATTTTTTGACTTTCTATTTTTTCTTAAAGCTGATATCTAATATCAGTACAACCACTTCAGTGAAAAAATTCCAGTTCTCACTGTAAAAACACAAGATAGAACTATCTTTCTTTTATCATTGCATTTTAATGTATATTTTATTACTGTAACATTTATAGAGTTTCTAAATTTCTGCCTGTATAAATAAGCCTTTGGATTTTCATGTAGTAATGATCACTTTTGGACCTACTGTATCTTCAAGCAGCACCTAGCAGTTTTGAGCATTCTAAATTCTAGGCTCCTAAACTTCTACAGAACACTACCCCGTTAGAACGTTATTACAATAGTCTGCAGGGATGGACCTAAAAACTAAATTAATTGTGGCACATTTCACATAGTCACAGTCAAAGTTCCATAGTCAAGCTGGGTGAAAAAAGTCACACACACCCATAAAAACTATATATTTTGACATACATCTTTCTTCTATATTTGCATAGAAGACATGTAGAAAACCACAATTTCATGAAGAAAGTAATGGGCAGTTCTTGGACTACTGACTTAGGTTGGATGTTGATATTTCCACCTGAAATCCAAAATGTATAAAGGACATTCTCTGAAACATAATACTTATATTTCATACATTGTGTTGTGGTGTTTGGGTTAGGCAAGATGCTGGGGTTGGAGGATTTCACTAGATCCATGGTCTAGATATGATTGTTAACAAATTGCTAATCATGAACTGAGAACAAAATTAATCAAACCTGCTTATTTTCTTGCTAATAGTAGAAATGAAGGACAATTTGACAGTAATCTACATTTCTATAGAATACACTGTGGGAAAAGACTAAATTATACAAGCCATTATTAATTATTATATTTAAGTAAGAAGTTTTTTTTGGGTGGGGGAAAAATATATTCTCTTGGTTCTAAAAAAACAAGAAAGCATAATCTTAAAAGCAATTTATATTCATGTTTAACATTTATCTGAATTTTAAAATTCAAAATTGTGAAAATACCTCTGATACATCTTGGTGTTCCAGGGGACTTGAACAGTAAGCGGACTGTTTTCATACACACTCCTTATATCAGTTGTCTCAGATGACACAGAATCCCCTTGTTTCATCCTACATGTTCCTCTCACTTTCGTATGTACCAGGCCACCAACGATCTTCAGGCCCAAACCTGACACTGAGTTCACATGAATGCTTGCACTCTCTCGGTTCAGTCATGTTATTAGTCAAAATCTCATTGCTGACCTTTAAGAAGCTAAACTGTAGGCTTCAATAAAATTTTAGCCTATTAAAATATACAGTAAATATCTTAGCAACAAAATGATTTGAAGACATGAAAGTGTGTTGGTTTCTGTGAACATCTTTTTTTCATAATGCTGTATATTCGATGCCAAAGGACAATGCTCAAATAGAACCGACCTCCAATTTAGACAGAAATGGACTGAATGCTTGTTCAGATGAAATTTCAGTGTCATTTGACAATAAATTTGTAGAAATATAGTAATAGGATGCTAAAATCTATAGAGTCTGTCAAAAAGGGGCAATAGTTTCTGGGATAAAGTTCCAAGAATAAATATAAACAGACCTTTTATAATTATATTTAGTAATGGGCGAATTTATTCGCCAGGGTCGAATTCGCGGCGAATTCCCGCGATTCGCCGCTGGCGAATAAATTCGCGAATCACCAGCAAAATTTAGAATTTTCGCCGAAAACGAGGCGACGCACGGCGAAAACGACGCGACGCTCGCCGAAAACGTCAAAAGCGTCCCGCGACTCGTTTCTCGAATTTTTCGCCGGTTTGCGAATTTCTCTTGAAATTCGCGAATTTTTCGTCGAAGCAAATCGCGGGATATTCGCCCATCACTAATTATATTGATAATAATCATATGCTGTCTTGTCCAACTACTCTCAAGTGTAACTGTATCTATTACCTTCTGAAAGCTCGTTATACTGTATATTTAGGGGCTGATTTACTAAGGATTGAATTTCAAAGTGGTAAATAATTCGAAATTTGACCATCAAATTTTTTTTTGGGGGGGGGGTCATTTTCGATCAAATAAGGCTGTTTTGGATCAAAAAACATCCATATTCAATAGAATGAAAATCGTTCAAATCTTTCGAATTTCACCAAGATCCTTCGATTTCTCAGAACTTAGAAAAATTTTCTGTGAGGTCCCCCATAGGCTAAAATGGCAATTCAGCAGCTTTCGAATCGAATGATTTTTAAAGGCCCTTGAAATTCGTATTTTCGAATTTTAACAATTCAAATGGAACTTTGGGCTATTCGATAGTCGGAGTAGCCTAAAATTACTTTGAAATTTGAATTTTTTTAATTCAAATTTTATTAGAATTTTCACTTCGACCCTATTCGGCCCTTAGTAAATCAGCCCCTAAATAAAACACGTAACGTCAAATTCGTAATCAAGACCATGTGGTAAACGAGTATGCAAGTAAAAAATCCTATATACCTCCCATTTTTCTAAATGCATACTAAATCACCTCCTCTTATGCCTGGCCTCACTATTTCAATCCCTTGTACTGAGAAAAAAGTTGTTACTTCCATTGCATTGTGCAAAATATTTCATTATATTGCTTTTTTTCAACATCTTTTGTATTCTTGATTTGACTTAGATGTTCCCTAATTCTTTCCTCTAGCTTTCTATTAGTGCAACCTACATATTGCTTCTGACATTTTAAATATCTCACTAGATAAATCATTACAATTTTTATAATACTTGATTTTAAAGCTTTTATTTGTCATTGTTGATTTAAAGGGATCCTGTCATGGGAACATTTTTT
>CM044432.1:53415617-53426445 GCA_024363595.1 Xenopus borealis | reverse complement strand
TTTTCACTTTTATCAGAGTGCCACTGGTATTTGTTTTTGCCTTTAAAATAATGAACGCATTTAAAAAGCATCAAACATACAAGCATCAAAGTATGAAGAAATGGTGAAATCATACCCTGATATTTATTTTCCAACCCAGCTTCCAAACAGTTCCATTTATGATGAAAAGTAAACACTGCGATACTCAGTGGGGCTATAAACCAGTCACCGAAATGATCATTCATTTAAATGCAATCCCAGCAAACAGTATTTATGTATTGATCATGTCTATTTTTTTTATCAGATAGCAAAGTTAAAATAGCCCTCCTGGCTCTCCATGCATTTCCCTCCTTTTTGTTTTTTGATTTTCTTCTGTGTTAGCCAGTTTATGCTTAAATGTTGTTATATTCAGCCCTGCAATTTTGTCTCCCTCTACAGGTGGAGAAATAGAGAAACAGATATGTGGAACCATCGATATGATCTAATTGAGCATGTGTTACAAAAAGAAATGCCATGCATTTTACAGGGTAATTATATTTGTTAGAGAGTTTTGGACTTCATTCTAAGGCCCAATTGACTTGATTATCTGAAGAGGAGAAAGACCACATGAAACATTAGCCCTACCTATTATCAAAAGGATACTATGCACCACTCATCGTTTAATGATTACTGCCCCTTGATGTGGCGGATGTATGGAAATAAGTTAGCAAATATGAATATGATTTAAACACATATAATTATGCCATTAAAGGGCTACTAAACCTAAGACCTATAACACGATTGTGATCCTTTTCTAGTCTGTTATTAAAAATGGCTGGTTGCTAGAGAAAAGAGAACCCTGGCAACTAGGTAAACATTTAAATTCCTGCATAAATAACCGGAGAGCTGCTAAGAAAAGTTCAGTAATTCAGAGAACATAAAGAATAAAAAATATAGCAAATATTTTTAAAATGTCACTGTCTGTATCACACAAACCCCATATCTAATGCAATGTATAAAGTTTGTTCAGGTGCTGTAACCCATACTTACCTGCTAATTGGTTGTCATAGGAGATAAGAACTAGCATAACTTTGCTCTTTATATCATATAACCTTTATATCATAAAATTGAACTTTAAGATGAACTGCTTCTTTTAGCTTTATATACCTGTTATTTTTCTCTAAAATACACATTCATTTCTGAATATAACTCATTTTCATCACTATCATCCTCTCCCTTATTAGCAGCATTTACCATAAAATGTGACTTAGCTTTCTATTCTCCAACATATTTTTTCCCCCCTTAAATTGTAATATTATAGTTTCTCTCATTTTCTTTCGAGCAATTATATCTACATAACTCAAATTTTTTTTCTGGAAAATCTAAATTGTAATTTGTCATTGTCCTCTACAATACAATACAACAAAAATGGTATTGTAAGGTAAACAATGGACATTTGTATTTAGATGACATTCATCTTTTCAGCTACATAAAAAGGGCAGATATTTTTCTTTGACTTGGCAATACATTACTAGTCTTTTTTAAAGTGTAGTTAGTAAAATGCATGTTTCTTTTGCTAACTTAAAACTGTAAGGAGCTGAATGAATAGAAGAAAATGTTGCGAAGAGAGAGAACTTTGATATGGAAGATTGTTGATACAATACTGTAAGTACACAGTAAGAATGCCTATAGCCTAGTTGAAATTGACGATCTTTCTTGGAAAGATCTTTTCCGAGAAAGATCGTAATTGTTACGTCTATGGCCAGCTTAAGTTTTACCTGCAACTTACTTGCTGATTTCAAAGTAAAACAAATTTGAGAACCCTGTGAGTCTTTTCCCCAACACTATCATTATTCTCAAATGGGCTATAGGCCCAATTACAGATAGGAGTAAGACTAAAGCTGGCCATAGATGTAACAATTACGATCTTTCTTGGAAAAGATCTTTCCAAGAAAGATCGTCAATTTCAACACACACATATAGAGCTGAATTGTCAGATATACAGGTAGAAACAATAGAATTCTTCCTGTATCTGACGATTCAGCACTAACAATGGCCGATGTGATGGGTACCTTCAAAGGCATCCAATCAAAATTTTCCATCCAGCCCAATCAACCAGCTGACCATTATCTAAATCTTCTGACGATATCGGTCGGCTCATTTCCCACCATACACGCACCGAATACCGTTCGAATATTCATTTTGTACGATATTATCTGTGCGTCTATGGCCACCTTAAGATTTACCTAGAAGTGCATAGAAAGATGTTAGAAATAGGAGTAACAATTTAATAGTTATTCACACTACAATAATACAAATGACTGACATGTTGAGTCACAAAAAGGCAGAGAGAATGTAATTTAGATGGTATAATATTTAGAGGAATTTGGCAGTCAGCAACACGTAGTAAAACCCCAATGCACAAAGTACTGCTCTTGTTCTTTGGGTTTACAATAAACAATTTAGTCTCAAATACTCATCTGCTATATATATATTCAAACATATTTGGTAAACAACATAAAACACCTGCATCGTTAAGAGACAAAATCTAACCACTTTTTATGAATACCAGCATTCTGTACACATGCGGTGATAACGCCAAGGTGAAACTAGTTCATTTTCTGTACTTACATGTAAACTGGAAAGAAAAAAATCCCTAATAATGCTGTGATGACTTTTTACGAAAAAGGAAGCACACCACCCACATGTTATTTTTACTGCTTCAGCACCTTTGGGCAAAGAAACCGCTGAAAAGCAGGTACAATTCCATAATATACACATATGTCACACTACATGTCTGCAGTTGTTAAACTGGGCTTTATTATGGCAATTCTGTGGGGCAAAGCCAATTTACTCCCTTCATACATATGCTGTTTCTGCGGTTTTATTCCACCAGGATCTGTGCTTGAGATTACTTTGGTTTTAGAAAAGCCTTCTGTTGCCAGGAATTAATACAGAAGGAATGCTCACTGAACCTATATACACAGTGAAAGAAGATAACAGTATACATTCACTTGAGGTTGCCAAGAAACTAACCTAAAATCATCAGCTTGCCACCTCATTTGAGGTGTCTGAATACAAATATTATGCTCAAATATTCTTTATGTCAGTAAAAGTACTGTAGCCTTGGAGGTTTATCTGTGAAGGAACTATCAGGAATGCAGGGAGTAGGACTGCACCTGATGGGGCTCATCATATTGCTTGTGGTGCTGCAGGGGTAAACTCCATGCATGGGAAAAAAGTTTGACAAAGAGGCCAGTGCCAATAGGAACCTTAACTAGGGTTGCCAGCTGGCTGATATTTTAATGGCCTGGCTGGTAAAAATTATGCTTGATGCCAATGTTATTTTAACATAAAAAGTCAACACTTGGCAAAAAAAGCTCCAATTGATTAACTTCTTAGATATATTCCAAAAACGAAATTCTAAAGTTAAAAAAACATATTTTATTTAGTCAAGCATTAAAAAAGGCATACAGACCATTTTGTTGTTCTGCCTTACGCGTTTCGTACCCCCTGGTACTTAATCATAGGCAAAAAAAAGCTCCAACCCTAGCCTTAACACCAGGGCTGTACATCTCTGCACTGAGAACCACAACAAGTATAACATCATGCACACCTTTGCAACCTAATCAGCAAACATTACTAAAGCAGTCAATATTAAAACATGCCCAGAAACACTGTATACCACTGTATGCTGAGTATATAGGCCCTCTCAGCTCAGCATCCTTTCTAATGTCAGTTTTAATAAAGGAGAAGGAAAGTCATGGGGGTGCCAAATGTTAGGCACCACCAAGTGATTGACTTACCTGAAACCCCGGGCTGGTGCTCCTATCAGCAGAATTCAGCAACGTACCAGAGTTATACCAGTGAGCAACTTCTGTCTTGGTCTGTCTTTAAATTTCCAGATGCACAGATGAATGAAAAGCCGACTTTTAAGTTAAAGTTCTGCTTTTCATTCAAATGCATATGAGCAGCTGTACAAAGAAGAAGGAAGTCGCTCACTTTGTGGTGCTCACTGGTATAACCCTGGGCCGGTGCAGATTTCAGCTGATAGGAGCAACAGCCTGGGTTTTCAGGTATCATTTGGGCTGCCTAAATTTTGGCACCCCCAAGTGCGTCAAGACTTTAGTTTTCCTTTAAATTATTTTCATGTGCAGGGTTCCACTAGCAGTGGCAGTAATACCATTTAACCTAAATCACTCTCTCAGGTGGGGCTCTTGCTTTTCTGCTATTCATAATAAGGAAAAATATAAAAGAGGTTCATAAATAGTTCATATAACTCACCATGTGCTGGAGAAGGCCAAGATGCACCACCCTTCAGATAAGGGAGTGGATTCAACTGTATAGATGTAGGGCAGGCACTCAAAGAGCAATCTCCCAAACAGGCATGTAAAATCGAGTTAACATTTATTTAGGTACACATGGAGGTAGCCTTGCGCTTTTTATGACCGACATCAATCATAAGCTATTGACTACAAGAGGTAGCCTAAGGGTTTGTTGAAAAAGAGTCATTTTTCACTGAAAATTAAACAATTGAGGTGCATTTTTCTAATAATAGTCCAGTAAAGCTAAAACCAGGATGAATTCCCAGTATTCTGGCTGCCTTTTTTGTATTGATGTCTAGCATTACATTAATTTCACCTTTGCTGTGGTTGGAAAATTCTACGCAATACTATTTCTGAACACAAACACCTGGTTTATAAGGAATATATTAAATATAATAATATATATATAATAATTTAATATATAATATTAAACTTCTACTGCACAATTAACCCCCAAGGCTAAGCCCCAACCACTGGCATCTGCCATCTTTGAGAATTTTTCTGTTTTAAGGATCTATATACAATTTTTGTCATTCTCTATTAACAGACTGTGACTAATTGTTTAGCAATTTAGAACTGAAAGGTGTTCAGAACTGAGTGAAACCTGTCGGTTTCAGGTACTTTCCTGGTCTTCAGAAAACAAGTAGCAATAAAGAATGTTGAAGAAACTCAGTATGTTGTTAACAGTTTAAAAATGTCTACAGAAAATGCTGATGGAAAATCAAAAATCTACTTATTCTCCATCCGATGTTATTGAAATTCTGAAAAGCCACAGAACAACACAATTGCTAACTATATGAAATCTTCACCGGTATGCAAGGTTAACATAATTCCATTGCACAAATCTTTGTTGTGTTACTCTTGTTACCTAAGGCAGGAAACCTGGTAGAGAGCTACACAATGCATACACTTAAGGAAGTCCACATAAACATGACAAGGGGACTCCTCAATTTGACCATTTGCCTTGAGCTATCCCACTGAACCCCATTATTATATATCTTAATGAAACCAGGAGTCAGAGATAGGTTTAAATGGCCACAACATTTATTCACATTTTATCCAATAAATAGGACCTTGCCAGCTTAACTCAATGCAATATTCTAAAGCCAGAATTTAACAAGAGATGCCTACTATGCCCTGCCACCAACATGAGAAGTACAGCAGCCCTGCTGCCGGACCTGCATCTGCAGTGTGTCGATGATAGGAAATCCAAGCAGGCTGTCCCCAGGGCAATGAGTAGTAGCGTCTGTATGAATCAATCCATCATGCAGTCACAGGAGACAACCTTCTTTTTCCCTCTTCTGAACCTACATGTGCAGTACTTTGGCAAGTTCCTACCGCTGCTGTGACAAATAAAACTTAAAATATAATATCATACATATGTGCACTGTTTTGATCCAGAGGAAGGCAAAAACCCAGCCTGAAGCCATTGCCAATTATGCTTCAAGAGGGAACAAATCCTTCCTGACCCCAATGGCAATAGGAAACATTCCCTGGATCAAGTATTTGACATAAATCATTTAACATAAATTAATACAATCCATACAGTAAACTGTATAAAGATACAGAAACCACAAAGTAACAGGAAAAACATCCATATTCCATTATTGATAGATAAGATGAAAAGATAAAGAAGAAAACTCCTGACATTTCACAAAATATGCAAAATGGGGGAGGGTGGATGGGTTGTTTCTACCTGCTCAGATGATAAGGAAGAGAACTGCTTCTTCCCCTGACATCATATCCTTCGCTGACTCTGCCCCTGGGCCCACCCATTTCCTGCTTTAATGAATTCCTTCTCATCTAAACACAGCTACATTTGATTCTGCCCATCTCTAACCCAGACCAGTATAATTTGGCTGCTGGTCATTCGGATCCCTTATCATGCAGCTCCTGTGCTTATAGCTCCAGGGCTTTCCTTTATGGACAATATATAGTCCAACAGAAAAGATCCGCACTCTCAGGTCTTATAAAATTGTAAATTTGTTTATTAATAAAACCGACCAATGCTTCGGCCTATTCCAAGGCCTTTCTCAAGGTGACAAATATACAAATGAAATGCCTTATATACATACATTGGCGAGAAAAAAACGATTGAATAATGATGATGACTAATCATGTGACCACCTTGAGAAAGGCCTTGGAATAGGCTGAAACGTTGGCCCGTTTTATTAATAAACAAATTTACGGTTTTATAAGACCAGAGAGTGCGGATCTTTTCTGTTGGACTGTGATACAAATGTATGATGCTGCACACAGGCAAGCTAATCTTGATTTTCGAGAGTGCCGGCTTCTCTCTGCATTCTATCTATCTATTTATCTATATATATATATTTATATATCTTGGTTGCTGGCGTCCGCACTCTATTCTGGTCAAGTTGAGGTGCAAGATCAAGGTAACATTATGTAGATTTGTAGAAGGATCAGCACACTCTCCACAAGATTCGTACATAAAGTGTTCTTTTATTCAGTAACACAGCATGTATCGGACGTTTCGGTCCCTCCTGGGGACCTTTATCAAGGATCCATCCCTACCATGGAGTTCCAAATTGTACTGTACTTAGTGCCAGTTGCACCAGTTTGTGTATCGCCCCCGGTGCAACCGACTGGAATTGGCTGCAGCGGCGCAAAAAATCAATCACGGCAATGGTGGTGGGGGGGCGTCTGCACGGCCCGCACCAGGGACCGCCCCCACCTGGTTCCATTACTGCCCTAAACACTCTTCGAAATCTACAAAGGCATTTATGCAGAGGGAGAAGTATAATATTCTGGAATGGCCGTCGCAGTCTCTCAACTTGAATTTAATCGAAAATCTATGGGATGATTTGAAGCAGGCTGTCCCTGCTTAGCAGCCATCAAATTTAACGGAACTGGAGAGATTTTGTATGGACAGATGGTCACAAAATACTGCCATCCAGAATCCAGACACTCATCAAAGGCTATAGAAGGCGTCTCGAGGCTCTTGCATTTTTAAAAGGAGGCTCAACTAAGTACTGATGTAATATCTGTGCTGCGGTGCCCAAATTTATGCACCTGTCTTATCTTGTTGCATATTGCATATTTTCTCTTAATCCAGTAAACTTTATGTCACTGCTGAAATACTACTGTTTCCATAAGGCATGTTATATATATTAAAAGGAAGTTGCTACTTGCTGATGATGTGATTTATCAGCAAATGATAAACAAAACTCCAAAGAATTAAAGGGGTTCCCAAACATTTTCATATGACTGTATATGGGATGAGGGAATCTCTCTGGTAATTGTATTTGTCTGAATCCTCAGTGGAGCAAACAACTGGCAGGGAGTGGATGAAAATATATGCGTGTGTGTGTGGGGGGGGTTAAAAGTGGAATTTGCATTTAAATTGTAGTAAAATGTGTGTTTACTCCAGAAAATCATTAAACATTCAATTCAACCTGAACTCTGAACTACTTTTTTTTACTTCAAAATGTTTTTTATTGTCAATAAGTAAAGCAGTTATGCAAATTTAGCTCCATCTTTCTGAACAAGTCATTATTAATTCCATCACAATGGAATGAAAAAAACCTTCCATATTTGTATGGAGACATTTGGCATTCTGTAACAACATTTAACACCACATTGAACAAAATTAAACATAGATTGAGAACAGATTAAGGCTTTTACACTACTGAAATAATTTTTGTGAACTCCACTCAGTGGGTTTATTAGCTCTCTGAGTGGCCCCACAACCCACTCCCAGGTTTACATTAATCCAGAATGCTTTAGAGCTGGGATTTTCCCCATCAGGGATGTTTCTGTAATTTGGAGCACCAAGCCTTAAGTCTGCTAACATCATTTAAACATTAAATAAATCCAATCAGATTGTCTTGCCACCAATATGGATGTATGCATCTTAGTTGGTATCACGTACAAGGTACTGTTATATTATAAAGAAGAAAAATGAAATTATTATTAAAAATTGAAATTATTTTCTTAAAAACAAGTTTATAACAAGTCTTATAACAAGTCTAGAGCAGTGGCAGCTTTCTGGACAATGGGATACCTGCATATAGATTTGAATATATTTGCAAAAAAAATCAGCAGTTGAAAAAGTGGTCACAGCTGGTATTTTTGGCTTTATTTAATTTCCAGTCTCTTTAGTATCTTTAAAAAAAGAAGAGTTTTGAGGGAAAACTCTGAAAATGTGAAAAGAGAGAATGATTCTTATATGACATTGACTGAGTCAGGCTTTATGTGTGTCAGGCATTCCCCTATGTTCTCTCTGGCTCTGTTTCGCCCTTTGTGGTGCACTGTTACACACACTTACAGATACTGACAGATCTTAGCAAACCCAATCAATGTGTGCCCTGCAGTACTCCAGGAGGGAAGGATGTGGGCAGAAAAGTCTACCTGATAAAATGCAGTGTTACATAAAACACCTACTGTATGTGATCCTTGAGTAAATCAGACACGGTTTGTCTGTAAATGCGTATAATTTAAAAAAAAACACCTGACCGCAGTCTGCACGATTACTGTTGAGCCAAACAAGTTAAAAGTTTCAAATGTTTGTACTGTTATTTTATAACCCCTATAAATGTTGAACCGAGAAGGCTGAGTGTGTTTAGAAATAATAAGAGAATTAGATTAGAGAATAATTATCCAGTACTAACCAAGGATCCCCAGTCCTGTCAAAGATAATTATAACAGTGATGCAATAAAGGGATACTCTTCTGTGTTTTCTTAGAAACAGTATATAGATGAGATGCTGTAAAATTGTCAGTGCAAACTAAGGATAATATGGCATGATATTGTTACACAAAATATATTGGGGCAAATATAGTAATTTTAACAATTTCTAGAAAATGGAAGAATGACATTATATGCTGGTTAGTGTGAGTGCTTCATTTTTACTGTAAATGCACAACCTGCTTGGCTACTTAGAAGCCATATTTGTGTTTTTATTTTGTTCCGCTCCTCTGCATGCTTCTTTAAATGCTTGTACTACATTTCTACATTTTACATAAAAAATATTTTCTTTTTATTTGTAATAATAAAACAAGTACTTCTACTTGATCCTAGATAAGATAAGAATGTTTCCTTATTGGAGGCATATACATTCACAGGTATAGGATCTGTTATTCAGAAACCATTTATCCAGAAAGCTCAGACTTATGGAAAGGCCCTCTACCATAGACTCCATTATAATCAAATAATCCAGAATTTTAAAATTAATGTTCTTTTTCTCTATAATAATAAAACAATAACTTGTACATGATCCAAACTAAGATGTAATTAATCCTTATTTGAAGAAGAATCAGCCTATTGGGTTTATTTAAAGTTGACATGCTTTTCTAGTAGACTAAAATCCCATTTTTACTTTCTTTAATGAAAAACAAATCTATCTCAAATATACTTTAAAGGGGCTGTTCACCTTTTAGTTAACATGTAGTATGATGTAGAGAGTGGTATTCTGAGGCAATTTTCAATTGGTTTTCATTTTTTATTATTTGTGTTTTTTGGGCTATTTAGCTTTTTATTCAGCAGCTCTCCAGTTTGCAATTTAAGCCATCTGGTTGCTAGGGTCTAAATTACCCTAGCAAGTATGCATTGATTTGAATAAGAGGAATATGAATAAGATAGACCTGAATAGAAAGATGGGGAATAAAAAGTAGCAATAACAATACATTTGTAGCCTTACATAGCATTTTTTTTAGATGGGGTCAGTGACCCCCATTTGAAAGCTGGAAAGAGTCAGAAGAAGTCGGAAAATCATTCAAAATAGAAAATAAATAATGAAGACCAATTGAAAAGTACAGCTAGCCATATATAACATACTAAAAGTTAACGTAAAGTTGAGCCACCCCTTTGTAACGTGTAACATTTTTATAATTGGAAAGGCTTCAGATGGGGTTTTCTGCCTTCCTCTGGATCAACTAGCAGTTAGGCAGGTTAAAAAATTTAAAAAGTTTAAATTGATGGATTTGTGTCTTTTTTTCAACCTAACTTACTATGTTACTGTGCACAGTATGCAGTGAAATTCTCCCTTAATTTACTGCTGTGAAAAGGAATTGTCAGACAGTCCCTAACTGCTGCACAGGGAAACATCATACTTATGAACAGCAGGGGGAGCCCCCACCTTACTTTCCAGCCTTTCAGTACACCAGCAGCTTTGTTTCCCTGTAGAGCAGTTGGTGGCTTTGTGGAGATTTGTATTGGATTTTATTTTTGCCTTTACATCCCCTTTACTGCTTCCAACTCTTGTTGCAGGAACAAGGATCATGGAGCCCAATTTAAACAGATAAACTGAGATTCTATTTTGAGGATTATTTTGCTGCTGCAGCCACTGGTTCTGGAGAGTTGGAGAAAGTTTGTATTAAACAATACAAAAACTATAAAATCCACAATAGATTACATGACATCACAGAATCCAATGCAGTATGTATATTCTGATTATTAATCAATCTTGCTGTATTTTTGACTTGTGCTATTTTAATAATTTATGATGATCCCTAAGCAGCTTAGACCACACTGAGCATGTGCGCAGTCTTGTCATGTGGCCATCTTTGAAAGCATAAATCATTTGT
>CM044432.1:53348986-53376116 GCA_024363595.1 Xenopus borealis | reverse complement strand
TACTGTCCCATAACCTTCCACAGGTCTGTCTCCCAATGTAAATGAGTGGTATGCTACCAATCAAATGCATCATGTGCCATGACCCTTGTGGTGAAATGTGGGAAGTGTCTGAAAAGTGTTCTAGAAGTCCAACTTCCAACTTAAATGATTGTAATTATTGATGACATTATTATTATTGGTTATAAATGTGTGTTTTTATATACTGTATCTGTAACTTTGTCAAGAGTATTTGTAGACACTTGTAAATGACTGTGTAGTCTTGTAAACCCTATTTGTAATTTCACTAGTGATATATGGCCTGTATCATATTGGACAAGTCAAGGGCATTCCAAGTTTTCCCTGGCCATCCTCCATGTCAGCTACGTGCATGTGGGTAAGCTCCTCCTCTTTTACCCCAGACGGAAGACATTACCCTCCAAAAACTTTAAAGCCCCCCCACTCCCTTACGCAGGTGTCTTTTTTTTGTCTTCCGCATTCTACCTCAGGCAGTAAGTGTATTGTTTTCTAGGGACCCATCTCACAGCCTCGCCGAGGGGAGTCAGGTTTTAAGGTTTTCCTGACAAGGGGCTACTGAGTGGTGCAGGCAGGATGCTGTACCAGAGAATGGATCTGCTTGCTGAGAAAGCAGTAGGTGGATGCCCTGAAACATAAGGGTGGGGGCATGATGCTGGGCTATTGGTGGCGCTGCTAGTTGCAGCTACATAATGGACAGTGGTGTATTTGCTTGCCCGCAGCGTAGTTTGCAGTTGTGGTTGCGGTAGGAGGCTGCCGCTGGTGGTTCTGTGTGTCTTTACACTAGGCCTCGCCGAGAAGGCCGCTGTTCCACATTCCCTCTCAGGTATGTCCTCCAACCTGCCTACTAAAAGGCGATAGCTCAGGTACATACTGTAGGAATCCATAGGAATTTCAGCTGCGGGGCAGTGGTCAAATGATAATCAAAAAATTATTTTTGTGTTTTTGTATTTTTGAGATGGGTGCTATAGACTCTGCTACTACACTATACATGCTGCACTGCACTATATATTGTGTATGTCTGTGTATATGTGTAGGAATACATGTAAACATTTGCAGAAATTCCAGTTTTCTCAACCTAACCCTGTGGTGTTGATTTTAAGAACATGTGCCATCATACACGTCCTTGAGAGTTTTAGTTTATGCAATTCCTATATATATATTATCAGGGAGGCAATGAGTACTGGTTGCCATGTAGTCTTATATGCAGATCTTGGGCTTAAGCTATATTTTTATTTTATTTTTTTGCAGGATCGGCATCTGCAATCTTCAGCAGTTTATAAGCTTTCGTAGATCCTATAGTAATTGCTTATAATACCCCCCAATGAATTAAGCTTGGGTACATCCCACGTGTAGCTGATGTGGAGGATGGCCAGGGAAAAGTACATCAGACTTACCGTGATTTTCCTTTCCTGGACATCCTACATGTCAGCAAGGTTTGTCCCACCCTTGCTGTAGATTAACCTGGCAGCTTGTTACCTAGACACCTGTGTAAGGGAGTGGGGAGGTTTTAAAGTTTTTGGAGGGGAGTGTCTGGGGTCAAAGGGGAGGAGCTTACCCACGCAAGTAGCTGACATATAGGATGTCCAGGAAGGGAAAATCATGGTAAGTATGATTTAATTCTCCCTTTTCTCAACTACCGTAGAAGAACTCTCTGGCAGAAAAATGTTTGGAATAACTACTCTTCTATTGGCTGTAGCAAAGAATAACAGAAAGGGGGTGAAAAATATGCATTGTGCATAAACTGTATACAGTATTTAAATAACAAGATATTTTGTCCCTTTCCTTAGCTCACATTTTGTTTCTGTTATACATGCTTTAGATATTTCCAAGTATTTGAAAATTATAGTTGTCCAGTATATCTATGCCGTTCTGTTTCTTTTAAACTTCCTGGCTACACAGGCATTTTGGCAGAGCTTAAACTAATATGGCAATATTGCCTCCTCTACAAACATATTCCCAGACTGGGTTTTCTATTCTCTGTGCTAGCGCTGATAAATAATGGGGCATTTGTACTGAGCACTGTGTTTTGTGGCTGTGGTATATGTAAGGTCACTTCACGGAAAATGATTTTGTGTTCTGGCCATGCTCAGAGAACATGGGATAGACCTTTTAATTTGGCAGCAAGATATAACAATGCAGACTTGAAGGCTTTCCCAGTATTTCCTGTAACAAGGAATACGTCTGGGGATATTAACGCCAATGTGACTTGCCTCACTAGCTTGTAATGCTTTTAAAAAATGAAACAATATATGTTCTTTTAATAATCTGTTTTCTTTATTCTTACACTCGCTCTTATGCTTCTTTTATCCTTGGAATTTAATCACCCCCCCCCCAATCCATCAGTATTTCATAGCTTTATTTGGAAGTATTAAAGCTGTTATGGTTTATTCCTTAGAAGCCAAATGCTAAATAGTACTGTTTGGCACTAGGTAATTATGTTATGGTGTGCTATGCAATTTAATGTACAAACAGTGGGAGTTTATGGAAAGATTTGAAGGGGGTACCAACTGCTTTACATTATGTACTTTTGGAGCACTAAATAATGTTGTAAGACCAATTATGTATCGTGTTGCATTGCACATGTTGATCATGCAGAGTTAACAAGACTGAAAGTAGATCAACCGGCAGAAGTTAATAAAATGATAACAGCATACTACCATGAAACAGTGTCCAGTATAAGAATGGAAGATTTAATATGCTGATTTGGCTCCTTTAGACCGAGTTGTCAGCCTTTGTATGACCACACTCACCAATGGCCTCCTTGAAAAATATCCAGGCAAAATTGACTAGAAATCTATTGGGCAAGTTTGAAAAGTTGGATGCAATCACATAAAACGTGTTTTTGTAAACTAAGTTTACTACTACTGATGGGTGGGGTGACCCTAAAACCCACTGGACCTTTGGGTTTACCTGCAAGTTCAGCAGAGAAAGACAATCTCAGTTGCAAGTTTATGCCAGTGAGAAGTCAAACTTCAAGTATATCCCCTGCACAATGATGATGTGTTGATCCTCTCCCCTATAATGGCTGATCTGCCCATTTATGAACTGAACTTCAGGATGGTTTCAGTGTGTTTTGTGAAGTAGTGTGTTATGGTTGTGTTTGGGTTGAACACTTTCTGACCTGTCCATCACTAGTTTTACTGGCCTGAATGGGTTGATGCCACATACCAAAGTTAGTAAGATTACATAAAGACAGATAAAAAAATAGTAAGATTACATAGGGCCACAGCAAGAGTATGTTGGTTGTGCCATTTCACCCTGGCCTCTGTTATTAGGATGTTTCAAAGTAATGGGCAATTTAAGAATCTTCTGGCAAACAAAAGTACTTGAATGAGCAAGAAACCTCTCTGTGAGTATTCTGCATAACTAATAGATATGTATTCACATTCACATTTACATATCAGTCTAGAGCTGCGGCCTGTCCCAAATATATGAAAGATGATAGAACACCAAATACTTCAAAAGATTCTCAGGAAAAGCTAGATTTAATTCTAAACCTATGCAGTGCTTCACTGTATGATTAACAAGTCTACCTCTTCTAATCATATTCTAGAATTAGTCAATCATTGTTTCATTTCCTGAATCAAGTGACAGCATGGAAATCAATCGGAGCCCAAGTGGAAAAAGTAGTACGAATGCATTCAGCGTCAGTGTTTTTCCTGGCTTTTGCTCTACATAGCTTTTTTCCGTGTGGCTTATATTTATGTTCTGGATATAGCACATTTAATTGCCAGAGAAACCCTAGGCCTGTGATTTGTTGTTGGAGAAATATTGGATCCGTGAGAAATATAGCGTTGGGCAATAATCCTTAAACTAAAACAGTATAGTACCCTCTTCTTTATATTCTGAAACTGACAGTGCCGCTGACAGCAAATATAATGAAAAGAGTGGCAAGTGCTGCTGGAAAAATATTTGCATGGCTTTTTATATAATCCCAGTAGCTCCTCTAGCTTGTGCTGTGCTACTCTGATAGAAAACTGGAAAGCAATTGTAGTGCCTAGGATTATTAAGCCTATATTGCTATAAGTCAGGCCCGGACTGGCCATTTGTGGGTTAGGGCAAATGCCAGAGGGGCTGCTATATGGTCCCATAGAAAGTCAGTGTTTAGTGGGCTGGTGGGGGCTGTTTGGGCCTCTATGTGGGCTGATGGGCCTCTTGTGTACCTGGAATGCCAGGGCCTATTTTAATTCTCAGTCCAGTCCTGCTATAAGTGCTTCTAAACATAGCTTTTTTGGAGTACATTATTGCTATGGTGTGTTGGTGACTGTAGTAGATCAATGCAGGTTCCCGCACACCCTCATTCAAATTAACAAATGTTACCTGGTGCTCAGAAGGTAGAGGCTCGGCCACCTCACAAACAGTCTCCAGAAGCAAAAATACCAATGGCACACTGGATGAATGCAAGCAAGTGCAATAAACACGCAAAGCCCTTGCTTGCATTCATCCTGTGTACCATTGGTATTTTTGCTTCTGGTGTTGGTGACTGTGCCAGGGGGATTAAAGGGATCCTGTCATCAGTTAATATTGCTGTTCCAGAAGACTTCTGCATTGAAATACATTTCTCAAAAGAGCAAACCGATTTTTTATATTTCATTTTGAAATCTGACATGAGGCTAGACATATTGTCAAATTCCCAGCTGCCCCCAGTCATGTGACTTGTGCTCTGATAAACTTCAATCACTCTTTACTGATGTACTGCAAGTTGGAGTGATATCACCCCCTCCCTTTCCACCACCCAGCAGCCTAACAACACCACCTCTCTAAGCAGGGCTTTCTTTGCTCATGGCAAAACCTTCTTTTACCAAGACTGAACCATTATATGTAACAAAGAGAGTTAATTCGTTGACGGCATCCCCCTGTACTAGCTGTAGATTTTTAAGATCACACTAGCCTTGAATATTTTGTTTGTTCAAGAAATCATCTACTCATTAACAGAATCGGCCATCGCAGCATCACCCGGCAGGGCTTTCCACAACCTCAACACCCTCAGCATGAAGAACCACCTACTCTGCTTCAAATGAAACTGCTTTTCCTGTAGTCTAAAGGGGTGGCCCCTTCTTTGAAGGGAGAAAAGATCCTCTGTGTAATGTATTTATAAAGAGTAATTATGTCCCCTTGCAAGTGTCTTTTCTCTAGAGAAAACAACTGTAAAGAGGTAACTATGTTTTTCTCTCTCAAGTTAATGTAATCTTCTGTAAGCACGTATTATCACAGCGCTATAAAATAAGTTGGTGCTATAGAAATGCATGCTAATAATAATAATAATAATTATCCAAAAAAATCCCTAGATCCTTCTCTAGCATTTATTATTTCTACCAAAGTACATATCCTTGCAAGTATCCACACATTTGCCAGTTTGCTGCCCAGATGCCCAATTTAATAAAATGACTCTCCAAGTGGCAGCATCCTACATGGAACTTATAGTTTTTCACAATTTAGTATCATCTGTAAAAAATAAAATTAGAAAACTTTCCAATGCCCCCCTCAAAGTAATTCATGAGCAAATTAAAATGGTCCTAGTCCAATAAAAAATGCTCCAGGTACCACTTTTCTTTGGTATCTATACTTCAGCCAGTTCTTTATCCAAACTAATATATTCTTATAAATATTATGTTCTAGGGCAATGTATTAGGATATCGTCCTTACAGTCTTGGTTAACAACCATCATTCTTTTTATTAATCTCAGAGTGGAGTCTGTATGCTGGGTTTTAATTTGGAGGGGCTGAACTTGTTGAACCCAATTTAACTATGTAACTAACTACTATGTAACATCTGTTTTTTACATTGAGATTCCAAGTCTTATCTTAAATCTGCAAATTTCCATTATTCCCGCAAAAGCCAATATATTACATGCAGTTTCCCGAAGTTGTGCCTGGATCAGTCTCCCTTTTGCTCATTACCCTGTGATTGAACTTTAGATCTCTGGGGAGTGATTCGTTCGAAATAGTTACTTTTACAGTAAAAAATCGATCATTTTGAGAAATAATAATTTTTTCACATTATTTTTAATTTCTTATTGCTATTTTGTTAATTTTAATATATCAATTACAGGTATGGGATCGCTGTTTCCTGTGCTGGTACACAAATTTTGACACCAGTGCACACAATAAATTGTGCTGCACACAAAGAATTTTGTGTGAAAACACATACTTTTGAAGTGCACACACTATTCTAAAAAGTGCACACAAAATCATTTTTTTGTGCACACGACCAAGGGAAATTAGAGGGAACATTGTACGGGACTCATTATCTGGAAATCAGTAAGTTCCACATTAAGAAATGCCCTCTCCAACTGTTTAAAATACAATTGTTGAAAAATGATTTTGTTTTTCTCTGTAATAAAAAAACAAAAAAACTTTGTACTAAATCCAAGCTAAAATATAATTAATCCTTATTGGATGCACACCCAGCCTATTGGGTTTATTTAGGGGCAGCGTTATCAAGGGTCTAAGTGAAAATTTGAATTTAAAAATTTGAATTTCAAAGTAATTTTTGGGTACTTCGACTATCGAATAGGACAAATTCGATTCGAATTGAAATTTTTTTTATTTTATTTTAAAATTTGACCATTTGAAAATCGAAATACTGTCCCTTAATGAAATTCAAATTTTACCCTTCACCACCTTAAACCTGCCTAAATTGCCGTTTTAGCTTATGGGGGAACTCCTACAACAGTGATCCCCAAACAGTAGCTTGTGGGAAACACGTTGCTCTTCAAACCCTTGGATGTTGCTCCCAGTGGTCTCAAAGCAGGTGTTTATTTTTGAATTCCAGTCTTGGAGGCAAGTTTTGGTAGGATAAAAACCAGGTGTACTGCCAAACAGAGCCTCAATGAAGGTTAGAAATTCACAAAGGGGCCACCAAATGGCCACACACAGCACTTATTTGGCAACCCAAGAACATTTTTCTTGCTAATGTTGCTCCCCTAATTTCGAAGTTTTTTCACTTAATGTTTAAATGATGCTGTATGTTGTATACTAACCATAAACAAGAACTTACTGCACCAGAAGCCTAATTAAACAAATGATTGATGTTGGCCCCAGGTTGCCCTCTTGTAACTTTACGAAACATCCTTGCAAGACCAAGACTATGCACATGCTCAGTGTGGTCTAGGCTTCAGCTGGGAGGTTAAGCTTAGGGATCATCATAAATTATCAAGAAAGCACAAGTCAAATAATATCTGCCATAGAAGTCAATACAGCAAGACTGATAATCAGAATATGCAGACTGCATTGGGTCAACAAGCAAAGCTGCTCAAGTTCTGGGAAGTAAGGCACAGGGGACTCACCCCACCGTTTGAAAGTATGCTGACTCCCCTCCCCTGCAGAACAGCTAGGGATTGTCTGAAGTTTCCAATCCACAGCAGGCAATGCAAGTAAATGAAGGGGGAATTTCACTGCATACAGTCAGGTTTATTTTAAAAAACGGTAGACATTTTCTTTTTATTAAAGTATGTTGGAGATATAATTCTTTTTCATTAAAGAAATAAAAAATGAGATTTTATTTTTTTGCCTTTACATCCCCTTTTACTGTACCTGACTTGAAGGTAATGGCCCCAGTGAGAATAATTGCTTCTTGTTCATAGTGGATGCTGTAGATATCAGGGTTTTATATGTATAACATATAAGTAGTTATAATCAAGGAATGAAGATTATAGAACATGACACTAGTACAGAATTACTGTGTTGTAGAAGAAACTAAAGGTTAAAGGTTATTCTGTTTTTAGGGTTGTAGAATTCTTACACATAACAGGGAATACATCTGTTATCTTGTGTCACAAGTATTCCTAGTGCAAGGTCAAGAAAGGCACATATAGTTTCAGAAATGACAGCACAGATACCATTTTGGACACTCTGCTGACTCAGTAGATGTACCTAATTTGGCTATTTTACTAAGACTTTGAGTCTGTCCCTAAGATGGAAAAAGTGACACAGTTATGCTAAAACAAGAATGATGATTGGATGCCAGGGCATCAGCCCAATGGAAGAAAAAAATATAAATTATAATGATTGAATTCCTAGTCCCATTCCCTCCATGTCCTCCTAAGCTCTCAAGACATATGAGCTATTATTCAATACTTTGTATTGTAATACCCTGTATTAATGTAAACCTCAAATAAAGCTGTCTGATTAATATCTGAGTGAAACTGAATGGTTCAAATCAGGTCCAGGGGGAACTTCAGGGCCAGGCTCAATTTGATTAAGTATTTATTTAAATCCAAGAGGGACTTACTGCTCGTGGGGCGAGAATCATATATCCCTAGACGAGAATCTTATAGCCATAGAGGACCTTTGTGGAGGACTATAGAAAATAGGATAAATAAGTAGAAAGATACAACATTTATGGGGGCTCATCCAGGATAAATAAGTACAAAGATACGACAGATGCCATGTGATGGACTGCACTGCTACTATAAGAGTATAAGAGAACTACAAGGGTTGTACACCTTTCTTGTGAGTATACTGTATATGTGCATTATAGAGCTTTTTCCTGATTAAAATGAAGTCTCTGGTCTTTAGGAGGTAATTCATTCACAAGTTTACTGCAATTGAAAGGACTGATAGTGTGCTGATTGTCTTGAATAGCCTTGGGCAACTGGCCCACCTGGGTAAAAAGTTTTTCATAACAAACGTTTGTAATTCAACAAATTATTTCTTCATATTGCCTTGCAGATGAGTGATAGCATGTGTTAAGAATGTCAGTGATATGCTTGGCTAGACAGTGAGGCAGCTATGACAGGGTGTTGGCTTTGGGAGGGAGTTTCCATATCCAAGGTGAGCCGCTAGATTTTAGGAAATATGGCAAGTGTTTCCTCTTACTGTAATATGGAAACTTCCATTAACCCGCTCCATTCTATTACACCTATCCATGCAAAGGCAGTACTTTCATAACATCCCACTTTTGGATTCTAGAGAGCCTTAGTGTAATTTCAATAAGAATGTAGACAGAATGAATGTCCCACGGATGCCTGATCTAGTTTTCCTGTGATGCCAGAGAAAATGATACACTATAATTGGGGACTTCACTGAGCATTTGTGTAGTTGCCAAAATGGGTCAGTCATTTCAAAGGAAACTTTGTCTTGCACATGATCTTGTCATGGAAATTCAGTTACCAGAGACCACTTGAGGTAAAAAGATAAAGTTTATTTGACATGAGCTCTGTGGATTCTGAACCCACCAAAAGTCAGACCACTGAACAAAGGAATGGTCATGGTCACAGCACAAAGACAAGCTTGTAAGAAGCTGCTCCCTGAATGTTACATTGTAATTCTGAACTTAAAGGATACATATTGGATAAATCCCTAATAATAATAATAATAATAATAAAACCCAAATTTTGTTGGCACTAATGTATACTATACGATGCTGGTTTTACTTTTGGCAGCAGCAAGTGTAACAGATGGGCATGACTAGTAGGGTTTTTGCAGAAATTTTTAATAAAGTAACTAGAAGTACAACTTTTAAAACAACATTTCTTCTATATTTAAGAGAGTTTAATGCACGGGTACATTCTTGTTTTTTTACATAATATGTCTTCTTTAATTGGATACTATCATGGGCTTCAGTGACGTAACTACTGGCTGGTGGGCCCTGGTGCAGGATTGGCACCTGGGCCCCCCTATCGGGCTCTCCCCTTTGAATTGCACATTGGAGTTCTCCTAGACTCTCTGGCGGGCCCCGAGAGGGAGCGGGCCCTGGTGCAATTGCACCCCCTGCTCCCCTGGTAGTTACACCACTGATGGGATTTGTTTTTTCAAAATGCATCAGTTACTAGTGCTGCTCCATCAGAAATTGGCACTGAAATCCATTTCTCAAAAGAGCAAACAGATATATTTCTATTTCATTTTGAAATCTGACATAGGGCTAGACATATTGTCAATTTCCCAGCTGCCCCAAGTCATGTGACTTTTTGCGCTGATAAACTTCAGTCACTCTTTACTGCTGTACTGCAAGCTCCTCCAGCAGCCTAACAACAGAACAATGGGAAGGTAACCAGATAGCAGCTCCCTCACACAAGATAACAGCTCCCTGGTATATCTAAGCACTCAGTAGTAAAATCCAGGTCCCACTGGGCCAGTGCATATTGGTCATGGCATGGTGAATGCCAGGTAGCCATTTTACATTTTAGTAAATTACATTCATAGGAATATTACCAAACTTCTGCACGTTTACAAATGGGAGACATTCTCTCAGAATATGAATGTTCTATACATTGTTTATGTATTCTCCAGAATTAGTAAAGCAAATCAACTTGTTGCTACCTCACACTAAGGCTCATTTAACATTGACGCAAAGATCCATGTTTTTGCCTACAATATACAAATGTTTGAAATTTGTAACACTATTTTTGTTTTTTTCAGAAATGTATAACAGATGAATGCTTCTTTTTTGAACGATTGGAAGCGAATAACTACAACACTTACCGATCTCAGAAATACAGCAGCTGTTATGTGGCACTGAAGCGAACTGGGCAGTACAAAAATGGATCGAGCACTGGACCGGGACAAAAAGCTATTTTATTTCTTCCAATGTCAGCAAAGAGATGATCTGAAATGACCAATTTCATAAGGTCATAAGAATTCCTTTCTAAGACCAGAAAATACTTTTATATTTGTAATATTAAATGTGAGGCTGAAGTACTGCATTGGTTTATTGTATATTTGTGCAGGCTCTTGAGTCGGTATTTTAGAGTGATGAAACTAAAATACAATAGTCTGCTCAGTTTTTAATCTACATGTTAATATATTGAATATTATACATGTATTTCTAAATTAACTCTGAAATATTTACATGAAAATTCCTTAAATAATATAAAATTCAAGTACCTGAGTAAAAGGAGAATTAAAATGTGAAGCTTATAAAAGGGTGGCACTTCCTTCATAGTTCTCTGAGTGCTTTCTGGTAAAGTGAATAGTAAAGCCCTGAGTAAACAGCTGGGAATGTCCCCATGGTTAGGTCAACCAGATGGAAGCCTTTGTCATACCGTAGAGTAGAAGCTTAGCAACTCTGCTTGTGATGATGGTTGTATTACTACAATAGGCAAGTTCTTGTAGATCCATCCATTCACACTTCAAGCATTCCTGATGTCTGAATTTGACATTGGCTTTAGGCAACAAATCATGTACAGATCCGACTTCCCAAATGCCACAGGGGGATTATGCTGCTGCCTTATGCTTAATAAGGACTTCAATTCGGAATGAATGCCAATCTCTTCCCTAACTGCTGTAGCTCCTGCAATGGAAAGAAAAGAACAGCATTTTCTTCAAGTACAGTAGCTTTCCAAAAGCTGTGTGTTACTTCCATACAGATTACAGACTGTTGCTCACACTTGCAAAATATATAGCACTCCATTAGTACCAATTATTTTTTAGGTCTACATTTTGACAACAGTGTTTTACAGTTCTGTGCACCAAAGTGACACAATTGCTATAAGACTGATTATTCTGAGCAAGACTTTAAAACATGACGGGTGCAGCGTCGAGTCTGCACCTCTCCCTTCGCCCAACCCCGATCCCAATAACACATACACACACCGCTGGTTTGGATAGAGATGGCCGCAGCTGTTTAATTTCAAAGTAACAATAACTTTAACATTTTGTATATATATATTTAGATATATTTCAACTTTTACACAACCGTTTGTATAACAAACTTTTAAACATATAATTCCCCAGGGGCATATGAAAGGGGGGTTCTTGTGGTGGGATAACTGTGCCCCAACTACCAGGTTTGATTCCCTTTCCAAGCCCCTAACAGGTCTGCATATCACCCCCTGGGGACCCAGGCCTACCAGGCTTCTTCCCATTTTAACTTCCCTTGGTGTTCCGTACCAAGGTACCCTCTGCCAGCTGCGACAAACACCTTTTTCACAGGGAGGGGGGGTGGGATGCTGCATCCTTCTGCTTCCTCTCCCTGGCGCCGAATGGTAAGTTCCGGCGCACGCTCTCCTTTTAAGCCCCGCCCCCGGGTCACGGCCACCAATCAGAATCGAGCAACCTGGGGAAAGGGCGGGGATAGGTTCCCTCCTAAGCCCCGTCAAGCCCAGCTTCCCTAGGTGCTGCATTGGGCCCCATTACAAACATTATTTTAAAATAGCAATATATCCTTAAAGGCCAAATAATTTGGGAAAACAAAATTATCCATTACATAAAGCTTATGGATCCCTCTATTTAAAAATAATCTATGTAAAAAGAGGTTCAGGCCACACTATCCATACTACCCAATATGGCTCTGAATAAAATTGCTGAACAAGAAGATAATACACATACAAAGAGTGTACAGCCTCATACTGAAAAAAACATTTATTTGTGCAAACACAGCAAAAAGAAATATATTCACAAACACATCTTTTTAACAAAATCCACAGTGCAGTGTTACCCCTCTGTCTGCCTACCTGTGTTAGCCACTCCCTCCTGACGCGTTTCGCGCTATTGGGCGCTTCATCAGATAATACCATGTGTCTGCTGCAAAACATGCAGCACAGGCAGTTATTGCTGAGTTACAATGCAGTATAAATTGCTGTGGTCACAGAGAACTTACAAATAGAAATTCTTATGTTAACCTTCACTGTAAAGTTAATGTGTCACATACTGAAGCACAATTAATAAACTATTATCCAGTACTGATGTTCTATAACAACAATGCTGCTAGCCATAGAGATACTTGTAATTTGCAGAAGCTGCTATCTCAAAGTAGTATCGGGACTTTTAGAAGATATATTTTATCACCAAGACATTTAACTATAAAAGTATTTAATCCTCTACGTAGATGTTAATGTGTTCTTTTGGGCACTGGAATCAGTGATGTGTTTAAATTTGTACTTAAAAATTTATTTCATGCAATAAATATAATAAAAACAATCTGAATACATCTGTCAGTTGTAATGCTTTATTTTTTTAAATAATCACATCTGCTGCTCATAGTAGAAATGTATTTGTGCTAGGGATGCACCAAATACAGGATTTGGTCTTTTTCAGCACAATTTGGATTCGGCCAAATCCTTGTACAGTACATGGCCGAACTGAATCCGAATTTTCATATGTTTATTAGGTGTGGGAAGGAAAATCATGACTTTTTGCCCCAAAACAAGGATAAATATTTTCCCACCTTTTCCTTTCCCACTCCTAATTTGCATATGCAAATTAGGATTTGGTTCTGTATTCAGCAAAATCTTTCACAAAGGATTCGAGGTATAGGTTGGATCCCAAAAAGTGGATTCGGTGCATCCCTAATTTGTGCTCTTATTGTGAATAGGAGTATACACACAAACAAAAGTGTTATTAGTTCCAAATAAGGACTGTTCAGTATTTTCCTCTAATTGCTACGAGGGTGTTTCTGATGGGCTAGTTTCACAATAGCATACAACTGTGGGCCTCTAACATTTATTACACTAATAAAGACACAAGTAATGGAAACCTTAGGTGTAGCTATTGAAGCTGAATATGAAGGGCATAGCTCAGCCTACAGACCTAGGCACCCAGCCTGAAAAATACAAAGACAAAGTGCTTTACAAAAGTATAAATGTTCTGTGCAGCAGTGCTCTCTGAGATTTCACATACCCAGTGTCGGACTGGCCCACCAGAATACCAGGAAAACTCCCGGTGGGCCAAGGTGTCAGTGGGCCCTCATGCTGCTAAACTTTTGGCGTATTTTATGGCCATTCCCTATTTATATGAGAACAAAGAGGTTAAATAGATGGAATAACTGATTATAGTATGTAAAGAAAACAAACTAGGAGAATAGAGGTTGATTGAGGAGATGAAGACTATTATTATTACTGAGAGTGGCCCCCTGGTCTAAGGTTTTATGGTGGGCCCCTGGTCTAAGGTTTTTGGGTGGGCCCCTGGTGTCCCAGTCCGACACTGCACATACCTTATTTCTGTCCTGTACAACTTATACTTTCTCACTATCCTCATCTAATACAGCATCTGAAGAAAAAGAAAAGACAATGTCAGATCACTGTGTTACCTACCATTTGGGGCTTGGCATGCAAATCTTTTGTGTAGGTTTCTGTATCTGAGCGTATTCACTTTGTTGAGTCACTTTGTTAAAGTATTAAGCTACATGAAGGAAATGAATGTATAGCCCTCTACTATTGCATGAGATCTAGTATGCATTTAGTTGCATGTGGCGCTACAGGAGTCCTGTGCTTCCGCTATATGGGAGAGCAGGTTCACTTTAATATGGCGTGCCTCCACCCAAGGTCAGGACAGGCTGAACTGTAATACCCCTCCTTGGGAACTTCTATGATCCGCAATACACATACACAATGGATTTATTTGCAGAACACTATACCTTTAAATGACAGTGATACAGGTGGTCTGCCAGCCAGGAGTAACTTCACTGAATTATTTGCAGCAAGTGATCGCTGAACTGCTGAGGGGAATCCCCACTTATGTGGCAGTTGCTTCAAAGTCCTGAGAAGGACTCCCTTTGGCTTTCCATGCCCTGAGATGAGCACGCTTTGTTCTTCAGAGCCCTGAAAAGGACCCCCTTTCCTTCCGCACCCTAAAGAGAGCGCGTTTTCTGCCACTGGGGTTCCCTAACAACTTTCCCACACAGAAACTCTGGGAACATGCACACTTTACTTGTACTATCTGCTTCTCTCTGCCAGCAGCACTTCCTTACTCCCAGCAGCACTTACCCTCTCCCTCTTCCTTCCTGTCAGCTCATAGAGGGTGGGGCTCCTCCCCCTCTTTGCACAGAAACAATACAGAGGAGAGATAAGTGTACACAGCTCTCCTACTAGGGTTGCCATTTCCCTGTGGCTGAACCCGGACAGGGGGCGGGCCTGTGACGTCGGTGGGTGGGTCGTGACATCATGGGGCGGGGCTATAACTGTGATCGCCCATTTGGCTGATCGCTGCGTCAATCAAGCTAATCCTGCCCAGTTTTCCTTATTTGGAAAACCGGGCAGGAAGTATTGACCCGGGCAGCCCTTCAAAATACCGGGCTGTCCGGGTCAAAACCGGACAGGTGGCAACCCTATCTCCTACAAATGTAATAAAAGCAGCTGAGAAATATATTATATTGTGGAAATTTGACACATAGGTCTTTAGAGAACCAGTAACACTAGTGGCGTAACTAGAATACACAGGACCCCATGCAAAAAATATGTTCAGAAGGGCCCAGAACAATCCAATCTCCATCCTCCTGCACTCTTCCCATCCTGACTGCTTGTCCACACCCTGCCCCAATGCCGCCAACTCCTGTCCAACTTGCGTCTCCTTCCTTGCCGCAGGTAAGAGAGTGGCTGGGGAGTAGGATTTTAGTCTAATCCTTGCTAAATGGGTAAATGATACAAGGCATATGGAAGGGTCACATAACAGTATTAAGGCCTCTGAAAGATGCAGCCTGATGGGCACACATAAGCAGCAATTCTGTCATGCTTTCTGGCTGAAAGTATAGCTATGATAAAAGCATTCAGATCACAGTGAAATAAGTTCCTATGAAACAACCCAGAATTTTGCGATTTTAAGAGAGGTGAGAGTTTGGGACACCAGTATCTATAACTAATATGTGGGGAACAGCGCACAAGGTATAGTGTACATATTCCTATACAATGCCTGCTTTTCAGGGAGTTAAGGCACATTCAGGCCCTGATTTGTTGAAAGGCCACCTAGGCCCGGGCATAGGGTGGCAGGATTTTAGGGGGTGGTATGCTGCCCAGCCACATCCACAATGGTCCAGAAACACTGGGGATACGCAGGAGATCCTGTATTTCCCATGCACCAATCCCCATTGCTTGATGATGAAAATGTAGGAATAAAGTGCAGAATATGGGGGTGACGAATGGCAGTGGGCCTATGGCTGCCCGCTATGTAAATCTGGCCCTGGGCACATGTCTATGCATGCAAAGAGGTTGAGCTAGCTGAGAGTGATAAAAAAGAAATAGACTTCACTGGGTGAATAAGAAACAAGTGAGCTCACTGGACAATATTGCTGGACAATATTGCACCAGTACAGCTCCCAATTAGCAATTACTGTAGCTTTGAATAGTCTACTTCAAGTTTTAAAACAAAAAGCAACTGTTGAATCTGTAGCTATGAGTCATTGTTTTAATTTAACAAAGATGATCACTGACTGGTTGCCAATGAGCACTGCCCAGGTGCCAACTTGCCTTTTGTCAGTAAACAAGAACGCCTGTTCTGCTCCTCTGTTTTGTTGATCATATTTATGGACTCTAGGGATGCTGAATGATGAAGAGTCTGAACTCTGCTACATTTTAAAGCACTATCAATGCCATGATAAATGAAAATAAATATTTGTTTGCATTCCAGTTTACTCAGACCCTGTGTATTAACTGTTTCATAGAAACAAACATAAGGTTCTTATCTTATTGTCTGTAGAGAGCCTTGAATAGCCTTTGGCCCCTGTCAATTTCATCTTGAATATCTGACCCCATGACTGAAAAGCAGCTTTTTTTTAATAAACTGTAATAGTGGAACTTTAACAGATTGTGATTTTCGTTGCTTGAAATTCTGGTGCTTAGATTAAGTGGTTGAAACACAGCTCAGAGGTTATTCCTAGCAACCTCCTGCCTGGGGTTGGTAATCTGCAGTCTTGAAGATTTTTCAGTAATTTTCTACAGTATTCATGCAGCCCGAGGATGTTCAATTTGTTTTATTGTTTTTTTGCAGAACTATTGTATAGCTGTTTTTAATTAGTGCTTGAGATCATTGTTCTGTTTAAGGGTGATATATTCCCCCTACAGCCAAGAATGAAATAATAGGTCTATCTTTTTTATGGAGAAAAATGTAAAAATGGCATCAGTGGGTAACCCACAGCCAGGCGATCCCTGCAGCTGATATACTTGCTTGTAAACACTGAAGGCCAACAACCCATACCTTCCCCTGTCTATACCTCATGGGCAGAGCTGGATAAGAATTCTGATGAAAAAAAAGGCCAAATAGATATAGTATTTATAATACTCCAGTTTTTTCTTTTTTCACGTTCATTTACAGCATGCATTGCAGTCACAGAAATATTGTATTACAAAAATTTGTGTTTCTAACAGTGTGTATATGTTTAAGTAAGACTCATGAATACAACAAATACATTATTTTACTCTACTCTAGATACCACATTGAAGGCAATAGGAAAACTCTGTGGAGTGAAAAAGGTGTAAAATGCATCAGCAATCAAGGCCCATTTCAAGCTGGATTTCCCATTTTTTCATTCATGTAAACAGTGACAAAGCCCAACAGCAACACAGCAACAGATCATATTACACAAAACGAACTTACATTTTTCAGATAAACTGAAGTTTTCCATCAGGTTCCTGCTGTGGCTACATTTCTGATTCTAGTTTAAGTTTGGGCCATCATTGTTAAAGCTATATTGACTACAGATCTATTAATATTATGTGTGGATGTGTAATTACGGTAGTGTTTCCATTTTCATGTACAGAGTTTTAAAGGGTTTAAAGAGTTTTAAACCTCTGCACTGAAATCCATTTCTCAAAAGAGCAAACAGATTTTTTAATATTTCATTTTGAAATCTGACATGGGGCTAGACATATTGTCAATTTCCCAGCTGCCCCACTAGTTTTGTTTGTACTGTAGGTAATAACTGCTCTTCTTGGATAAGTTACAAAGCTTGATTCTGAGGACATTATTTGTATTATGTATTTGCAGGGACAACGCAGTCATACCTTGATGTTGCATTCCCACAGTTTATGCTTTCCAAGACCTATTTAGTAAAATAAAGGTGCTTCCATGTCTGTGAGAAGTTTTTGCTTGGAAAAAACAAGGGAACACGCAACTGGTCAGGTAACATGTGCTCTGATAAACTTCAATCACTCTTTACTGCTGTACTGCAAGTTGGAGTGATATCACCTCCCTTTCTCCACCCACTCCCCCAGCAGCCTAACAACAGAACAATGGGAAGGTAACTAGATAACTGCTCCCTAACACAAGATAACAGCTGCCTGGTAGATCTAAGAACAGCACTCAATAGTAAAACCCATGTACCACTGCATACTATTCAGTTACATTGAGAAGGAAAAACAACAGCCTGCCAGAAAGTAGTTCCCTCCTAAAGTGCTGGCACAAGTCACATGACCGGGGCAGCTGGGAAATTGACAAAATGGCTAGCCCCATGTCAGATTTCAAAATGAAATATAAAAAAATCTGTTTGCTCTTTTGAGAAATGGATTTCAGTGCAGAAGTCTACTGGAGCAGCACTATTAACTGATGCATGTAAAAAAAAACATGTTTTCCCATGACAGTTTCCCTTTAAAGGCTTTTGCTTTGTTCAAGCAAAATTGCATATTTGAAATGGAATCTATACCCCTGAATTTTGCTGTTCTACATAATGCCATATATCCTATTATAAACTTGTTAGGAACAACAGGTTTAGTTCTCCTTTATTTAAGATGCATGATAGAGTTAGCAACTATTCATAACAATTACCTCCTAGACAGTCACCTTTTGTTAAACTAGTTGGCAAAATTGATCACGCACACAGGTCAACAGGTGAATACATGAAATTTACAGATTTACATGCAAAAATAATAACCAGTAACTGATACAAACAATAAAAGGGATACTGTCCAAAAAAGCATATAGTGCTTCTAAATAGTAATAAGAGTGCAGAAAAATTGCAGAATTATTCCTTTGTTTTTTTTTTTTTAGTTAAAGCTGCTACACAAATTTGTACACCTCAATACACCAGCTTTTAATGAAAATTAATTGCAAAGCATAATATTTGTGTAATCTGTAAAAACATGTTCAAACATGTCAGCTAAGTGTCCCACAAGTCTGTTTATGCTGCCCTCTCCTGGTTGCTATAAGTAATTGTTATTGGAAACGTGCAAAAATATTACGCACTGTAGTTAATATCAAACTGATATTCAGTGGTCTTGAGAACTTGCAAAGCAACACCTTTCAGTATGTAAGGGCAATGAAACATGAAGCAATTCCTGGCATTTTGTTGACTGAGTGAATTCCACTTTGTGTGGCCGGTGAGAAAAAACATGGAATCACTCTGTGTTAGGGTTGCCACCTTTTCAATTCGGTGAATACAGACAGGGGTTGAGGATGGGCTGGGGGTGATGGGGGAGGGGCTGGTGATGTCAGGGGGAGGGGCTGGTGAGGTCGGGGGAGATAGGGGCTGATGACATGGAAATCAGCAATTGGTTGTTCGCTTCAATGGATTTGGAAAACCTGATAGGTGACAACCCTACTCTGTGTTAATTTCAACAAAAATTAGATGGAAATCATTGACTGAAAACACAGTCTGTTGTGTTTCAGAGTGACTATCGTCTGACCTGCAAGTCCAGACAATCACCATTAAAATGAAGGGGGCAGGATTCAAAGGCTTTTTTCATCTAAAAAAAAACTAGAAATCACTCAGTATCTTACTTCCTAAAATTTGGAAACAGAAAGAGGGACAAAAAGATTTGAATTGTTTTTGACCATGCCCATTTTGCGGTCACATCCCCTAATGACCATGTCCATTTTGGGCAGGTTATGAAAGTTTGAACACATTTCTATGGTTTTTATATGTTATTACAGTTTTGCTAATGAAGCTGAATTCCTTGGGCATGCCAGATTAGAAGTTAGTCAGCTGTACAATGTGCCCCATACAGCAGCCCTGTGTGCACAATCTCCTGCAGGGGGGACATTGGCTCAGTCCCTTTTATCTGTTTATGTGGATAATTAATTGTATATAAATGAACAGAAATAAAATGGGAACACAGAGTTCCAGGAAACTCCCATCCCCTCCCGCAACTGAGACCAGGCTGCTTAAAAGGGTTAAAAATATAGAGATATACTTAACTATAGTATCAGTATCACATGAATAAGGCTCTTTATTTGTAGTGTGAATGTAATTCTACTGCAGTTATGTCGAGGTAAACATTAGCAGGTTTAACACAACTTTTTCAAAAGAAAACCTTTCATATTTCACCCATCATACCTTTCTATAGTTGACTTCAGGATTCAGGGTTCTAAGAAAGGTCAGTATCAATAACTTGCTACAACCACATTGCATTGAAGTGAGCAAACTAATAAGGTCTATATAGACAAACCTGCAACTCCAACTTGATGGGGCTGATTTACGAATTTCACGTGAAATGATTGAAGTTTGATCGAATTCGATCGAACAACGATCGTACAAATTTTTCGTGAAATCGTTAAGTGAAATTTGGCCTCTTCGATCATCGAATATCGAATAGATCGAATGATCGGATATTCGATCATTTGATCATTCGATGATCGAAGGAATCAAAATTTTAAATTTATTTGACTGCCTACTTCGGCAGATTGAACCTACCGAATTGCAATAGAAGCCTATGGGAAGCTCCCCATAGGCTTCAGAGACTAAGTCTCGAATCGTACTAATTTTTCAGACTCTCAAAAGAAATTTCACGATTTTTTTGTGAAATCGAACGATCGGTATCCGATCGTACAAATTCATCAAGTAATCGGATGTTGAGCAAAATGATAGCCTAAAACAATTTGATAAGCATTCGATAGTCAATTCGATAGTCGAATTGCGAATTTGGTCGAGCTAATTATGGGGAATAATAGTAAATTTGCCCCGATGTGTAACATATCCAGGTAGTTTGCTTGGTCCATCTTTCAACCAAATAGTGTAGATTCATTGCAGTATATTTATCAAAGAGTGAAGTTAAGAATGAAGCTCCGCCACTAGAGTGAAATTCCACAGCTATCCATTCATTTATATGGGATTTTTAAAGGCAGATTTATCAAAGGGTGACTTTCACTTTCACCCATTGATAAATACACCTTTCAAAATCCAATAGAAATGAATGGAGAGCTGCGGAATTCACTCTAGTGGCGGAAATTCACTCTTTGATAAATTTACCTCATTGTGTTTTACATGGTAAAAAGTAAATCCTTCAGAGGCAGCATCAGATATGTCTGCTTTGCATGATGGGAATATGCAACCACAATGCAATCCTGCCGTTTGCCCTCTATTGTTTCACAGATTCTAACGTTAAAGTGGAACTGTCACCCAGACACAAAAAGCTGTATAATAAAAGTTAGTGTGTGAGATATAGAGAGACTTCTATGACAAGGGTCTTTGATCTTGATCTGCTTTAATTGCCGGTATGTGAGGAAATAGTAGGTAAATTAACCAGTGTGGAGTTCTACACCAGGTTGGCTTTCTGCAGGGCAGGGGCTGTTAGAAGAATGTGTGTTATAACATTCTTGCAGAGCATTTTCTAAAAGTATATTTTGCCCTGTTTTTAGTCCTTCTTCCACCATTCTGACTCTTGTTTAAAAGCAAATTATTGGTTTAGTCCGTACCAGGGCAGGCCGAATGTATCGTCCCATACCTCCCTGCCACACTCATGGGGACCTAAGCCTAGACTAAGGGTAAGTGACAGAAAAGGAATGTACCTGGTGCCACACAAGCTTTGCGTCCTAGACACGTTCTTCTGCTTAACTCTAGTTCCAACCTGGGTACAGGTCAAGTATGGTTCTGTTAAATCAGAGCTGTACACCTCTCTATGTTTTGTGGCATGTCATGCACTTCATCAGTGATTCACAACCAGTAGCTCGTGAGCAACATGTTGCTCTCCAACCCCTTGGGTTTTGCTCCCAGGTGCTTCTTTTTGAATTCCTGGCTTGAATGCAAGTTTTGGCTGCATGAAAAACATATATACTGCCAAACGGAGCCTGCTTTGATGTATTGCCATGTGTATCTGGCTTGTTGAGCCTTACACTGGCTTTACAGAGAAAGATCCAAATGTGCAGGTCCTTGCCTGATATGGAAACTTATGTTCCTCAATGTTATAAAACACAGCAGGCCATCAGCAGAGTACCACATTTATGGGATTGTTTAGTCTTTTGGATCAGATGTTGATCAGATTCACTGTTGTGCTATATACATATTATACAGTACATCATTCATGTGCTTGCCCCATTGGAACTTAAAATCTAGGCTCCCTATCACATTCACAGACAGTAGGTACAATTTATTAGGTACCAGTGAACTGTGTTGCTGGTGGAGTGTGGAAAGAAACCAGAGTACCTGAAGGAAACCCATGCAGACATGGTGAGAACATACAAACTCCATGCAGATAGTGTCCTGGCTGGGATCTAACTTGGGTACTAGGTCATGAACCAAGCATTCCCATATCATGGACTGTACAAAGGTAAAATTAACATTTCAAAGGCACCTGCTAGTCTCCAGTAGGATGAGCTATTATTCAGAAGACAGCATTACCAAACAGACAACAGGACCTTCAATCTTTTGTGACTTCTTTATATTATTGTATAATTGTTCCAATAAATAAAATCTAGAGAAAGAAAGGAGTTTTAAAAACAACAGAGATAATCAGAAATAATACAGGATTGTATGTTTGTGACTGTTATCATTCAAATTGCTCAACAGCAAACCCAGGCCTTTCCTTATAACCTCTTCCTGGTGCTCCTTATGCCACAAGGGATTGGCACCCTCCAATTTTGTACATAGAAAGTAAAAGATTTACTGGCCCTGCAGAGCAGAGACAGACAGGCTTCAGAAACTGACATCACAGCTGAAGAAGTGCTTAGAACAATTGGTTCCACACCCATGGGCAAAAGCCTGGGACCTGATGGCTCCACAATTATGCTGAGAAAGATGCCGAGAAAGCATCTGACAAGGTGAGCTGACCATTTATATTTCAATGAGTAAATTAATTCAGATTTGGAACTTGTCTGTGCCATTGGGTGGAATCTTTTTATGAAGGCCCAGTTGAATGCATTTAAGTGAATGGTACCCCCTCCAACTATAGATATTAAGAAAGGCACCCAAAAAGGATGTCTGCTCTCTCCCACACTTTTCATATAAGCACTAGAGCCCTTTCTCACACCTTCTGGTTACACCCAGATATCTCAGAGATCCAAGTAAAACATAATCACTATCAATACAGATGATTTACTCTTTTTTGTTTTAACAAACCCCCTGATTTTCATACCTAATTTAAATGGACTTCTAGATACATTATGTAGAGTGAGTAACTTTAAAATCATCTATTCCAAATCTCTGGCTCTAAATGTATCCATTCTATCACACAGGACAAGGACTCTCATAAAACTTTCCATACATGTGGGCAAATATACATGTCACATATATAGGAATAGTGATTACAAAAGGTTACTGTGATTAAGTTTCCATTAACTCCAAAGCTCTTCTCACAAAATTTAAAAAGGATCTGGTATACTAGGCTAAACAACCAATATCCTGGCTCAGGAATCATTGTAGTAAATATGAATGTGATGCCTTGTTTCATTACTTCCCGCTACCCTTCCCAACTACATGCTTAAAGTCATTCCAGTCAACTATTATTAAATTTGTCTGGAATGACCATCCACCCAGAATTAAGATGGCCACATTATACAGGAGTAAGACAGAAGAAGGGCTTGCTCTGCCAGACTGATTTTGATATCATAGAGTGGCTATATTAGATAGAATCATAGACTGGTCTCCTAGATCAGGTGATCAGCTGGTGATCAATAGATCTCAAGACACTGTCAACAAACGGTTTGTCTCCTGTTTCAAGTTAAGGTTACATAAGAAATATACATTTTGTCATAAATCAATATTAAAGTAATATGGAACTGAATGCTAACAATGCTTTTATGGATGTAGATCATAATGGGACGACATCACTAAAAGTAGCCCTCACATTAGTAAGGTCCCAGATGATAAAGCACGGATTGAAATCGAACAGCAATCCACATGCAACCATTTTATCCATTTGTCATGGATTGATAAACTACACAGAAGGATAATCTACAGTATGCCTCTCACCCATTACTATATTCGAGATTTGCGATTCTTTGAAAAATTGCACAAAACTTTAAATCTCAACGCAAACCTCTTACTCCGGTGACTAATAATCCAGCGTTCCCTCCTGCTCTAAGGCAGAATGCATTGAAGGATTGGTTAGAAGATGGACATCTCCAATTTGTACGTATACTGAAGCGCAGTCAGTTAGCCAGCCAGACCATCTAATACACTGCCTGGGTTTCTATATTACCAGATGAAGCATTTTTACACTTACCTGGGTGGCAGCACTTCCCTGGGGAGGGATCAAACACCTATTGAGACACACTGTAATAATGCAGCCCCGCCAAAACACACAATTTCAGCTCTATATAGGCTCCAAGCCCCCTGGGAGTTAGGAAGCATCTGATCTTTGTTGGATCTTGGAAAGAGATTTGGTTCTAGACCTCCCGAGAGAGGCTATTGAGAAGGGTATAAAACACTTCTTTTTAGCTCCCACTGCTGTGAGATTCAAGAGAGGGATTATAAACTTCTATCTAGGTGGTAATACACACATAAAAATTTTAAACATATTTAACCTAACACTAGCAACACATGCTAGAGGTGCAAAGCTGAAATTGGTACCCTTCTCCACATCTTCTGGGAGTGTACATCGCTCCGGCCCTATTTGGACCAAATATTACATTTCTGCTCGTAAATACTGGGACGGGAAGTGCCAGTCATCTCTGCTCACTCCCTGCTATTTCTAGAAACAGACAATGGAGAAGAGTTGTTCAAATTTACCCTAGAGAGACTATTACTGAACACAGCTAAACTCCTTATCCCAAGTAAGTGGAAAACATCTGTATCCCCACCCCCTATTAAAGAATGGGCAGGCAAGATAAATGAGCAAATTTTTAAGAACTCTCAGCCCAAATGGATAAGCAAAGAAAACATTTTAGAGACTTCTGGCTACATTGGCTACTTATGGTAACCCGGTATAATACAGTTATGTGAATGTGAATACTTGGTTACTAATATATTAATCCATGGTAATCCTATACAATTCTGTAATGCAAATGCGAATACTTGATTAACGTGTGACATCCCCCCTCCTTTTCTTTATGCACCCCTTCCTTTACTCATTGATAAAACTGTTAATGAAAACTTATTGGAAAAAAAAAAAAGTACTGGCAAAACTTTATTATGCTCAAGAGTGTAATGTTTTAGAGTCTTTTATCATGTCTGATGAAGGTATATATTGTACACATATACAATATATACACATATATTGTACACATATTGTGGAGAATTGCTCATAAAAAATGGGGTTAATTGTTCAAACCAGGCAAACTTAAATAAGCACAAGCGCTGTGTGGTAAACATTAAATGCCCCCATACACGGGCCGATAAAAGCTGCCAACAGAGTCGGCAGTTTATTGGCCCGTGTGTGGGGCCATCCAACAGGCTTCCTAGATCGATATCTGGCCAAAAGTCGCCCGCATGTGTGCGTTGATGTGGTCCCACGATCCGAACACCCGTATTGGATGCATTATGATCCGATCACTGGGCCCTAGGGCCCAATATCGCCCACCTCAATGTGAGCATGTCAGGGAGAAATTCACATTATTCACACGTTTTGCCAAATGAGCACATCGCTACACCTATGGCCACCTTTAGTGAAAACCTCAGTGGTTTGTAGTTTTACAGAATAAAGGAAAACTCCTTACTGCTGTCACAAGGCAGTGCCTCTTGGGAGTTGCAGTAGCATTTGTTCAGAGCTCCTCTCTGTCTCCCAGTTCACCCCCACACAGCACAGCCAGGCTCCCTTAAACAGCTCCACATGCGGACTAACAGGGTAGCGTACTGGTTTAGCCCTGCTCCAGGGTCCTATCGTGTCTTTCCCTGGAAATGTAGACCTTTGGGAAACACACAATTAAATTAATAAATTCAAGTGTCCTCCCTCCTCAGGAGTGCCCTTTCCACATTACCACCTCATGGATGCAAACCAAAAAAGGTACAAAACGTATTTGGGGTTTATATCGTTTATAAAGTTACCAGCCCATTTTCTGGCACCAAAACTCTTGAGGCAGCTATGCCACTACTCACTAGTCCATCTAGTGGCCATATGTTAGTACTAAAATTACAACTTAATATATGCCAACTGCTTCTTTATCCTTTCATTCTAGGCTAAATAAAGTCTGAGATGATTATGTTCTTCCCTCATTGCCCTTTCTTTTCATGTTGTTTGTTTTTTCAATGGTCTGTTTTTTTTCTCATCAATACAACCTGTATATGTTTTATTTGTGATATTAAAACCAAATTGACTTTTTGTGGCATACATGTAAATATTTGATAAAATTTAAATGCAGCCTCAAGTCGCTTTGGATAAGTCTCTATGAGCTAGCCACATCTTGCCACTGGGATTTTTGCCCATTTCTCAAGGCAAAACTGCTTCAGCTCCTGCATGTTGGATTGTTTTTGTTTGTGAACAGCAATCTTCCCTGTAGAATATGCCAGTATCTGCCCAGATCCCTAAGTAAAATGGATAACTGCAAATTAACCGAAGGCATACCAGGATGACTACTACAGAAAATTAATAAGCTTCTTATTAACCCAAGCTGTACCAATATAATCACTGTAGAAATCACTGAAAAATGTCCAATAAGCACTCCATTAAAGTCAAACATGCCACTATAGGAGACACTCCTGCTAATAAACCGCTCCCTGTGTGTATAGAAAATATAAATACATAAATGAACAGAGTGGCAATTTCATGTACTCATATAAGTATGGCACAGAGATTATTTCATGCATAAATATCCCCAAAAAGGCATATAAGGGTGGCACAGAGATTATTTCATGTATAAACACCCCCAGAACTAATATAAATTCGGCACACAGATCATTTCATGTATAAACACCCCAAGAACTCGTATAAGGTTGGCACACAGATTATTTCATGTATAAAGACCGCCAAAGCTAGAGCACATTGTCCCCATTTGTTACCTGCCACATTTCTGGGCTGGATTCCCCCATGCCCAATTTGCCAAGGTTATTGGGGGGCACCCCACCAGCTCTACATTGCACTGAGCTAACCCCATGCAGTGCATCCCCCTCCCTGGCACCCCTCAGGCCAGGGACTGGGTAACTAGGGATCAACTGAATTCCTACCTTTTCTCCAGGGACCTGTCCCAACTGAGCGCAACTGGAGCCACAGGGCTAAGTACCGGCTCCACATGTTCTTCTATGAACTAATGTCTTCTTGAACTTCAACAAAGAGAATGAGGAGAGCAATCCAAGGCAGAATAACTGTTACAATTTATTTATTTAGACTACTACTGTCTAGTAGTGATGGGCGAATCTATCCCGTTTCGATTCGCCGAAAAAT
>CM044432.1:53321735-53339402 GCA_024363595.1 Xenopus borealis | reverse complement strand
GGTGGCTGAAGGCGAAGGGTCAGTTGAGGAGTCCCCTTGTCATGTCTGGAATAATGTAATATGTTATTCATCAGGGAAGCACAGTGAATGCCCCCTCAGCACATTTGTTAGGTCAGAACGGAAGCTAGAAGAAGATATCAGTAAGTGAAATCAAATACTTTATCAGATGTCATAGGGAGGCTTACCAAAAACAAATTCCACCTCCTTTGTTTCCTGTCCATAACTAAATGTTGATTGTTTCTCAAAATGTAATTGAGTAGGTAATGATTGCAAACAATAAATCCCATAGCTACGAGTATAAAATGAATAAATAGGGAGTAAAGCCTAGTGTCACAGGTTTAAAGTGTTCATTGCTTCCAGTGGCTATTTTCAAATACAGATGCAAAATAGTATGTGGTTTATGCTATTTATAATTGTACTGTGCCCCCCACACACCTTACAACCTGAGGGTAGCTTCAATGCACCTGTTCAGCCGACTGTAATAAATTGTATGAAGTGTAAAGTACAGGGCATAAGAGATTCAAGATAACCATGGAATTAACAACTTCCATAAAGTACCAGTAATACCTTAGTGCCACACTAATTACACACTAATCACATTATTGCTACTGCACGCCAGAAGTCCATATACTTCCCTGTTTATTATATCCTCAACTTTTGACTGATATGCTCTATAATAAAACATGACCTTGCGCTTGATGGTAGGTAAGTTACCATTAAAATATTTAGTTTTTTTTAAAGTTTATATGTTTAAAGTGTCCTAATCTGGAAAACCCAAAGCCTAGCATTCTGGATAACAGAACCTATAATCCTATAGTACCTGTGTTCGAATTATTATTCCTCACTTTGTCTTTATTCATATTTATTATATGCTTTCCTAGCACTGTAATGTGTTGATTTCCCTTTCCCATGTCTAAGATGGTTATTTTAATCTTTCCTGTCCTGGCTTTGTAATGGACATCCTGCGTTTAGGAAGATGAGAACAGAAACCCTGGCTTATTTTTATACTCTGGCATGAAAGGTCCCATAGTCAGCATTAGTTCAAGGCTGAGATTTTTGCAGAAATGCAAGATAGCTGTGCCCTTTTGGCTGTAGAAACGTTTATCTATTTTTCCAAAAATGATGTCACTGCCCAGAATATTCTGCTGCATTGTTCATATGCACGCCATGACTGGAAGAGTGACTGTGGAAGTATGCCAATTGATAACACATGAATTTATTAAAAGCCAAGAGTTTTGATGTAACACAGTACACATCTCCTTTAATCTTTTGATGCCTGTTTTGCTAACATTTTAGTGTTGTAGTTTTTAGAAGTCTTCTTCAGTTAAGTAAGCAAACTCATTTACAGATGCAAGTTCTTAATATTGCACTTACAGCCAAAAAAATTAAGGTTTGTAGCTGTCTGAGGTCTGACTGACAGAGAAAGTACATTGTATAACAACTCTGCTTTTATGCCTCAGATTTTAGGGGGAGTCAGAGGCACGGCTGCGGCAGATATTTGCAGATGCATCCTAATGGTAATATTACATGATATTAAATTTTGTTGTATTTGTTTTGCATAAGGATCTTTCTGTTGTTTTTCCTTTTTTTTTGTAGTTCCCCTTCCATTATATATTTATCGTTGAGCTGGATGCTTTGTGCCCAAAAAGAGAAGAAGCCTAGAATGAAATGAAGAAACGTGTGGTGGCCTCATTGCTTAAAGGAAAACTATACTCCCCCAAACAATGTCGGTCTCTATAAAAAGATATTGCCTAAAACAACTCATGTGTAAAACCTTGCTTCATGTTAATAAACCATTTTCATAATAATACACTTTTTTAGTAGCATGTGCTATTGGGTAATCATAAATAGAAAATAGCCATTTTAAAAAATAAGGACAGCCTCCTGGTATCGTATGATTCAACGGTGCACACAAACATACCAAACAAACTATAAAGTTAGGTCACATGAGCCAATTAACAGACAGAGTTGTGTCTGATTCTTTAATATGTCACTTGATTGATATAAATCTGTTGCTCAAAAATTAATTTTCGGGGTATAGTTTTCCTTTAAGGAAAGAACTAAACCCTAAAAATGGCTATGTCTAAAAATGTCATATTTTATATAATGACCTTATTGTACCATCCTAAACCTTCAGCTTCTCAATAGCAGCAATGATTGGTTTCTATGCAGCCATGTAGTAATTATCCATATTAATTACTAATCAGCCTTATATTGTGACATTTATTTTCTAAGGGGCAAATTTACTATTATTCACCAAAAATCCTATGAATCTATTCGAAATTCGATAAGCATTCGACTATCCGATCATTCGATCTATTCAATAATTCAGTATTCAATGATCTAAGAGGCCGAATTTGTATATTCGAATATCCGAAAAAAAATCGTACAATCGTAATTCTATCATATTTGATTGAACTTTGATCCATTCACATGAATTTTGTAAATTTGCCCCTATGTGTACTGAATATTGTGAGTGGGTCCCTAAGCTCAGTAAGTGACAGCAGCACAGAGCATGTGAATCAGTGAATCAGCAGAAAAGAAGATGGGGAGCTACTGGGGCATCTACTGGGGAGACACAGATCTTTACTGCTAAAAGGCTGTGGTTGCCTTGGGCTGGTACAGAAGCACAAAACATAACGTAGCCTAATGTCTAGCCTACTTCTTTAGTTAAAGGGATACTGTCATGGGAAAATTTTTTTTCAAAAAAGCATTAGTTAATGCTGCTCCAGCAGAATTCTGCACTGAAATCCAAATCCTCAAAAGAGCAAACAAATGTTTTCATATTTCATTTTGAAATCTGACATGGGGCTAGACACATTGTCAATTTGCAAGCTGCCCCAAGTCAGTGCCTGCTGCTAAATGATAGATGGATCAGGCCCCCTCAAAACCAGATAAAAGAAAGCTTCATTAGCACACAGGGCTTTCGCAGCAGGGGTGCTCCTTGCATAGTTTATTTGTGGAAAGGTGCAACGTTTCAGTGTAACACCCCTTTGTCAAGCATTGTCAATTTGTGTCATAGATGGATGTGAAATTTTAAACAATGACGCAAAAGCTCTTTTTTGAAAGGATTTAGTGGTTTATGGGCATTTGCCCAATCTGTTTGCTTGGGCAAATGCCTGAAGGGCCGCTCCGTTTACTGGAGCCACTTTGTGGCTGCTGGAGCTGAGATCATGGTTGTTGCAGCCAGCAAGACAGGGGTAGACAACACACATGGGAATTACTGCCTCTGATCTGCTTCTCATACACACACATTGAGCAGCCTTTCGTTCTGCCCTCTCTTCTACTATGATTGGCCATCAGATACACCAGACCCCTCTCATTGGGCAGCATATGGGTTAAGAAGTGCCAGCCAATTAACAAGTAACATGGGAGTGTTCCTGCCCTGGTTTCTGCAAACAAGAAGCTCCAGGTAGAGTGGCGACATAGAGAGGGTGTCTGTCTGTGTGTGTGTCTGTGTTTGTGTGTCTGTCTGTGTGTGTATGTCCACACGCGCTTGCCAGGGCTGTTCTTTACTCCTAGTCCGGCTCTGCATCTGATTGGGGGTTCATTGATACTGCAAATTGTTTTGCTATTGCACAAGAAAGTTGCTATATGTTGCAACTTTGATGTGCGGCAGCAATTCCAACAATTAATTGGTGAGAAACAGGCTTAACCAATAATTAACCAATATGTTCTATGGTTTTGATTGGACTGTATTCCTGGGGTTTGCCGGATAATGGATCTTTCCGTAATTTGGATCTTCATACCTTAAGTCTACTAGAAAATCATGTAAACATTAAATAAACCCAATAGGCTGGTTTTGTTTACAATAAGGATTAACTATAGCTTACAAGCTACAAGCTACTGTTGTATTATTACAGAGTAAAAGGAAATAATTTAAAAAAATTTGGATCAAATCATAATAAAGGAGTCTATGGGAGACGGCCATTCTGTAATTCGGAGCTTTCTGGATAACGGGTTTCCGGATAAGGAATCCAATACCTGTACAATGTTTTTACAGTGTAGGAAATCTAAACATTGGTGCCATGTTATAATATTTTTAAAACTCTTAGAGGAAACCCCTATGTGGCAATGGTGAGCTGATACTGCCAGAATCTGGCAGGCATTACTGGATCTTATTAGTGACTAGAAAATAACACACTGCTGAAAATACTGTTACACTAACAAGCTAACCAACTGTACAAAATATAAAGAATACCTAATGCCTAGTTTTTTTTTTTTATAAATAACTGGAGATTTAGGGACAAACATTATCACTGAATATTTTCCCTAAAGTAGTGCACATCTGTTTACACAAACTGTGTATTTATTTATAAAGTTGTCTCCTCTCCCTTCATTTCTTACCAGGATTTTAATATCTTAAATCGTGCATAAATATTAAATGTCATGAGAAAGATAAGCCCGACTTTTTTAAAAACCATTGGGAAATGTGAATAATTGAGTGGGGAATAAGCTGTCGTGATCTCTGGCTAGCAATCCAGCTTTCCTAATATAGGGATTTATTGCAACTGTGGCCTTCTAAGGCAGCTTGAGCAGCTGCATCAGGGTGAATGTAAATAGAGCTTGATTTCTTCAAGAAGGGGATTCATTTGATTTGTTTAGAGTGGAAGGAAGTATTTGGTTTGTAATGCTTAAAATTAATCTTCAATATCCGCACGATCTGCACACCATTTTGGCGTGCTGTTATGAAACACTCGGCCTCTGATGTGATAGCATCATGGGGGCCAAAAAGGTTTGAAGGCATTGTTTAAAGAGTAAGACTAGACAGTGTGATTCTAATTGAATCCAGACAATACTTTGGAAGTTCATTATCATGTAGAGGAAGATGGGGAGAGGGTTGTGCTACATCTAGCTGTGTTCCTTCTCTTTCTTTTGTTAATCTAAGTTATGTGTTTAACCTTTAAGCCAGAAATATCAAACCTTTGGCCTTTTAGCTGTAGGGTTACGAAGGCAGGCTGAAGGCACTGGGCGTTTTAGTTAAGCAGCTGCTTCTGGAGGGTCTAATATTTAACATTCCAGGCCTGGAAAGTTCACATAAAAAGTAAGAGAACTATTATTTATCTTGCCCAATGTAACTTTTATTGCAACTGCAAAAAATCGAACACATTTCATTAAAACATTCATTTGCATTTTTCCTACAATGTCATTTGTATAAAATTTTTAAGTTAAAAAGACTGAGACAGGGCTGGATCAGGCCAGCCAGGCAACCTAGCTGACCAGGCACCCAATAGGCACATGCAGAAAAAGGACGAATGCCTGCGCCCAAAAAGAAGGATGAGCGCGCTTGAGTGAAAGGAGGATGTGCAAGCGTGTACAAATGGAGGATGAGTGTGCCTGTGTTGAAGGAGGACGCAAAAAGGCCCCGGTCGCATGCATGCATGCTGATGCAGATGTCATCCAGAGAGCAGAGATGGGTACGAATTAGGGGGTAGGCGGCAGAGAAGGTGCATGCCTGGCACCCCCAGATTTGCGCCCTAGGCCTACTAGTGTCTACTCTGCCTACCCCTTGTTCCAGCCCTGGACTGAGCACAAACTCCTCAGCTTTTTCCCAGTTCCTTTCAAAAAATTAGATTTTTAGTAAATGGGCCCAATAGTATTACAGAAATATATTTTCTGAAAAGTATACATTTTTTATTTTTTTATATGTATTTGTCTCTGAAATAATGTAAGTTTAACAACACTTTCAACATATGAAAAGGTTAAATTAGACTGATGTGCAACGTACATTACTATCTTATTATTGTATGAGTGTGCTAGTGATGTGAGACAGTATTGTCAGGACCTTGAAGTGAAACCCATATAAAAGTTATAAATGCTGCCTGCCATTGTTCACTAAATGAAGTGTGCTCTTGCGTGCTTGTGAACAGGCGGCTACTCGTAAACAATTGCAAGCAAATGGCCTTTGTGGCCCAAAGCTGCACCAGATGTTTTAGGCTTTTTTATGAACTATAATTTGAAGTGTTTTCTACAGATTTCATTTAAGCTTTGACATGTCACTTGAGGGAAAATGCTGTTTTTGGCTGGAATGTGTTTGACCTTAAGCTTGAGTTATCTTTCTTTGTGATGTTTCTAGCCTGTCCTTTGTTGGACACAGTCATTGGTCAAGGTTTCATTTACCCCAAGGCAGCCACATCACTGATCTAGGCCTCATGTCTCAGATGCAGCTGGGCAGACAAGGGACAAGCAATGCTAATATAATTTCACACTAAACATAATTTGAATCAGCAAGCTGTAGACTGTAAAGTGTTCTTGAAAAGTGAAGCATGTCTTGGTTTCTCTTAGTCTGCAGATATTTTCCTGCACTTGTTCTAACATGAAATTACTGTAACATGTCTTGCTGTAAGTTGGAGATGCTTCTTAAATTGGACTTCTTAGCTTGTATGTGAATTACCACTTACTGCATTTTTAAAAGACCACTGATCCACCTCAATGTGGTTTTCAGATCTATAACATATAAGTCTGCAACATTCAAAAACATTAACATTTGTAAGCAGAAGGGCGTAACTACAGAGGAAGCAGACCCTGCGGCTGCAGGGGGGCCCAGGAGGAATAGGGGCCCCATTAGGCCCTACTTAATGAGCAATTTCAATATATAGTGGTAAAACAGGACAACCTCTGGATATTTTGGGGTCCCTAAAATAACTCTGCTGTGGGGCCCAGTAACAACTAGTTACACCAGTTACTAGTTACATTCGCACATCGTTGTGAACAGCATACATAGTCTTACTAATTCAGCTACCAATGACAAGTTTCTCAAAACTGATTTTTTTATATTTAATTTTGAAATCTGACATGGGGCTAGACATTTTGTCAATTTCCCAGCTGCCCCAAGTCATGTGACTTGTGCTCTGATAAACTTCAATCACTCTTTACTGCTGTACTGCAAGTTGGAGTGATATCACCCCCTCCCCTTTTCCCCCAGCAGCCTAACAACAGAACAATGGGAAGGTAACCAGATAACAGCCCCCTAACACAAGATAACAGCTGCCTGGTAGATCTAAGAACAGCACTCAATAATAAAAACCCATGTCCCACTGTGTACTATTCAGTTACATTGAGAAGGAAAAACCAGAAAGCAGTTCCCTCCTAAAGTGCTGGCACAAGTCACATGACCGGGGCAGCTGGGAAAATGACAAAATGTCTAGCCCCATGTCAAATTTCAAAACTGAATATAAAAAAAATTGTTTGAAATGGATTTCAGTGCAGAAGTCTACTGAAGCAGCACTATTAACTGATGCATTTTGAAAAAAACATGTTTTTCCATGACAGTATCCCTTTAAAGTTTAAAAGCACCCTCCTCTCTGCATACCTAAAAAGAATATCTCCAAACATTACATTTGAACACATAGTTATTACATAGCACAAAAAGAATTTGGCTGACTTACAACTCTTACATTGATGGACAACTGAAAGAAAATGATGCTCTATTTTCCTGTAGTATCATATGGTATAAAAAATATATGTAGTCATGTGTTTATTGAAAAAAAAAAAATTATACTATAAAATATTTGCATTTGGTAAAAGTAAAGGTAGTCATACATGGGCAGATTTAAGTTGCAGATTTGGGCACTTTGCACATTTAGATTTTAGAGTTCAGATTTGTGTATGTGGAACTCCCCGACCGATATCTGGCCAAACAATCTGCCAGATAATGATTTTCCTCTGTGATGGAGGACCATATCAGCTATGCAGATATGCAGTCCTTGTCCCATTGATTTAATTGGATTGCTTGGCCCTAGGGCCAAAAATAACTCTGGTTAATGTTATGAATTCATTGTCCCATCAATAATAGCAAGCTGTTCAGGCCCAAATGCAGCAAAACAGGCCCAAACCAGAACACTCCCACCACAATGTTTCACAGATGGGATAAGGTTCCAATGCTAGAATGTAGTGCTTTTCTATTTCCAAATGTAACGCTCCTTATTTAAGCCAAAAATTTCTATTTTATCTTCATCTGTCCACAAAACAATTCTTCCAGTATCCTTTTGATTTGTTCACATGAACTTAGCAAACGGTAGACGGTCGGCAGGAATATTTTTGGGGGAGAGCAGTGGCTTTCTCCTTGCTACCCTGCCATTCACACCATTGCTGTTTATTGCTGTTGTGTTCTCCTAATGGTGGACTCATAAACATCAACATTTTCTTGTTGTTGCTTAGAAGTTACCCTGATATTCTTTGTAACCTTTCAGACTACTAGACGCTTTGCAGTTGAAGTTATCTTTGATGACCATCCAATTCTGGGTAGGTTAACAGTGGTCTTGAATTTCCCTATTTGTTCATAGTCTGTCTGATTGGTGGAATCCAGACTCTTTAGAGATAGTCTTGTAACTTTTAACAGCTTTAGGGGCATCAACAACTCTTTTTGTGAGGTCCTCAGACACCTCCTTTGTTCGAGCCATGCTACATATCCACAAATGTGTTATTTGTGTGATCAGGCTTTGCTGGATCCCAGTTTTTTAAATAAAACAGGGTTGCTCACTCATACCTGCCCTTGACTGAAAACACCAGACTCAGATTTCACCTTCAACTTATTGTTGCCACACGCAGATATGTTTTTGGATCTTTCTTTCCCATAATAGATGAGTGACCAAATGTAATAAATTAACTAGTTTTTCTTCATCCACTTTTAGGGCTTGCTTAAAACTCAGATGATGTTTTAGGTAACATTCATATAAAAATATAACTTTCATGCATGACTGTATGCCTACAAAAGACTTTGGCACAGTACATAAAGAAATTTTCTATAATGTTCAGTAACACTTACTCAATGTTATACTTCAACATCCTCTGCTTCACCCCCTTAGGATACTGATTCAATTTCACGTGGCCTTGATTATTGACCCCACTTTCTTCTAATAGCTGTAAGGGAAAAGCAAGTACATGCTTCATATCTAATCATAGCCTGCTGTTGTAGTGAATAAAAATAAAAGCTCCTTGGAATTTAATTTGGTAAGTTATCTCCCTGTACTGTTATAACTGACATTTAGCTTGTAAACTCCTCAAAAACACCTCCCCAAACCCCAAGATGACAACTGTGCACTTTTAATCATTTTTAAGTAAGACAAACATGTTCTCTTATGGTTAGATACATTTGATTTACTTAGAATAATGCATATTCTCTTACTATACCAAGATTTTATGACTTGTATACTTCAAATAATCCAATTTGAACATCATTTAATGCTCGATCTCTGCGTATTTGGAGAACACCAGGATTTTATTCAGAGTTGTGAAGAACTTTCTGCTTCTTAATAATCAGGGAGCCTTGCACATCTGTCCACAAAGCATTGCATATGCCTGAAATGTGTCCTGCCTTCCAAAGACCTTAGCCTGTTGTCAAGGTCTACATTCACATTTAATAAATGCATAATTACATTTAAGGAAAATGTAATTGTTGAGCAAGGAATTATGCCCCTTTCAAAATGTATAACATATAACAGGCATTCAAATAAATCTGAGGCTACTAGGAAAGCAAATGAACAAACCACAAAACCACATCCTTACTTAGTATGGTAACCTAGGGCAAGTGGACAAATATAAAGGAAGGAGTAGATTTTGGAGTGATTGCAGAAAGCAAATATTAAATCCAGACTTTACAACAGAGCAGAGAAGTTATTTGACTGAATATTTTCCCCAATCAGCATTTAGTGCTGTGGTACCTTAGCAACTGTAAAACGGAGAAAAGGCATCAAAATGTTCAAGCTTGGTTAGTTTTATGCTCTGCAGCATTGTAGAAGGGCTTGCTGAAATCATTATTATTATGAAAATATAACCACACACCCGCACCATGCCCTAACAATCTGCTCTTCCTTTAGTCCTAAAATGTTACCATCTATTTCCCGTAATCTACTTTCCAGAGACCTTTAATTACCTCTGGAGACCAAATCCAGAAGGAAAAAACATAAGAGCTTTAGGAACGTCTGTCCAATAATAAGTTTGTATAACAACAAAATATTATTGGGGTTATGTAGTAAAATACATTAAGTTTGCCCAGGAGCAGTAACCCATAGCAACCAATCATAAGGTAGAATTTACTGGTCACCTGCTTAAAAGCAAAGATCCTATTGGTTGCTATAGGTTACTGCTCCTGGGCAAACTTAGTGCCTTTTATTGCATATGGGGGCATGTATTATTTATAGGATAACCAGTTCTGCTTCCATTAAGTCCTTGCCAAGAAACACAGATTTCAGCCACCATCCCCTACAGCAATTGCTCATTCTGTTCAGACCAGACATAGGGGCAAATTCACTAAAGTGCGAAGCGTGTAACGCTAGCGCTAATTTGCCAGTGTGACGTAATTTCGTAACTTTGCAAAATCACTAACACTGACTCTAATTCACTAAGATGAAAATTTTTGTGAACGTTAACTCTTATGCTTGACGTTACTTCGCCAGGTCAGACCTGGTTCAATACAATAGATAGGAGTTTGAAAAAAAAAAATTGCAATTTTTTTCTAAGTCCCAAAAAAAAGCTTGCTTCTTTTACATTTTGTAGGGTGATAGTCTGAAAAATAAACTGAAAAATGTTTTGGGGTTACCCTCCTTCCCCCCTAAATTTCCTAACATATGGCAACTCAGATATACAGTGGGAACATGTTTAGGGCAATAGGACAACTTTATTTTATTTATTTATTAAAGGTTTCCTGATCTTGTGCAGTGTAATGTAGTGGCTGTAACATATACTTCTATTATATTTTGAAGTTTGCGCCGCATGCAAATTAGGCATCGCTAGCGTAAATGCGCTTTTCCTGGCGAAGTAACACTAGCGCAACTACGCTACCTTTCGCCGACCTGAGCGTAACTTCGCACCTGGAGAAGTGCGCCAAACGTTAGCGAAGGCAACGCTAGGGCTTTTTCGCGCTTTAGTGAATTAGCCCCTTAGAGTCACAGGACTCCATACATCTTACGGCATACAAAATAAACTGGTCTTGTCACAAACAATAATGATTAGTATGCCTTTGAGTGCCAGCTGCTTCTCCATTGTCCAATGTACTCGAAACAGCATATCCAAGATACAACAAGTCAGTGTCAAATAAAGTAACTTTGTTTTCATCTCATATGGGAGTCAATACCTGGGGCAAGACCTTGGTCAGAACAGGCAGTTACATTATAAGACACTTAAAGAAAATAAGAATAACTCAAGTTACTGTACATGTTTAAGAACAGCCAATCCCGTGATGCTAGACATGGATAGGTCTTAAGTGAATATAAAAGATGTTTTGTCTGATATGCACCTAATTTTAGAGGTGTTGTTTGATATAAATACATGGTTTATGAATACAGAATGGGGTGTGTTTTTGTCTCGATTGTTACTCAATTTTACATGTAATACATAAGATATTTAACTCAGGAGACTGAGTTAAAGTAAAAAAAGATCTAACAATTTATGCTATAATATACTAAAGTTTTATGATGTGCAATGAATTGACTGTACATATATCTTTTATAGATTATAGTAGTGCAGCTTTAATTTTTTTTTCCCTTAAAAAGTTTTAGTGTACTTTGACAGGCAGTAATAATAAATGTTGCCTTGGTTCTATGTAATATTTGTAATTGTGTAGGGAACGAAGAAATGTATATTTTTTGGGAGTTAGTGAACACAATGTCATGAGTTAATTCCAACAAACTGTGGTTGTTTCCACTTTTTTGAGTCAAATCGTCAACCTACTGTATAGTGCAATATTCCTTTGTGTACCAGCAATGTAGATTATGTGTAAGATGGCTGCAGTTAATGATAGGCCCATTGTTCCAGGTGAAAACCTTAAGGCACTGGTTGTTGGACCGTTTCAGTCCAAGCCCTGCTAGATGGACTTTCAGGTGAGTAAGTTTGAACACTGCCTTAAAGGAGAATATTGGGCAAAACATAAGTAAGCTTTATTAGAAAGTTCTTTTTAAATTCACCAGTAAACCCTCAAAGTAATGCTGCTTTAATACTGCTGTTATGCTCTGTCAAAAGAAGCACAGCATTTCTTTCCTTCTATTGTGTACACACGGGCTTCTGTTTCAGACTTCCTTCTTTCAGCCGAAACCTGAAGGGCACAGGCTTGAGCATGCTCAGTTTGCTCTACTCACCCACTGCCCCTGCATCTTCCCCTCCATGATGTAATCTGAGCCCTGAGCTATGAACAAGCACGGAGAGACTCAGTTAGGAAGTGATGTCACACTAGGCTAATATGACAGTTGCTGTCCTAAACAATCAGAAAGAGCTTCTACGGCTGTTTACTCATGCATGGTAAAGCATTCAATAGCATAAATATAGCATTCTAGCTTACAATATTGTGGCTTATCTATTGGCAATAAACTGCCTCAGTAGCTTTTTTTCACCTTTGCTATGACCAGCGGGACATATTCTCCATTATCATATTTCTAGTGGCAGAGAAGCATTGGAAACCAATGCAGGTGTATCCCATTCACTTGATTCTCATAATGTTATAGTGCCAACTCCTTTCAACCCAAAACTTCTCTAGAGAGATTTTCTGAAAAGTGCTAGTGCTGTGTGTGGCACACACCTTCCATTCAAGTGAGTTGGACAGAGTAGCTTTTGGTGCTACACTTATAGAAATACACTAAAGCAAAACATGTGCTATATAAACATACACACAGAAAACTATTCACTTCAGAATTAAGATTCCTTAAAGGGGTTCTTCACCTTCAAACACTTCAGTTGGATCACTAGAAATAAAGACTTTTTCCAATTATTATGTAATTATGTAATGTATAAATGTAGCAAATTGTAACAGTTCAAACATTAACATTAAACTTTAATTTTGGGAAAATGGTAAAAAATAAAAGATTGAAAAAAGTCTTTGTTTATAGTGAACAATTTTAAAACAACTCGACTGTTTCATTACTTTTAATGATCCGTTTTTGTCTTAAAATTTCCTAAATCAGGAAATTACAAGCATTTATAATATGTTAAAAATCAGACCTCAACCCCTTATATTTGATTATTAATGCAAAAGACTTAGGAAAACAATTGCGTGTTGCCCATTAAAACAAAATATTTATTGCAATGAATATTGGCATTAAACTACAGTATTAAAGGAAACGTGAAGGACATATTGGTTTAGTTTTATAAGGGCTTTGTTCATGACTGGAAAACATCCATTTGTAGCTCTGCCAAGGAGGAAAATATAGGAATTGAGTGAAAACATTTTGCTTTTATTTTAAGATGTGTGATGCAATCCCAGATTTAATATTTGGTTTCTGAATTGGCATGGGGAACCATTTACAGATCTTAAAAAAGGCAAAATACATCTCTGTTCAACATTAGCCCAATAAATAGAACTTACATTTAAAAAAATGTTATGCCTTTTCGTTTAATCAGAAACATATTTTGGTTTTATTTTATTTTTTTTAATTAAACAGTGCATATTATGAATTAATTTTTCTCATTTCACTCTTGAGAATTAAGTGGGGTAACATTGCCCATGTTGCCTCCCCCCACCACCATTTTAGTCCATCTCTCAGTTGTTCTTAGTTTATATACTGACGAGCAAATGCACAATTGGGTAGGAAAAAGCTTGTTGAGTCTTCTACTATACTACAGTTAAATGATCTGTTATCCAGAAAGCAAATTGATTCACATACTGGGACATTTTTGCCAGCTTCAGCTTTGCACTCCTCTTCACCAGGTACAACTGCACTATGAATACGACAATTCACTGAAATGCGACATTTCGTTCAGGCATTGAACAATGGTGACATTACTTCAGCCAGAGTTCATTTGTGCCTAGTGAAAATTCGCTAGTGATATTGCACTTAGGTCAATTTGCATAGGGTGGGAAATTTAAACTTGTATGGACGTCTTAATTTTAAAAGTTGGTGCAAATGGTTTAAGTTACCGATTTTATTACACATGTCCAGGGAACCTTAATAAAGACAAGAGAGTTAATATACTGCCCTGCACATGAGCCCACTGTAAAATGAATGTTCCATATGTTATAAATAGTCTGGAGAAAAACGGTTACACAAAAAAGTAAAAAAAAAAAGTCAGCATTTTTTGAACTTTAATGCATTTTTGGCACACATGATATGATGTAAGTGACAGAAGATTAAGGAAGATCTAAATTTTTTTTAGCACTTCGCCTGGTCTGAGGTGGCAAAGTCAAACTCTTGCAGGAAAATCCACACTTTAGTGAATTTGCAGAGAAGCAATCATTCACCAGAGTGAAAAGTTGCCTGGCGAAAGAGTGCGAATGAGCATTAGCGACAGCCCCGTCCACTAGTCGTGAATTGGTGCCTGTTAGTGAATTGGCTATGTCCCTGCGGGTGCCAACGCTAGAGAAAAGTCGCTTGCATTAGCCACTTTGCCCTTCTCCATTATGATAAAATAACTCACATTTTTAAAACTGCTGCTTGCATTTATAGTGGAAAATGTGTCCACAAACTCTAGGTTTTCAATTCAATATAAAAAGTTTGTATGCACACAATGTTTAATAATTTATATTCATATGGTGGATATTAGGGCCTGTGTACTGTTACAACTCGCCTGCCATTGCCATTGGGCGTCTTCAGATAATTAGCTTAAAAATATGATCTGCGGTTACAATGAGGAAGATATTTCTAGTATTTCCTTTGCCTGCAGCCTGTAGCTTTCCCCGTCCCATCCAGCTGGCCTCCTGGAATGTTTTTATTGATATTGTACTGTATCCTGTTCATTATGAATGTGCCACATTACAGGAAGTCTGAATTGCAAATATTTGTGATTCTGTTACAGGGTCTGGGGATTGAAGGCAGGTGTTCATGCCCTTTTATAGCTTGTATTTTTCTCTTTGCAGGCACCAGATGCTGTATAGTATAGTTTTATTTGCTGGGCTGTTAAAGCACATCACAATGCCGAAAAGCATTTAGCAAAAGGTGTCCATTGTGCATATTAAACCTTTTCAGTTCTGACATTAATTGGGGCAGGTTTAATATTTTTTTTGGGAATAATTCAAGCACCCTGCTTTCTATATTGTGCATGAAAACAAAATGTTACACTGGTGTATGCTTTTTTTGTAGTAAAAGAAAATTCTCATTGGATGAATAGTATGGCAGCGTTCACTCATATGAATAAAAATAACCCCATATAACTTAAAGGAACAGTTCGGTGTAAGTAAAACCTGGGTAAAAAGATAGGCTATGCAAAATAACAACAATGGCATCTATAAATGCTGAAGTGACTGGGTGAACAGAACACAACTTCCTGCTTTTCAGCTCTCTAACTCTGAGTTAGTCAGTCCCACATGGGACATAACTGTTCAGTGAATTTGCAATTGATCCTCAGCATTCAGCTCAGATTCAAAAGCAACCGTTATGGACCATGTGCCTCAAGTCACCGATTAGTCACTGCCAGGTAACCAATCAGTGGAAACCAAGAGAGCTGCAGAGCAGGAAGTAGTGTTCTGTCCTGTTATGCTAGACATCCAGTTACTCCAGCCTTTATACATTACATTTTTGCCTAACTAACTATATTAGACACACTTTTTATTTTGCACAGCCTGTCTATTTACCCAGTTTTTATTTTTATACTGAACTAAACTGAACAAGTTTTGTTGGTTCAACAATGTTTGTTTTAGTAAACATTTGCTTTTAAGTTAAATAATCAGAAGTCCATTGTACCCGTACTATGTGAATGTTTCTGTTCTGAATGGAGTCTTGGATATGTTTTTGCAGTAACTGTATTGACCTTATTCAGTGGTATAACCTGTATATCAGACACAGTTGTCATCTGACTGGTAAAAAAGGTAACTTGAGGCCAGTATTATTAACAGGGAAGAAAGATAACAGGGAAGGCCATATATTTTTGAGAATATTTAGCCAGCAGCACATGTAGGGGTGTGAAAATTTACATTCACATATTATTATCAGGCACATCCCTAGTAATATGGACGCCTAAATGGGTCCTGATGGGGACCTTGTGCTTATGTAAGCCCTTGAAGTTCTCACAGTGTAAGCTAGATGGCACTGTGTCATAGTATAAAGGTCTTGGGAACCATGTGGTCTGGGTCCATTTTGCTTTAGCCCTTCCCTGAAAAGGCAGGAAGGGAATGGGCACTGGAATCTAGGTGCTTAGGCCCTATTAAAGTGGATAGCTATACTCATTTATAGATCACTCTAGGAGTGATAGATAGGTTGTATAGTTGAGAAGCTCAAGGCTCCGACGAGGAGAGCTAGAGGGATTAAGATCCCGGGTATTAATAACCCAGAAGTAGGGACTAAGTGCATAGACTTAGGGAATGGTAGAATTTCCCCTAGGTTCCACTTAGGGCACAGGCTGAAAGCAGGGAATATGTCTTCAATTGCTGTTTACTGCTGATGCTCCCTAGCCTGCAGGGATCCAGCCTGTTGCTGGTGTTGTGAGGATATGCTTCCTTTATGCTATATGTGCACTATACTAATATGTGGATACTGTTCCTGTAAATAAACACTGTTCTTGGTTAAGCATAAAAGAACCAGTGGCGCCCATTTCTTGTGAAAAAGAACATTGGTTACAGTTGCACTACACCTTGCCTCCACACCGTTGCGAGGGCTTACACCTGAGAAAAAGATCTCATCTGTGGCACAAATATTTGAAAGTAAACTCTTAGTAGAGACAGTGCCACTCCATTTTACTATAGTGCTACACTCATAAGATTTGTAAAGGGGTAGTATGTCTTACATTTTTATAATGATGTAGACAATTGGCAATTGCTATTATTTTTTTTAGTTTTTGTTGTTTGTTCTCAGACTTGGAATTTAGGCAGATAACTGGTAGCTGCTTGTGGTTATCCAACAAGCAGCTGTTCATTCTGCAGAAAGTCAATATAAAATGGGGGTGGGGTAAACTGAAAGAAAAACAATAAAAATAACAATAAGATTGGAGCCTGACAATAAGATTGAGACCTTGACAAACAGAAAAAAAATTGCCATTGTACAGTAGATGGACAAATGAAGGAGAATATTAAGGCTATCAAATCCAATATATAAAAAAATAAAGACTGAAAGACAAGATATTTAGAATAGCTCCATCAAGACATACCTATAGATAGTTTAACAAGGTACTGTTTTATTATTACAAGTTCAAGGTACTGTTTTATTATTACAGAAAAATGGAAATCTTTTTTAGCTAGTAGAATTATTTGCTTAAAAAAACTCTATTGGAAATAGTAATTTTGAGCTTTCTGGATGATGGGTTTCCAGATATGGGATCCATACCTGTATGTAGCGTATACTCTGGTTTTGAGAATATGAAATGAATAATTAAATATTGGTGGTTCTTGCTTTTTGGGGAAAATCATAAAATGCTAAAATAGCAGAAGATGTTTGCTTTTTTCAGAATTTCCATTTCTTGAATTTCATATTTATTCTCAACAAAAAACAGGAGCTGGCATTTAACATCTGACCAGTAACATCAATTCTTAAAAAAAACAATCTTTATTAAGAAATATCTTACCAAATTTCTGCTTCCGCTCCTCTTCAGAAAAGGCGACAGGGTGATGATCCTTTGTGCTGTGCTCGATTTCTCCTCCTTGGCTATCTCCAATAAGGAAGCCAGGGAGGAGAAATAGAGCTCGGCACGACGAATCATCGCCCTGTTGCCTTTTCTGAAGAGGAGCTGAAGTAGCGTTTCGGTAAGTTATTTCTTAAAGTGGACCTGTCACCCAGACACAAAAATCTGTATAATAATAGTCCTTTTCTAATT
>CM044432.1:53302035-53316920 GCA_024363595.1 Xenopus borealis | reverse complement strand
ACAGCCTTTCCATGATTCAGAGCTTTCTGGATAACGGGTCCTATACCTGTACATTATTCTTTACAGGCGTTTCAGAAAAGTTCTGCATGTAGGCCATAGCTTTTATGAAACTGCAGCTTCCAGCATGCCACCAGTTCTGTGAGTTTTGGTTCTGCAGTAGCTATTTTGCTGCAGGATGGACTTGTCAAATTTATTTACAACTGCCTTCCCCTCATCCAATAAAGTCCTTCGCTTTCCTGCATAGAAATATATCCTTTGAATGTTGCTGGGTGAGAGAGAAAAAATAATCTCTTTCACAAATATAATTTCTTCCCCCCCAGTATAGTTTTAAATTCCTATAACCGGATGCCTTCAACACAAACCTCTTCGCTTTCCAGTGTGCACATCTGGAGATGTTGTTGCGTGTCTGGTCATTTCTGAGCAATTAATCCTTGCAGACTTTTCCGTGTTAAACTCCTGTTCAGGAAAGACTCTAGAAGCTAGTTAAATAAGCAGGTGATCCTGATGTGTTGCCTTTTGGAAACAGTGGGATTATGTTTCCTTTGTGGAAGTGTTTGAAAGCGTTAGCTATTCGATTTGACATTTAAAACCCCAGATCTAAAATATATGCGCTCACATTTGTACCAGTACAATAATATGTAGTCAACAAGCAAAAGTGTCTTGTTGGCTCCTGAACATTCATGAAAAGGTTATATGTAATTGTCCATCTATCATCTGGATTGCTTATGGACCTTATTATTGAAGGGAATCTGGTATCAGAATTGAAAAGTGCCTATACCTTCAAACAAGATTCAATGTTATGTAAAAGGGTGTTATTCAAAGGGGGGTACAATTTGCTTTGCTTATGGAAGACACTTTTTATGATGTCAAAAAGGAGTGCATTTTTTGGTACAGTACTCATGTGTTGTCTTGTGTCTTCGTGTTTCTACTTGTTTTCTGGCAAAGAAATTGCAGTCCTGTGTTGTATTTTTGGAGGAATTCTAGATTTATAAACAGGATCAAATTTTGTGGCTTGGAAAACACAGGGAAGAATGCAAGAATTGTCTATTTAGGCAATTGTAGTGCATATAAATATGAAGTTTTCTGTAGTTAATTGAATATTGCAAAGGTAGGCTTTGCAAATGTTAAGGCCCCAAAATAAGACACTTTCTAACAGTAGCCTGCAGGGATTCATTTACAAATTAACAGAGACTAGGCTAGCTCTGTGTCTTTCTGAAAACAGTGGCCAACAGACTTCCGGCTCCTTGGTTATTTACTGAAAAAAAGAACTTGGCCTAGGCGTTGTCACATCCAACATGGTGGCATTTAGTACTTCACCTAGACTTGTTCATATGTGAGTGATCATCAGTGTGTTCTGATGTTTCATTCACTATATAAGATTTAGCATTGTGTGTAGTAGGATTGTTTGTCAGTAGCCATTTTCATTACTTAAGTAGTAGTGTTATAAGTCATTGTGTGTGTGTTTATTTCCTTGATGTTTACTGCAATTTCTGACCAGAAGTAGGTAGGTAGGTTTTACTGCAATTTCTGAACATAATAGTGCCCTAAGAATTACAGTAATGCACTTTGCATGATTTGGTTGCTGGTGTAATTCAGCCAACGGAGAAGACCTGAAACTGCACCTGCTGCCTCCTTTCTTTGCTGTAAGGGTGTCATTAAGCACAACTTCATCACTTTTGTACCTTTTACAGAGAGAACACATTTGATGCTTCGATGCAATGGGAGGTGTATCCATGTGACAATCTTTATTAAGGCATCAACCAAGATAATTTGCTATGGAAGGGACATCATTCATACCTTCAGGTGGCCATACACGGGTCGTTAATACAGAAGCTGCCGACAGACAGAGTTGGCAGCTTATTGGCCCATGTATGGGGCCCACCGATGGACTGTACCGATCGATATCCAGCCGAAAGCCGGCCAGATGTTGGTCGGGCAGGATTAAAAATCTATTAGTTGATGCAGTCCCTTGATCCAACTGCCCATATGACCAGCACTGTGATGCGATCATTGGGCCCTAGGGCCTACGATCGGATCAGTCAATATCACCTACTTCAATGTGGGCATATCGGGGAGATGAGCGAAAATTCGCTGGCGCACTGAAAACTACGCGACATGCGTCAAAAACGTGCCACAATTCATTTCGTGAATCTTTCGCCAATTCGCGGATTTCGCTGGAAATTTGCTAATTTTTCGGCAAAGCAAAACGGGATAGATTTGCCCATCACTAGAAGCCAGTCTTGACCACTCCCTGTTTTAGACCATATTAAATTTAAACCACACCCTTATTGCCACAAGAACTTTTAAGACCATGTGCACATTGATGGTGGTAGCACATCAAAAAAAATGGTTTGTTAAAACCAGATTAAAACACACCCTTAAACACCTTAGGGGCGCCTAACAACAATTACCAAATGCTAACAAAGCCCGATTACAAATACCTACCTGTCCCACAGGTAGCGTAGGGCACACACACACACAGTGAGCATAGGGCAGGCAGGGTATGGCACACAAGAAGCATAGGACAGACAGAGCACAAAACACACAGGGGGCATGGGGCAGGCAGAGTATGGAACACACAGAGAGCATAGGGCAGGCACAGTATGGTGCACACAGGGAGTATAGGAAAGTCAGAATACAGTAGGAGACAGGGGACCTATTAAGATGAACAGTTCATACTGTGCTACATACAATGATACAATGCTGGCACCCCACCAGCAGTTTGTCTGGGGTATGCAAACTGTTGAACAATTTGGGCACAATCTGGTGACTTCTATTGGTCCATCCAGTGTTCCAAGTTTTAAGCACAGGCTGGAATCAAACCTTTTGGATGGTAGACAAGGGTGATTTCATATTGACTCTATTAGGTGGAAGATGAACTGCCGGCACTACCAGTCAATGTGGAGCCACAAGGGGACATTTGGTCATTCAGAGGTGCTACCAGTAGGATTAGGCTCTGTGGTGTGGTGGCTAATGTGCCACTTGGGGAGTCCTGAGTTGAAATCCATTTTCATCAGGCTGCATTCAAGAGTGACTGCTATTTTGGAGACGGAAAAACCAGGGTGGCCTTGTGTCTGTTCTATGATGTACACAGCCAATGGCCTCATTTCTGCCCCAAAGGGATTTGGCGTTTGAGCCCTGGCGGGTACATTTTGGAGGAAGTTACCTTTTCTTCAGGCTACATTAATGAGTAACCGATATTTACAGTTCGGTAAAGTGCCTAAGCTGCCTTCACTAATCAGCTTCTCAAATGCTTTTTTCTATCTAGAGAACCCTGTCTTCGTTAAACAATTTACCAAGGTCAACTGCGAGCTGATGCAAGGCACACCCCAAAAAGGGCAGCACAGGGGATCTTAAAGGAAAACCTTGTAAGAAATAGGGCAGCCAAATGGAGTTTTGTTGAGACAGCCCTTCAGCAAAGGAAGCTGCCAACCACCATGTTGTTGTTCAGCAAGGCCCCTCCTTCAGACACCGACAGGCTACCCCCCCCACACTTTTTCAATCCCATTGACTAACCTGGGGTCAGAGAACTTGCCCCTCCTTCCATGAAAGGCAGACTTTCTTCACCCCCACCTTGGCCTGCTGACACTGCCTTTGTATGTAAAGGCACAAGAGGACATCCGATTTTTATGGTCATCCAGAACTTCACCTTGCAGGTCTAGGCTCTGTGGCGAGGGGGATGGGGCTAAAGCCACTTTTGAGGCTTGTCTTGAATCCATCTGCACTTGATCTTGGTACATTTGTTAATGAGGACAGCATTCTCTACAAAGGTTGAAAAAAGCCACAGATTGAATACCTGCTCAATGTTCCCGATGACCACAACAACCAAATATCCTAGTGTACATTTGCAGGAAGTGCCTGCAGGCCATCTTCCACCTAAGAGAGTTAATAAGCTTCCTGGGTACCCAATGGAGTCCTTCGGGATGGACGGCTTGGCAATCCCAGCAACCAACCTAACGGCAGACAGCTTGAACCTCCTTCTGTCACAGACAGGCTACCCCCCCCCCCCCAACTTGCCAGGTCATTGGTGCCATGTTCTTCATGCTGCATTCAAGAGCGATCTCTACTTTTGATTTTGAAAAATCGCTCCCCCCAAGCACCAAGATAACCTGTCTGCTCTTTGGAGTATGTGGCAAATCGTGTTGGTACCTTTCTGTTGAACACAAAGACATTGGTTGCATTTTTCTCAGGCTACATTAACGATTAACTGATGCTTAGGGATCAGGAAAGCCCAAAGCTGAATTTTCCTCAACCTTCAAGTTACTGGATCCTTGGGCTATTGGTTCATCATCTTACATTGGATCATTTAAATGTTGATAAGATGAGGTCAGTGCAGTGGCTATGGTATCTTAACTAGACCTATTTGGATTTATAGAAATGTTAAGGGATCCATGTCTACTAGAGTCGATGTGAATTTTTAAAGGGACTTAGACTTCATAATTGAAATAGAATATATATATATATATATATGTGTGTGTGTGTGAATTTATTTTTGCACCATTTTCTGACCTCCTCTCAATTATTTGGATTTATTTATGTTTATAAAAGGGACTTTTGACATCCTTACATTAGCAACTTAGCATGCACCCGCTAGACTCATTTAAAAAGCACAGTGGAATTGAGGTTGCCTAACTGGATCTTACGTAGTATGAAACTTGGAAAAACAGCAAACTAACAATCTGTTCAGCTTACTCCAGAGCAGGGATTTTGGGAATCACATTTCCTTTGTCCTTTGAGAACTCTTTCTAAAGGGACAGAGCTTATTAGATATCAGTCAAAGAACCTAACCGGGGGGAGGGGGGCAAAAGAAACCCAAGTTTGTATTATGAACTTGGGATTACTCACGATAAGTAGAGCACTACATAATGGAAAAGATAAGCAGATTTCTGTTTCATGCCAGATATGTAGAACAGCTGCACAAATATTTTCAAAGTGTGATACTTTATTATGACATTTTGTAAACTCTAAAAGTAGGAAACATTGATAAAAAAAAACTACAAGCTGTGCCACAAAGCCTGAAAATAATCAATAATTTGACTTTTACTAAATCAGACACCTTTCTTTAATTCAAGCATACTACTATACACAGCCTCACCTTAAGGATCTTTTGCATGCTTACCTCGTTTGCTTGTAACAACATGCAGTGGTCAACATTGGTAAGAACGGTACATAAGAAAACATAAAACCTCCTGTTGGTTGTTAATATAATATTACTCCTAACCAAGATAAATCATGTGACTTCAGAATCATAGGGCATGCTAAAATAATAGGAGGCAATGCCAGTTTCACATTTCCCTAGTTGTTAAGTCAACTGCCGATTTATTATCCACAAATCAAATGATGGCTGAAGACAAACAGTGACTAAATGAAGAAGTTAGAATAGATTCTACAAGGTTCACTAGATTTAACAGCATATTATGAATCCGCTTGTAAAAAAGTAATTCCTTTAACTGTACTGTGTTTACTGTAGTTGAACTTTATCTTTATTTGCATTTATTAAAGGGCACCAATCATACCTAAAATGATTTACTAAGTAAATACAATATGTGAAAGTTCAAGAAATCCGATTTTTAAAACAGTTAGAATTGTTTGTATAATGTAAATCATCAGCTCACTATACCTTCTGCAAAATCTCCCCTATCTCCACTGCAGTTCTAGCTGAGGCAGGCATCTTGGATTTCACTGACTCCTCCTACCTATATCTTCACAGCCAACTGTAGCTCTGAAATCTCGCACATGCTCAGTTGAAATTCCTTGCTTGCCTAATAAACCTTCTAAGCTATTTTAAAATCTGCCAAACTTCTGTGTTATTGCTGCCACCTTGTGGAAGTTGCTGTGTGCACTTCTCTTGATACTTCTAGAGTTTACTAAAGCTAGGCATTCTGGGTAGAATACTCAGACAGTGCTACAATCTGAGCATGCTCGTGAACTCATGGCTCATAAAAATTATACAGGGTGCTTCTGATATTAATAGTAAATAAAGTTAACACATGGGAAGGGTGGTAGGTTTTTTCAGAAAAGGAGCCAACCCTAGCTTGTCAGTTTCAAAGGGTACCAAATGGTTGTGTAAATGAACAAGAAACAGATAATCTAACAGTGAATTTTCCTAAATATATGATTTCCCTTTAAAAAATTTTAATCACTGTCTACAGTTTATAATTTTTTTAAGTTGTTTTAAATAATTATTGTATCCTTTTGAGCTTCAATCACAAGGAATATTGTGGAAGTTTTCTTTAGCCTTTGTGAACAGTTTATAACTTCCAGTTTATGGCTTCCAAAAATGAGTGTTTGTGTTTCCCATGCCATGCTTGGGCCATTTGTGGTTATGACTTTTTTATCATAAACACAGCAACAAAGGAAAACGATTATAAAGTCATACCTTTTAAACCAGTTCCAAGTGTGGGATCAGTGCAGACTGCTGAAAAGTTAAGAAGTGTAAAAGTCCAGAAATTCTATTTGTTTATTCTTGACTTTCAATTTTTGAAATTTGTGAAACGCCAGAGGAAATTCGGCCGGCGAAAATTCGGCAAAAAAAAACAACGCAACACACGTCAAAAATGACGCATTGCGTCAAAAACATGCCGCGACTCGTTTCGAGAATTTTTTCGCCAATTTGCAAATTTCGCTGGAAATTTTTTTTGTCATAGTAGTAATAAAACAAGTTTTAACTACTCACAATATTCCTTAAATATGTAATTCTAAGTATAAAATTTTGTCAGCTTGAGCCTATAATACCAAGTTAAAGTCTAGGGGTTTCTACTAGTAGATAATAGCTTTATTGCTTTACTGTTCCTTTGTCTTTTAAGTATTTAATCCAAGGTTCCCATTTATTCCAATATTCTTTACTTCTATTATATATCATACAGGTTATTTCCTCTATTTTCCTTTATAATTCTTTGACTTAGATTTCTAATTTACCTAGATAGTATACATTTATACAGTTATCTTAGGTCATATTGTTTTTACTTTTCTATCATGCATCTGCAGGACCTTTGGAGATGCTACTCATCTCTGGAATGCTGCTTTGCTTCATAAGTATTTCTAAGCTTCTATTTTCTAAGCTTTTTAAATGTTTGCTAAAAACACCTGTCTTCAGGCAAATTTACAGTGCTTTCTCTTAGTCTGGTGCACTCCTAATCACCAATGTTTTGCCAGACAGCTAATATCTATGAATCACTTTGATTAAAACGGTGTATTACAGCCAAAGTTTTAAGATTTTGGGAAAGAATATGGACATACAAATATGTTCCCTGTTCTTAATTAAAGAATCTGAAAAATGTACTGTTATTGCTAATGCTGACAAATCATTTCTATTGGTTGTGTTTCATAGGACCCAGAGTTGATGAATAAGTATGTATGTGAATCAGAGAAAGCTGTCTGTTAGGTAAGCAGAAAAATGTGGGAAATATTGTAGTATCTTATAGTATCTTATAAGAATGTTCACCCTGACCGGTTGGTGTTTTCTCTAATCTGCTAAATTTAATACTGTGAATTTAAAATAGAATTTTTACAGATAGAATTTGAAATTTCAGATTGCAGGGAAATATCCTACAAAAATGTATTTTAAGGTGAACATCATCCTTCTGGACAAACATTTTTACAAATCAGTTGTTTTTTTTTTTTGCGCAAAATCCTTAGACTGTCAGACTGTCAGGAAAGGTTCTAGGAGGTCCCCCATAGGCTAAAATGGCAATTTGGCAGCTTTAAGGTGGCGAATTTGAAGGATTTTAAAGGGACAGACAAGTCAAAATATTCAAATTTTTCTATCTGGATCAAATTTTGGCCTATTTGATGGTTGAAGTATCCCAAAATTACTTTGAAATTATGCTTCAAGAGGGAAATAAATTCCTTCCTGACCCAAATGGCAATCATAAAGATTCCCTGGAGAAAGCATTTGACATCATTCATTCAACTAAAATTAATACAATCCAGACTCACTCACAATTAAACGGCATAAAGATACAGAAAGTAACAACACATTCAAGAAAATTACCATATTCCGTTATTGATAGATAATATGAAAACATGAAAACTCCTGACATTTCGCAAAATATCCAAAATGAGGGAGGGTGGGTGGATGTTTCTACCTGCGCAGACGATGAAGTGAACTGCTTCTTCCCCTGACATCATGTCCCTCTCTTGACACCACCCCTGGGCCCCGTCATCTCCTGATTTACTTAAGTCCGTCTCACCTAAAAACAGCTACACGTGATTTTGCCGATCTCTAACTTAGACCAGTATAATTTGGCTGCTAGTATTTTGTATCCCTTGTCATGCAGTCCCTGAGCTTATTGCTCCAGGGCTCCTTGTGTGACTAATGCAGAAGCAGATTCAAAACTTTGCCCCACTTCAGGAACCAAGTGTTAGTATCATTGTTGGTTGCTATGAATTGTTGAACATTTTGCCCTTCTTACTGTATAATCTTAAGTGGCTTTGAATGCCATTCCATCAAAAGTCAAAATTTGGTGTTGGTCAATACTAGAGCATAACCATTAGCGGAAATTGCTGTGTGTAAGCTCTGCTTCACCTTTCACTGGATGTACATTGTTGATGCTAGCAGTAAAAAAAATTGCATCTCCATTTGCATGTAATACAGTACATCCGTTTGCCCCAAGAGCTGCAACTGTTTCCTTTGTCCTGACCTGCTTCAGGGGTTACTTAATGCTAGAATAGGAAAATAAACTTAGCTTGTACCATATTGGATCCATTGGGGGAGATGACTAATTCAAAGTTATTTCACCACTACAATAAATAGCTATTTTGGTAATGCAATGAGACCTGCTGCCGTCATGTTTTAAGGAGAGACATCTGTTCTTAAAGCTCCAAAAGTACATGGGTTGGAAAGTACAAATATTTCATTGTCAAATAGAAACCAGATGGGAGGTAAAATATGTAGCAGAGTTCTCATTAAAGTCATCTGAAATTAAACGGTGTAGGAACCCAGACAAGGCACTTGTTAGAAATGGCCTGTTTTTACAAGCTGATTTTGCACAGTAGGAATTTGAAAATGCATTAGAGATGCTAACAATTTGCTGCCTCTGGAGATCAATTTCCTGTATGATTTGTACTAGCCACGCTGAGGTTTTTAGGGAAACACCTGTTTAGGTTGTCTCTACCATTCATTCTCCCTTGCTTCCTGGTTCCCTATGCCATAAATTAGTTTTTGAGGCCTTAAACAAGTCTGATGCAATTTGTAGGGAATTATCTGAAATTGTAGAAGCCTAGTCAACAGAAACTCAGATCAGCTAAAAAGGATTTTCAGATGAACACTACAGAGATGGACTTATAAATGATCCTGGACTTTATCCTTCTGCTCCCGACCAAACAATGGTGTTTTCTCAAGGTCAGGCCTGTGTTCTGGTATTGTAACTTTTTTTTAACAAAGACTAAAACACCAAGATCTCTATTTCACTGGAGCCCTAGAACAGAACTGTATAGTTATATTTTCTTCCAAGTTTTTTTCCCCTTATTTGTAAATCCTAACTATTCAATGCAAAACAGTCACCCATGCAACCCATTCTGTACAACAAAAAATACACACGCACTAATAAGATACTATTTGTTGGGTACATGCTATTGCTTTTACCACATTCATTTGTGTACTTGTCAGTAGTGATGGGCGAATTTATTCGCCAGGGGCGAATTCGCGGCGAATTCCCGCGATTCGCCGCTGGCGAATAAATTCGCGAAACGACCAGAAAAATTAGCCGCCAAAAATTCGCCGTGCAAAAACGAGTCGCGCGTCGAGTCAAACGACGCGACGCGCGACTCGTTTCGCCAAATGGCGAAAAATTCGCTAATTTCTCTGGAAATTCACGAATTTTTCGGCAAAGCGAAACGCGGCCGTTTCGCCCATCACTACTTGTCAGTTATTTATTTCAGTCTTTAATGGGACTATATAGATTTAGCCAACAACCTGTGTACAAAATGTCTCCTATGTGTATTTGGTTCGTATATTAAAAGATGAAATAAAATATATGTTAGGGGCAGATTTACTAAGGGTCAAATTGTCGAGGGTTTTTAGCCCTCGAATTTGACTGGCGGATATTAACTTAGTGCCTGGGCGGTCGGATTCATCTATGGACAAGTGTCTGAATATGCCCACGTCATTGAGATTGGTTTTCTTAATTTAGCTTTTAAGCTTTTTTTAAAAGTTAAAACATTTTTAAAACTTTAACAGATATTTTTTCTCAAGCTAAATACCATCCTGAAAGTTTCTCTTTCTCTGACTGTTTCTCCTGGGCCCAACTAATGCTATTACTCATGCTGCCATGACTCCATGCCATGCCATATATACTGATGGCCTAACGCGTTTCGTGCCTATTGGGGCACTTACTCATAGGCTGCCCCAATAGGCACGAAATGCGTTAGGCCATCTGTCTATATGTCCTAATAAATGGATTGATTTTTTTATTTATTTTTTGGTTATTTTTGGATTATTTCACTTTATTCGACTTTGAGGGAGTATTTACATGCTTTTTTGTTTAGTGTTGCTCTTGTACCCATGGACTAGAATGAACTGTAAGTACAACCTCTGTTTTTTCATTTTTGGAGCCTTCCACGTACGATATCACTATTATTATTTTTATTATTATGATTGGATATTTTGTCTCCCTTTTGTTTACATATTTATAAATGTTGCCATTGATGTCAATGTTAACCCTCAGTCCCTTGTCATGTATATGTAGGGACCCATAAGTAGCATGGCCCTTATGGCTTCTTCCCTTGCCCTTACTTTAACTACCTGCTATTGGACTAAAGTCCAGATAGCTATAATGTCTCATATTATTGGCTACAGGTTGTGACCCACCCCTGCAGTGCAGTAATAAAGGTGCTTGCAGGGAGTGGCACTTCCTCTTTGGCCTGCAGCAGAGGAGGAGGGCAGTGCTCCATTGAGCCTGGGTGCCAACCGGGCCCCAGAGGCGCTCTACCCTAAAGGGACAGCACACCTTTAGAGGTACTACTACCTGTATTAAGTCGGGGAACAGGGCCCCGTGAATGAGGAATAGTCAGAGTGAGGATATTCCTGTAATAGCACTCTCTAGGAGAGGTGAGATAGAGAGGAAAGAGAGAAAGGGCAGCTCAAAGCCCCATCAAGGAGGATAGTGGGGAGTAGCTCTCCCCCAGGCTCTACCTTGCCTGAAGTGAAGGGACCTCAGATATAGGGACTACAGGAAGAGTATTTAACCCCTGAGTCACCTGAACCTGCTGGTGGGATCCGGACCACATGGGCATTGCTAACCTGGTTGGTGCAACTACAACTCCCATCCTTGTATCCTACCTGAGGGCATAAGCTACGCTGTACCTGTGCTAAGCATTGCTGCTTTATTACCACTGTCTGTGAGTATATGATACCCTGTGGATCTACTTGTAAATAAACCTGTTCTACTTGTTTGTACAAAGAACCCCTGGCGTCCAACACCTTTATTACACTATATGCAGTATTGAGTTGTAGTTCAACTACCTCACACGTGATTTTCCACATAGCGAAAGCCCTACCTGAGAGTCAAAGAGTCGCGTGTAACCAATGCTCTACCTATGCTAGTTTGGTTTGGTTAATATTAGCCAAGAAAGGGTTACATATATTTAGAATTTGTTTCTTCAAAAAGCACACTGATCACTAAAGAGGTTGGGCAAACTTCTCCTTGAATCTCAGATACATTTAATATCTATTTCTATCAATATCTATCGATAGATTTGTCTCATTCTCTGTCTAGAAAGCTAGTACATCTGTATCTGAGGCAGACATCTCCCATTTGAAGTGTTACCACTCAACATTTTTAATATAATATTTTAACAATTGCGAGTGGCAAGCTCTAAAATACACACTTTCAAGTGCGTGCTTGGGGAAGTGTCTCCACTTCACAGTGTAATCTGAACGGACAAATGTTAAAATGCAGACATGCTCCTATAGCTAAGCATGATAAAGCGTGCTTGAAAGTGGATTTGTATTAGGCTAAGCACCATACTTATCCAGTGACTAGACTTCTTCAGAAATATTGTGTGCTGGCTTATCAAATTTTGGAAATTTTAACAAAATAAAAAAATCCCCTTACTGTGAGGGAATACACTGGCAGTATATAAGATTGATATATATGGCTATTGCCACCAGTAACCCTTCCCCTGCCAGCATAAGTATTTGCTTTGGAGCCCTTATTGCCAAACAGTGACCCCCCATTTATTTGAATAGGATGTGCAAATGTAGAATCAACATCACTGACACTCTTTCACTTCCTTGTCAGTGATGCAGTACCTTTGCTAGGAGTATTAGAGTAGAACTACATCAGAGTTATGAACGGGATTCTGACGGATCTGACACACCAAAACTAGTGATGGGTGAATTTATTCTCTGGTGTAAAAAAAAAAAAACGAGTCGCGTGCCAGAAATGACGCAATGCACGTTGAAAACGATGCGACGAGAATGATGGGACGTGAGTCGAAATGGCGTCAAAAAGTGCCGCTCTAGTTTCGCTAATTTTTCGCTAAATTTGCGAATTTTTCAGCTAAGCGAAACGTGATAGATTCGCCCATCACTAACCAAAACATAGGAGTCAAGTTGGATGCAACAGAAAACAAGGAAAGTAATAGCAATGTCGGATGGCGTTGCAGCATTCATCCGTCACAACTGTCGGATGCACAAGCTTGACGCCTGCTTTTTGGTGCACCACGTCAGATCAGGCAGAATCGCGTTCAAAACGCTCATATAGTTCTACCCTTAGGCATACAAAAAATATTCTCAACATATTCACAGGTATGGGATCTGTTATACCATTCATCCATTATCCGTTCCATTCAATGTGGTGGAAATTGGTGTGGGCTGCCCAGCACCTACTACATAGTACTAATGCAGTCATTTTACACCGTTGTTTTGTGGTCCCCCAAATATATAATGCATAATATATTTCCCTAATCTTACATTCTTCCACATTTGAAGCCAATTTCTTCTGGTCCCCTGAAAAACTGTAATAACTGTAAGTCAATTATTTGACTATGCTACTAAATGAAAATTACTGATTAATGATATTTAGTAGGAATGATTTATTTCATAATGTCTGAAAGAACTTGTATATAGTATCAAAATGCCCAATTCTAAAATGAAAAATCAGTAAATTTTAGCCTGCACTTAACTGAACTGATCTGCACTGTTCAGGCCGGGATCTGGCTAAGCCCCACCTATTTGATGTAAGCCCCTCCTGTTTTATTGAAGCCCCTCCCTTTTGGTGTCCACAATTCATGACCTTCCAAGGAAGGATTGCAGGTTTGCAATACAGGTATGGGAGTGGCCATCTAGAATACTTGGGACATGGTTTTTTGGATAACTGATCTTTCCGTACTTTGGATCAAATCTACAAAAACTTAATTTAAACATTAAATAAACTCTATAGTCTGGTTTTGCCTTTAAAGGAATAGTAACATCAAAAAATGTAAGTGTTTTAAAGAAATAAGAATATAATGCAGTGTTGCCCTGCACTGGTAAAACTGCTGTGTTTGCTTCAGAAACACTACTATTGTTTATATAAATAAGCTGCTGTGTAGCAATGGGGGCAGCCATTCAAAGGAGAAAAGGCTCTGTAGAACATAATGCTGTTATCTGTTATCCATTATTTAACCTGTGCCATGTAGCCTTTTTTTTAATTTCCACCATTGCTACAGCAGCCTGTTTATATGTTTATATTACATGATATTTTCATTACTTTAAAACACTTTAATTTTTTGGTGTTACTGTTCTTTAATAAGGATTAATTTTATCTTAGTTTGGATCAAGTAGAAGGTAATGTTTTATTATCACGAAGAAAAAGGAAATAGGGATAAAAGGAAATCCGAATTATTTGGATACAATGATTACTATGGGAGACAGTATTTACGTAATTCAGTGCTTTCCAGGTAATTGTTTTTTGGAGGAAAGCCAACTGCAAACCGTCTCAGAATAACACTGTCTACATCAGGGTAGTTCTGAGTAAGCTGCCCCCAGCGCTTACCTTACTTGTGCTAGAGGGGGTCCGAAAGGGGAGAGCACAATTGTGGTTTAAAAACTGGAAATTCTGCTCTTAAAGGTACCATTGGCGCTACTGAGGCAAGTTTTACAACTGGCACCAGGCCTCTGGTCTACATCATACTAAAAGTTAATTTAAAGGTGAATACCCCCATTAATATGCATATATAACTAACACTCACTAGTGAATTCCCATAAAGCGGATCACGGCACGAGAGACCACCCCTTCAGACTAGAAGAAAAGAATTTTCATTTGAAGCAGCGTAGGTGGTTCTTCACAGTGAGGACAGTGAGGTTGTGGAATGCACTGCCGGGTGATGTTGTGATGGCTCATTCTGTTGATGATTTAAGAGGGGCTTGGATGATTTCTTGGACAGAAATAATATCAAAGGCTATTGTGATACTAAACTCTATAGTTAGTGTATGAATTTATGTAGTTTATGTTAGTGTATGGATGGTCAGTGACAGTGTAAGTGTGAATGTGAATGTATGGATGCTGGGTTTCATTTGGAGGGGTTGAACTTGATGGACTTTGTCTTTTTTCAACCCTGTGTAACTAATAGCATCTTTGTATTTTCTTCTCTTTTTGGAATGACTTTAATAGGTAAAGTTTAAACTTTTGCTTACATGCAGCTGGACACTAACAAGAAGAAGAGAACCTAAGCAGAACAAAATTATTTTCATTAAAGATACTTGAAAAAAAATGAACTCTTTCAGAGTGAATATAATTCAGTTTTTAAAAACCTTTATTCAATCAACTTTTCAGAAGATCTTCAAAATTCAGTTGTTCTTACAACTCATTTACCTACACAAGTGCAGGGTAGTGTACAAAGTGCAATTTTGTATACAAATTGGTATGCTTTCTTACACTCAATGCTGTGCACCCCCCCCC
>CM044432.1:53245072-53255676 GCA_024363595.1 Xenopus borealis | reverse complement strand
TATATATATATAGCCTTTGTCAAAGTTGTATATATATAATAGTCCAGTACTCTCACTCTTCCTCCTATGGTCAACGGTGGGTGCTTTGTCAAATATATTGTACAAACTTCAAATTGTACCCAAACTCCAAAAATATGTGATACAAACTAATTTATTGAGACATCACTTGTGTATTCAATGTTTTGGCCCTCATAGGGGCCTTTATCAAGGTCTGTTTGTATCACCATAAATTAGGGGTGGCATGCCGCCCAGTCGCATTCTGGCATACTGGGGACCTGTGCATCCCCCATTCAATGGCGCCGTTCACCGGCGCTCACGCGCATGCACTCGCTGGGGGGTGAGGGCAGGCACTAGGACTGTGCAGCCTAGGGGCTCCCGCCTGAGAAATCTGGCCATGTATAAACACATACTAGATATGCATATATGAAATAAAGAGTAGGCTGGAGTTTATGTGATTGCCTTATTGGCTTAATTTGCCTTTGCCAACTCAGTGAACTGTAGCTATTAACACTCCATTCCCCTCAGACAAACACTTCCCATTTAGGAAAGTGGCTTTGTGCTATACTGTATTGATAGGAAATAGAGCAGTCGACGTCTGATGATGAGGTCACAGGGAACAAAACTTTCTGGGTCTGTGATGTAAGCGGAAGTGATGTCATACTCATCAGCAGATCCTCTCTTGAAGACACAGTAACCATAGTGTTCATCATATTTTTGCCTACAAATCATGCAAAATCATCAGAAATCAAGGGCGATGCGTAAAAGTGATGGGAGACCGGGGACACAGCATAAATTCTGGTAACTCCTGATAAAATAGGGGGAGTTGACAGCTCTGGAGAAAATCCCTTTCTGCCAGGTTTGATACTATTATTTGGAACTTAAAGTATTCTTTATATGCAGTATAAGCAGTGCCTAGGTCAGCAGCTTCAGGGGGCAACCCTTGGATAGATAGACAATGCTTTTTTTTCCCACCAATTTTGATTTGTCTCTACTTTCATATGAATTAAGATTCCACTCCATCAAAGGTTGATTTAAGGAACCTGATTGCCCTCGCTGTGAATAAAAATATTCATTTTGCAAACAAAAGCCATAATTATAAACATAAATCTACATTTGAAGTGGTAAGTGCCGAGGACTTTTGATACGCTGTTCCTTTGTTCCATCATTGCTAAAGTTAAAAGTGTTGCTTTATAAACAATGTGCCTCAGTGGGTGCCAGACTCTCAAGAGGTATGAGGGATAGAATTACATTTGGGAGCAAAGCATCACATTAGGATACAAGAAATAATGTGTGAAGCTTGAGATTGTGTATCTACTGTAAACCACAAAGTGATGCTAAAGCTGAGCGATTACAGAGAGCCATGCACCATCCTTTCTAAAGACTTCACAGAGCTGGTGTTTATTTTGAAGGAGACTAAAAATAATCCACAACCGGAAATTTCAGAACAAAAGAACAAACACTATTCATTAATCTTTCATTAAGTCTTAAATGTGGCCTGAAGGGATTAAATACATGTTAAAAATATTTGTTTCCACTGTGATATGTTCTCGAAATAGTTACACAATGTAATACCAAGCAGAAATTCATCTCATTTTTTTCTTTGTTGGATTTTTCAGGAAAATCACTTTCCAGTTCATTGAGCTTTTACTGCATGTCCCAGTTCCACTGAAGGGAAATGTTTACGGACAACTGTACTTGAATTTATTGAGCAAGTATCTTAAAGTGCCCTACAGAGTTTCCTACTAAGGGCTCTTCCAGACAAGGAGATTGCAGGGAGATTTGTTGCCTGCGACAAATTGCCGCGTTTTTGGGGCAACAAATCTCCCTGAATCTCTTCCCCCAGTCTTGCGCCCGCTAAAGTTAAAGTCGCCTGCGCCTATACACACGCGGCGCTTTCGAAAATCGCTCGCAAATGCAAGCGGGCGCAAGACTCCCTGCAATCTCCTCGTCTGGAAGAGCCCTAATAGCTGCATTCAGGTCAATGAGTGTCACCTTTTGGGAAAGGGTCGGGTGTTGTTTCCTGAGAAACCCTAATAGTCTCTTGGGAAACTGTGTCCTTGAGATAGGTGGCTGCATTATTCGACTCTGCATTTCAGCACTGTAGAGAAAAAGACATAATAGACAGACAATCTAGTTCCACTGTGTGACCCTAGCCTTAAAGGGGTAGTATACCCTGTTTTTTCAATATCAGTTTAATGAGTATGGCTGAAGTCACTGGTTGTCTATTGTTTTAATTAAGACATATTTTTTTTTGTTATCTATTGCACTAAACTGGGAAAACTGTAAGCTGTGTTTTCAACATCCTTGTTCTTATGAGGTAGTAGAAGATAAAACAAATTGCCAGTCTACGGAGAGACCCTTTGTGCTCCTTTTTTTTTTTCAAAGCTCTGTACAGAAAAAGACACAATAGACATTCTAGTTCCAGTGTGTGACCCTAGCCTTAAAAGGGAAGTATACCCTGTTTTTTTCAATATCAGTTTAATCAGTATGGCTGAACACACTATGATTTTAAGTAAGGCATATCACTTTTTTATTTATTGCAAATAAACTGGGAAAACTGAAACTGAAAGCTGTGTTTCCAATGTACTTTTCTTATGAGGTAGTGGAAGATAAAAACAATTTGCCAGTCTGCTGAGAGACCCTTTGTACAATGAGCTGCACCTTTTCTCAAAGCTTAACAAAGGTTTAGTAGCCTTTATGATTTAAGATTTCTGATTTGTTTTAACCAGGAAGTTGAAATGACTACTGCCATACAAGTCTGTTCCTTTACCTGCGTATAACCGCAGTCAGATCATGTGCAGCATACTATGTTTGCTCATTATCTGTTCAGAGAGATGCCATAAAACTGTGGTTAGCATGTTTTTGCTCCCTGTTATGCTTTAAGAAGGTATCTGGTATAAGATGTCAGCAAGAAGAGTTTACTTTGACTTTTGTATATAAATGTTCAGTAACAAGTTAATTCTATAGACTTCATGTTTTACAGAGTTGGACTGGGAGTAAAAAGAAGACGGTCTTCTACACATACATATATCAACAAGCATATATAAGGTTGTCAGGGCCAGAACTAGGGGTAGGCAGAAGAGTCAGCTGCCTAGGGCGCAATGATTAGAAGGCGCTGGGCAATTAGCTCTTCTGCTTACCCCTAGACTGGACTCAGCTTAATTCAGCTTGAGAGTTATGCGAGTTTCGTTTCTGCACATGCACAAGAGAGCAGTGTTTCCGTGCATACACACCCAAGCAGAGTTACTGCACATGCGCACATGAGCAGAGTCACCACTCATACGCACCCGAGTGGAGTTACTACTCATATGTGCAACAGGGAAAGGGACAGGGCAGCTGGCTGACCTACAAGTTAAAAAAAATTGTGGACAGGGTCCCCCCATAAATGTAAAAAAAAGTATTTGTGGCCACCCCCCAAGTTAAAAAAAAATAACATTGGTGGCCAGCCCCCCCCCCCACACACACACACACACAAATTTATAAAAAAATACATTGGTGACCAGGCTCCCCCCAAAAAAATTTAAAAGTAAAAACAAAGAAAACCCAACCAAAAACAAATTGGTATTCTGTGCAACTTACCTTTAAAGTTTCACAGGCGGTCTTGTTCCTCCTTGACAACAGCAGGTTCTTCGTTCTCCTCTGCGGCTCGGCTATGATTACTGTACCTTCGGCTGCTTTGATTCTGCATAAAATAGAGAGGCCAATTGAGCATTTGCCCAAATGTATAGATTGCACATTGCCAGTCCGAGTCTGATGACATAGACATGTTTTGCATGTTTCCTTCCCTCACCTTACATATAGTTTGCTACATTTTTTTCTTTGCAACAGAGGCCATATACAATTGATTATTATGATATCCTGTTATCTTTAACTACCTCCACTTAATTATGTCGTAGTATGCATGCCTGACGTATAAACGAACAGATGTCTCTGCTACTAGCCAAAGCTCATGTTGCATTTTTTTGTATTCATATGTATCCTGGTACAGGTTTTGGTTTGTTTAGAAGACTGTCAGTATCAAGAAGAAATCCTAGTGTCGACAGTCCTGCATAAATCATCAGATATACAGTACCCTGTTATATTATTAGCAATTCACTGTGACCTTCTTCCTCCCTAATGACACACATTATAAAAAACAGAATGTGCCTACAGGAAAGAGGACTTTCCTTTTAAGTCAGGTGGCTGACCCTGGTGCTGTTTTGTTGTGCAGTTTTCTTCTCAGCGTGTCCTTCATCTCTTCCTGCCTTCCTTCCTATAAAAACGAATCTATAGGCTAACAAATAAACAAAGCAAGTGTTTGGTTTAGCTTTATCTGTGGGAAGACCAAATGAGTTCCATCAGCAAGTTTATCAAGAATCTGCTATGTGCTTGTTTACATTGCGGAAATGGTTCTGGTCTCTGCACTGTTGGGTATGTAGGAAAAGCAGCCAATCTTAAGAGATTATTTTTTTAAATGAAAGTTACATCTGCTTTGGATTGATCTTCCATGCACTGGAATTTAATTATTCTGTCATTAACGTTAGTATAAACCGGTGTATTTACCATTAATTCTTTGTTCTGGTATACAGTTGTTGTTAGATGTGTGTAATTTGTTTAAACTAAAAATTGCTCTAGCAGGCCCATGGAGGGCAGTGCTGAGGTAGAAGTGATTAATGGCTTTACTGACTTTTAACAGCCCACGCATACGGAAAATCCTGAGATTGGGAATTTTGGTGGACTTCACTTTTGCAAATATCAAATGAATATATTGGACTACGGTATGCTGATGAACTTTCTTGGACTTGAATTTTCTTGGCCGGCTAGGCCTTGCAAATCCTCTCACCGGTTTAAAAGTACTTATAGTTTGTGTCACTGTGGTATTGTTCACACTTGATAAAGAGCTGTTAAGCTCGAAACATGTTGGGGCAGATTTACTATTGGTCGAATTCGAGTGTGAATTAACCCTCGAATTCAACCAATCGAATTGTGGTCGAATTTTAACCCTTCAAATTTGAATATCGAATTTGAAGGGATTTACCGCAATTTGATCGATCGAACAAAAAAGATTTGATCGAACGATTAAATCTTTTTTTTATTCGATCTAAAAAAAATTTATAAAAACCCTATGGGAGCTTCCCATAGGGTTTTATAGCAATTCGGTAGGTTTAATCTGGCGAACTAGGCATTCGAATTTAAATTTATAGGACAAGTAATATAACTAGGGATGCACCGAATCCAGGATTCGGTTCAAGATTCGATTCAGGATTCGGCCTTTTCCAACGGGATTCATATTTGGCCGAATCCTTGTACCTGTCCGAACGAAATCCAAATCCTAATTTGCATATGCAAATTATGGGCGGGGAGGGAAATCACGTAACTTTTTGTCACAAAACAAGGAAGTAAAAATTTTTTTTCCTTTTTTTTAACTTCCTGTCACTAATATGCATATGCAAATTAGGATTCAGATTCGGTTCGGTATTGGTCCGAATCTTTCATGAAGGATTCGAGGGATTTGGCCGAATCCCAAATAGTGCATCCCTAGTTATAGACTTTAAAACTTGGCACACTTTGTAATGGCCTTGGCCTTCTGTTTCATTCCATTTCACAACTGTGTTCTGTGCTGGATTTCCTATCCTGTACAAAGCAGAGTTCAGTTTGCCCTTTGCAATGAGTAGGTGCAATTGCACAGTATGTGGCATTCCAAGGGCTGCAATTTTTGCATCCCTCAAAAAAAAAAGCTCAAACATCAGCCCCTTAGGAATGAACCCTAAAATCTTTTTTTATTATTATTATTATTATTATTATTAATAATAATAATTATTAATAATAATGACACATAGTCATAAAGCTAATAAACAGGAAATATTAGAATAGAAAGGAATGACAGAGGAGCACTTTGCCCACTAACAAGATTGACACTAAGTTATTGATGTTGAGAGAGGACCTTTAATCTGTGAAACATCATCTAGTTATAAAAGGGAGAGAGTGGAGATTGCTATATGTTTACTTTGTAAAAAATGTAAAGTTTGGTGATACCTTTTATTGGCTAACTGAATAAGTAACAATTGCAAGCTTTCGGAGCACACAGGCCCCTTCGTCAGGCATTTTGCCTGACGAAGGGGCCTGTGTGCTCCGAAAGCTTGCAATTGTTACTTATTGTTACTTATTCAGTTAGCCAATAAAAGGTATCACCAAACTTTACATTTTTTACATTTTTTTCGAATGGCTAACACAGTACTACATCTCAACAATATGTTTACTTTAGCAAACTCGGGTGATTAGCAGTTGATGATGAGCTGATATGGTCTGATAGTGTGGAGAATAGCTTTGGTAATTGTCCTGTGTCTGTGTCTCAGGAAGAGGTGGGTCTGTCTCTTGCATGTAGTAAAACTGATGACACAGTCTGATAGACAAGAGCAGCACAAAAGCTTAGGAATTTATTGGTACCTGAAGGCAATACAAGCCACTGATGAAAGGCGTTCTCAATGTTAGAGCACAAATTCACAGTGAAATGAAATCCTCCCTGTGCTTTGTGTCTGCAGTACCTGCTGAAAGGATGAAAGCCATTCTAAATCTTCTAAATGCCAGGAGGTTATAATGGGCTGGTGCCACACTGAAGTTTATAGTGGACACAGTCAAGTACTAATTAAGCCTAACTAAACCATTTGAAACTCCTCACAGTTCAATCCTCCATACTGTTTTTGCTTGGCCTGGAACTACCTATTAGAAAAATGAGCATTGCTTAAGGCAGGGCACACAGGCAGATTCGCCTGGCAACTAATCACCTCTTTTCTGGGTGACAAGCTCCCTGAACTGCCTTCCACCTACTAAAACAAAAAATCGCCTGCTGTAATGCACTTGCGGCGCTATGATTTCAGAAGTCGTCTGCAGTTGCCTCACCAGGAAACTTCAGGCAACTTTGGAAATTGAAGTTCTGCGAATACATTGCGCTGGCGTTTTCATATTATAGCAGGTGGAAGGCAGGGGGAATGCAGTTCAGGGAGACTGTCGCCCAGAAAAAGAGGCGATTAGTTGCCAGGCGACTAAATCTCCACGAATATGCCCATGTGACCTTACCCTTAAACAACAGCTCTATCAAATATAAGTAGCTCTAACAAAGGAGCATTACACTATTAGTTGAAAATAGATAAAGTATGTCTGTCTGTCTATTTGTCTTTCTCCCCCTCCATAGCCAAGTCTCAGAGATCCCCTGGGGGGGCAGCCATATAGTTTGGGAACCACTGTTTTAGAGAACCCAATAGAAACCCTGTATTTGGGAATCTGATGAGATTAGCAGAAGATAGTCAAGGTTTGGGAAAGTAAAGTGAAGGTAGAGTGAAACAGTTTATTTTGAGATCAGGGAAGGATTTCATTCATAAGAGACCAATATACAAATTGAATATGGGTGAATATAGTTTGAATTTAATTCAAGAGGATATTTGGAAACCAGTGAACTAATTTACATAGTGTAGCAGCTGATATGAAACTGTGAGAAGAGTAAGTCTAGCGATGAAAGATGGATTTACATGCAAATTTGCCAATGCCTAGCTGATATGTAGGAAAGTGATTTCAATTTATTTTTTTTCCCATCAGTTGACAAAAATTTAAACTGTCCTGTGTGACCATGGGGCAAACTAGTGGCCTTTTGGTAATCCTCTGTTTGACTGAAAATCAACTCTTTTTTCTGAATCCAAAATATAGCTAAAACAATTTTCTTCTTATTAGAATGGTTTGTGCTACTTTCAAGATATATATGTAAAAGTGAAAAATACTTAAAGGAAATCATTCTTTGTATAAGAATTTCATTTACAAGCTGTACATTTTTAAGCTTATGTTCCACATGGAGCTTATGGCACTATAATCACTCAAATTCTTCCTTAGGCAAGTCTTTGGAAATGTGTATTGCTTTAGAGGTATAAGGGAAGCAAAAAAATGTTTTTCTTACAGAATGAAACAATTCCAGGCACTTACTTTCCACCTTTTGTTTTGGGGAAACAATTCCAGGTACTTTCTTTCTACAACTTGTTTTGGGGAAACAATTCCAGGCACTTTCTTTCCACAACTTGTTTTGGGGAAACAATTCCAGGCACTTTCTTTCCACAACTTGTTTTGGGGAAACAATTCCAGGCACTTTCTTTCCACAACTTGTTTTGGGTGCAGTCTTTGTGTCAGATCTTCACATTTGATACAGGCCTTATTGTCAGGGTCATGGTACATGAGACATTGGTCCAGTAAGGTGATAATGGATGGGGTTTTGAGCAATCATCACTCAAAAACACAGATGTCTTCACATGATAATGGTATAATGATATCCATATGCATTTGTGTATCTTTGTATTGGGTGTGTCATTTCTATTTTCCATTATGGTGTTGGGTACAGGCTATAGATTTTAAAGAGCATGTTCATTATGAAAAGCAACTGTGTATCGAGATTGTATAGAATAGTGATCCCCAACCAGTGGCTCAAGAGCAACATGTTGCTTTCCAACCCTTTGAATATTGCTCCCAGTGTCCTCAAAGCAGGTGCAGAAAAACTAAGGGAGGTAGTTACTAACTCGACTTTTTCTCACTATAATAATAAAGAAAATTCGATCATACTCCCAAACCCATATGTCCTTAATTTACCAATAAAAATTGGCCTGAGAAAAAAAAGCGAGAAAATAATGCGTCAATTTGAATCATGCAACTTTTTGGAATTTCTCTGTGATAACCTTGTCTTTATCGAATTTATCGGATTATCGAACAAACGCCAGTGTCAAACAGTCCGAAATTATCACGTATCCAGGTGATAAAAAGTATTTTCTAATTGTTAAAGGGACCATTTGCCATTGACTTCTACATTATTTCGACACGTTTTAGCTGGAGTGTTTTTGGATTTGGATTTTAGCAGCTTCAAAGCATAATAAATCTAAAAAGTTTTTTTCCCCTCTAAAATGTTTTCCCATTTTAAAAACTCAACCAGAAAAATTCTAGGTTTAACAAATAGGCCACTAGGTATACTGCCAAATAGGGTCTCCTTTAGGCTGTCAGTCCATAATCTTGTAAAATGGGTTGGGGATCCTTGGTATAGAAGGTCACTTGCAATTTGCAGCAATTTATTTTTTGTTTTATGCTCTACCATGTAAACCCGGGGTAGAACAAGCAGTGGAGAGGCAGGGCAAACATATTTTCCTGACTATAATTAACAGAAAATTCTCTTCATGCTCTTCATGCTCTTCAGTCAACTTTTGTCATAAAGCAAAACAATTGTTGTTTGCCTGCCACTACTCATCCATAGATTCAAGATGAAACCCAGTATTATCTTTTATTTGACGATAAAAATTCAAACATCTTGTATAAAGAAATATTTTATTTTAATGCCAAAAATATCTGTCTTTCCACGATAATACTCATAAAGTTGTTCAAAGTCTAACATATCTCCTTTATACAGAGACAGCTGCTTGTGTCCTCTAATTAGTGTCCGTGACACGGAAGACAGCAATGTCAGTAACGATAGCTTGAAACAACTGGAACCATTATGTTGTTTGTAGCAAAGCTTCATAAATGTGAGACAAAACAGAAGGTTTCAGCAGTCTGTTTTGTTAATAAGGTTGTAAAAATGCTACAGTATTGGAATGTCCATTTTTAGGATTCATTTTTGCATTACAATTAAAGCCTTTTGAGTAGTACAAAGGCAGAACACACACCAGATTAAACCTCAGTAGTTTAATCAGGTCACACCAATGCACGTTACACACATGCACTAATTATTTATACATGCATGATAATCTTATGACAGTATATATATTGGAAATGTCGATGTTCTGGTAGATTCAGGTAGAGGCTATCCTATAGACGCTACAGCCCAAACCCTCTACTGCTTTAGTACCTGTCCTGTTCCTCTCTACCCCTATTCAGATCCGCCTTACATAATGTAGTAATCTGATTTGAAAAAATGTCCATCAAATTGAACCTTTTATGTATATATATATATATATATATATATATATATATATATATATATATATACCTGTCCAACTGCTATCTGATCCAGAGGAAGACAAAAACTCCAACTGAAGCCTCTCCATTGTTGTGGAGCAGGAAAATATTTTCTTCCTGACTCAAGATGGCAAACGGACCAGTCCCATGATAAACTTTGTACTTTGTCATAGGCACTCGCAGAATATGGCGAAACAGGTCTGAAACGTGATGCTGACATGTTGGTTTCTTACTGTCTCTACAGCTGTTGTTTTAGTTTTATAGTCTTTCCTGAAATGCCATCCCCATATGGAGAGAGCTAATGTTTAGATAGCGTGTCTCAGCTTGTTGAAATTAAGCATACCCGCCAGTGGTAAAATGAGAACATTAATATTTCGTGCAAGATCATGAATTTGACTTTATAATGACTCAGGGGCTTTGAATGAAGGGAAAAAAAGAAACACACACAAAGACCTGGAGGAATACTATACTGTTATGCTAATTAAAGCTGTAGTTTGAATAAAGTATGTGAAAATATTATTTTGGCCAACCTTCCATATGGTATTGTCAAACAAATTAGCACAATTACACTGTCTGAAAAACTTGTTTTATATTAGCTAGTGCCATTTTCTTTAATTACCATGCTAAATGAACATTTCAGACCCCCC
>CM044432.1:53218950-53230338 GCA_024363595.1 Xenopus borealis | reverse complement strand
CATAGATGAGATCTAGGAAAATATTCTCAAGCCTGAAATCAATCCAGGGACCATGTACAATTTTATACTCTTTGAAGAATTCAGTGAAGTAGATAAACCATGCCACAGGGATGTTTCCAGCTTTCTTTCTGTCCAAATAAGTTGTGGAACCAGTTATCCGGAAACTTGTTATCCTGAAAACTCCGAATTCGGGAAGGCCATCTGCCATATTTAACCAAATAATTAAATTTTTTTTAAAATATCTCCTTTTCCTCTGTAATAAAGCAGTAACTTGATCTCAACTAAGATACTGTGTATTAAAATGTAAACCTATTTCAAATCAACAACAAATATGTAAAGCTATTGGTATTATCTAGGTCTCAGAGGTTATTTAATAAAATCCAAATCACTATTTTCTTGAAACCACTTCAACCAAACTCCCCAGTTTTACTGTATTTATCAATAAATTAACTTGACAAAATCTAGGGCAGGAAAAGACTCGATAAAATCATATAAAAATTTTGAAACACAAATATGACACCTGAGAAAAGTTTATCAGATTATCTCTGGAAAAACCACAGATTCTTTGAATTATTTTATGAAGCTCGGCGCAGATCATGATATCTTTCAATTGTAAAACGGACATCTGCCATTGAATTGACCATGGCAGCTTTCAGATGGAGGACATTTTTATTCTGAGTTGTACCAGCATCGGGGTTTAATAAATCACAAAAAAATCTGTTGTTTTTTTTCTGCTAAAATTGTGTTTTCCACTTTAAAACTCAGACCTGAAAAAAAAAATCTGAATTGAATAAATAACCCTCTAAATGTTTAAATGATTTTCAGTAGGATTATGGAGACCAAAATTAGAGAAAAAAAACCTTATCCAGAAAACCACAGGTCCTGCACATTCTAGATAATAGGTCCCATAGCTGTACCTATTTTATGCAGTTGAATAATAAGTTCTTCACCAACTGAACCCAATTAAATATATCGCAATACATGTGCAGTACACACAGGGCAGAGACATAAAATTGAAATTGAAATTGAATTCACTGAGATTTCTATTCCATACTCCAGATACAATAAATGTTAAAGTGGACCTGTCACCCCAAAAAAATATTCAAAATCCTATTTTATCACATTAGTCAAGCAAAATGAACATTAATTACACTATATAAATTATTTTAATCTTGTTTTCTTCAGTCTGGGAATTCATAATTATAGCAAGCAGGCAGGAGCCATTTTGTGGACACTGTTATTAAGACAAGCCTTGCATCATCTCAGAATCTTGTTTGTGCACCAGAATGGGGGACCCAATGTCTATCCCCATTAGGGTTGCCACCTTTTCTTTAAAAAAATACCGGCATTCCTATATATTGAGCTTTTTTCCCTATTAATAACATTGAGATCGGACATCTAAAATACCAGTCAGGCCAGTAAAAAACCGGCCAGGTGGCAACCCTAATCCCCATGTCCTGGCTAGACAATTAAATGGTTAAGAGAACTGGGGGAATGTGTGGTAAGCAGTGGCATCTAGGAAGTGCTGAATGGAAAGTGAAAGTAATTTTCTGCCCCGCCTCTATGCCTTAGGCATAGAGGAGTGGCAGACAATATTTGATTGACAGCTGAGATTTTTAAATGAGCTTAAAACAGCTATGAATGCTTTAATGAAAATTTTAAATTGGATTTCATGTTTAATTTGAAAAGGACTTTTATTATACAGATTTTTGTGTCTCAGTGACGGGTCCACTTTAAACAAATAAATACATTTTGGTGCATATTTGCTTCCAAACTATCTTTGGTATTCTGCTGTGCACAACTAAAGAAGCTTGGTTTATTAAACAAACAAGGCAGAAGAGTACTCTAAGCAGTTCACTTTGCAATCGGCAACAATATTTGAAAATGGAGCAATGTATGAGCCAGCATATTACAAATAGTTATCATGCCGTTCTGAAGAACTGCTCTGGAATTTAAAATTTCCTGTCTATTTTTATGAAGTTTTGATATGCCTCTCTCTCTAAACATGATTTGGCAGGGTCTGCAAATCTTCTGCCAAGGTGCCCTGGCTGTTATTATTTTATATAAACAGGTTGTGTAGGCAAGCATAATCAGTTTCATGACCATGCTCAAACAGGGGCAATTGCCTCCTCCTGGAATTTTGCATACACCCTAACCCATATCGCTGTGTGAATGTCCCATGTTGCTCTGCTTGTGCTTGGTTTTTCTCAGCTGCAGTATGTTCTACTGTGGTTTCTTAAAGAAGAGTCTATGGGAGATGACCTTCTAATAATTCTGGATAAAAGATCCCATATTGTATTACCATTCCAAACTATATGAAAGTGAACGTGTCACCCAGACATAAAAAGATTTGTAATTAAATAACGGCAGGGCTATATTGGGGTAATCCAAACGTTCGCCCCTATGACCGAATGACTGGATTACGGCAGGGCAATGGACTCCAACGGGTCAGTTGGGAGAATATCAAACCTTCCCAATCGATATCATGTCCACATATCGATTGGGAAGACCCATCAGAATCCCCCATACACGGGCAGATAAGCTGCCATAGCTTTATTTAGCTGCTTTATCTGCACCTGTATGGCCACCATTAGGCATAGGGGTGGGCAATTACTTTAACTTTCCATGCTACACTTCCCAGATTTAATTGTACTTCTCACATTCCTCCTTCCTCCTCACTTTCTAATTGTGTAGCCAGTACATGGGCATAGGCAACAGGTCCCCCATGCTGGCACATAAACAAGATTTAGGCATCCAAAGCTTGTTAACAAAATACCTGGCTGTCTGCTGTGATTGCCAACTCCAATACTGAAGGAAACACGATTTAACTAGTATAACAGTATATTGTGTATCTAAAGTTTGTTTTGCTAGATAAACCCAAAATAAATTCATTTAGAATTATTTAGTATGGTGACTGGGCCCCTTTATCATATCCAACTGCTATCTTCAAGAACAGCAGCAAATGCAAGATTTTTTCTTTATGAAAGTTTTTGCAAGCAGTTTATATTATTAGGTTGATTGGTTACCCATGTTTTGTTACACTGAGATGCTCTGGTTCAGCATTCAATTTAATTGAGCAATGTTATTTGGAAATCCACATTTATAGCCTAACCATTGGCCTGTGGGAATATTAGTTTTATGGAAAGATCATTAGCCATGTGTCTGGCTTGAGCAGCTAACAAACCTTCCCTTTCAGTTTAACTATAACCATCTTACAGTTGCCATCATCTAGGAATGATGGGTATCTGTGAAGAGTTAAGCTCTAAGCCCCGCTCTTTAAAATTATTAACGTACCTACTTAGAAAAGAAAAACAGATTAACAACTTGCCAATTGTTATTCCTGCTAAAGTTGTTAAAATAGCTTGAAATGTTGTTTGTTTACTGCTAGCACTGGTAGAAAGCTTAAAAATGTTGCGTTAGGCAGAACACAAAAGAGCTGGAATGAGATTCAACCTTACTCCAGCGCCAGTGACTTCCTGCTCTGCGTTTTATGACACGTCGAAGGGCTCTAAATGGATACAACATCTGTTCCGGACAAAAAACTGATCATTTCTTCGATGCGTATTTATTTGTTACTTATTGCAGATAAATAATTAATTTTAAAGCCTCTTCATTAAGATCTGTCCTGTGACATATACAAACATATAAAACTCTTCTAAGCTTTGGAAGAGGGCTATTTCTAACATCTACAGGTTTTTTTCTTTTCATTCAGTAAAGGGATATTGGTATTATTTGGTAGCTGCGATCAAGCATTGTGTTCCCATGAGTATACAGTTGTGCTCATAAGTACATACCCTGGCAGAATTTATGATTTCTTAACCATTTTTCAGAGAAAAACTTTTCTTTCACTCTTCACTTCTTATGTTCAAACAACTGTGTTTACTCTTTTTTAATCATATCACTACACAAACTACCCAAATGAGAAAAGTTTTTGTGTTGTCATTCATATTCTCTGAAAAATGGTTAAGAAATCATAAATTCTGCCAGGGTACGTAAACTTATGAGCACAACTGTACTTTTGGCAACATTTTAAGTTGTTTGCCCAGTAGACCCAGTAAGAGGGTTAATGGGTTCTTCTGTATTGCAAAGCAAGTAATCCTGGATAACATTATGTCTGTAGTTGTATCCCACAATGGTGTTATCAACGGACATGCCCAAAATATATGAAATAGTTTGGCAGGAGTAGTAGGAGTTTTATCCAGAAAGCTCCAAATTATGGAAAGGCCATCTATAGACTCCACTTCCTTTTCCTCTTTAATAACACAACAGTACATGTAATTTAATCCTAACTAAGATATAAATAATCAGTGTCCAGGAGCCCACCCAAAAACCTTAGACCAGGGGCCCACCATAAAACCTTAGACCAGGGGCCCACTCTCAGTACTAATATTCTTCATCTCCTCAATCAAACTCTATTCTCCTAGTTTGTTTTCTTTACATACTATAATCAATTATTCCAGATATTTAGTCTCTTTGTTCTCATAGAAATAGGGAATGGAGATGAAATAGGCCAAAAGTTTAGCAGCATGAGGGCCCGCTGACACCTTGGCCTACCAGGAGTTCTCCTGGTATTCTGGTGGGCCAGTCCGACACTGTAAATAATTATTAACTGTCTTATTAAAAAAAAGTACCTTGTATTTTATCTGAACTAAGATATAATTAGGCTAAACAAGCCTATTGGCTTTATTTAAAATTTAAATATTTTTTTTTGTATCCTTGAGGTACATGAAGATCCAAACTATAGCAAGAATATTATGGGGCAGTTTTATTGTTCAATTTTCAAACGAAAATCCAACAAATTCGAACATCGCCCAGTGTTTTTTTTCTTTTATAAAAGTGCATTAACTTTATCTGCTCATTGAACTATGGGGCCAGGGAATGTGATTTGATCATTAGCTGATATGTCATAATCTAACAATTGGAAAATAATTCTGCATGATAAAATGAGAATGCGCGGGCAGGCATATGAGCAGCTCTCCTGTATTTTTCACACTGTTTTAATTTAAAAATAATTATGGCTAGAAATGCCATAGTTTGTATACTGAACTCATCGAACCAACCGGCCTAAACGTTCAGCATGACACGCACATGCTCAGTGTGCTCTGGGAAGCAGTTGTGAAGCTAAGCTTAGGGATCGTAACAAATCATTAAGCAGAAAATGATGTTTGCCTGACATGTAAGCTGATGCTACAGGATTGATTATTAAATGACGATGTTAATTGTGCTGGTTTCTGGGTTGCCATGTACCAATAATCTGAATTATTTACTAACCAGCCTTGTTTTGTGAAATTGATATTTTATATTTTTCAGTATATTGTGTGTCGGCCCCTAAGCTCAGTAACCAACAGCAGCACAGACAGGGCTGGATTTACCTAGCGGGCGCCCCCTAGGCCCGCTGTCGTTTGTTGCCCCGTCCCTTCCCTTTTATTTGGTCAAATTTGCATCATCAGGATGGAGTGATGGGAATGGGCACACCCACAATATGGGTGTGGTTGGGCAGCATGCCACCCCCTAAGATCCTGCCACCCTAGGCCCAGGCCTAGGTGGTCTCTCCACAAATCCGGGCCTGAGCACAGAATATGTGCAGTGAATCGCAGAAAAGAAGATGGGGAGCTACTGGGGCATCTTTGGAGACACAGATCTTTACTGCTAAAGGGTTGTGGTTGCCTTGGACTGGTACAGAATCCCAAAACATAATGTACAGCATTTCTACTCAACTTATTTAGTTAATCTTAAATTCTTCTTTAAGGCCTCCTCACCTGGTCTCCTGCAGAAACATGTCAGTTGCTGTCTGTCCGTAAATTTGTACTCAAAGCCTAACATACCTGCACCCATTGGTGGGCTTTGGATGGATGGGGGGTGGAAATGGGTTGGAATGGGACCAGGGTGAGGTTGGGGAGATTGGAAAATGAAGGCAGCTGAAACCCAAGAATCCCAAGGACTATGTTATACCTACCAGAATTAGAGGACAATTTGAACTGCTTTGGATTTATTCTCAGGCCTGAGCAATTTGCCTTGGCTACAGATAACTGCTATAAGTTATATGAGTTTTAAAGACAAAAACAAAAATAAAATAACCACCTTGGGCTATGGGCGTACAGCTTTGCAATTACTTGTTGACAGGGGTAGAGGTTAAAAACACTAAGTGGACTGGGAAATTTACAGGTTCATTTCTATGGTACATAGGCTTTAACAAGAGCCAGGTATTTTCTTCCCCTTGGGTGCTGTGCTTTTGGCATTTAAGTTGTCTGTTTAGATGTATCTTGTTAGGATCTGCCAGTGATTTAGTATTCATGGCTTATACATGATTAACGTTTAATCACTATGGCAAGTCTAAGGTCAGAACTTCATAAAGTACAATTTTATGTATGGCTGTCACTTTAACTTTTAAGACTGGATCGAGATGCTAAGAGAATATTGTGCCTCGGGCAAATTTAAAGAATGCTGATTTAGGGGAGTGTGAACAAAATAACTTAAACACATTGACAAAAAAGAGTAAAGTTACACAACCCAAGACACTTTTGACCTTAGCTTAGATCAATCCATTTCAGAGGCGTATGAACATGCTTTAGTAAGTAATAAACACACAACTTAAAGGGCTAATGTCATAGCGAATTTCAAATTCACCTTCTTCTTCAGACTAGGTAGCAGCCCTATAAAAGTCACTCAAACAGCTCCTGGCAGGGGCATATATATATATATATATATATATATATACATATATATACATACATACATACATATATATATATATATATATATATATATGCTTTGGCAGCTCAGTGAATGCATAGCAATGGCTAATGAAACCCATTTGCAAGCATGACTTCTATTATCCATAGAATGGGCCTTTATAATGTGCAGTTCCATGCATTCCAGGTATTTCAGAACTCTCTGGATAATGTGTTTCCAGATAATACATCCCATACCTCTATTTTGTGTCCAAGGACTAGAGTATTATTATAGCAGCTACAGCAGAAATTATTCAGCAACTTGTGGGCTGTTTCTTTGAGACAATGGAGGAATGAAGTGTTGTTCTGTGGCCCGGCTGTGAAGTTTAAATTTTTAATAGTAGGTGCAGAAGTGACAATGGAGGACCTAGTGCAAATATACTGTATTGTTTTGGTCCAGTCACTCAGAATTACAAGAACCTTCTAAGCCTCAATCATAGACCAATCTGATTATTATTATAATATGAAAATAAATCTAAAGTAAGCTTGTTAACTGTCAACGTGTTATTGAATATTCTAGCAACAGCTACTTGTAGACCAATGGAGGTTCTTTATGAATAAGGCAAGGAGCATAGAGAATTAAGATTACATTTGCTCTTGGGCAAGTTGTCCCACCAACTCACTGGCAGTTGTCCCACCATCTCCTTCCACATTCCAGCTTTTGGGGGTTTATTTAACCAAGTAACTCCTGCCCTGCCTGTGCATTCTAGTGATGCATGTTCCTCATTTCAGGTATTATAGCATTAGATATGCATAAACAGGGGCTCAGATATCATTTCAGAATGCCATGGAGATTATAATGCACCAAAATGCATAAAAAGATTAGAAGTCTTATTTCCCATATAGGGTCAATTTCACTTCGCAAAGCTATGTTTACCCATGTAAAAGTACAATGTTGGACTTTTACATGTTAGAACTTGAACAAATGGCTGAATGAACATGTATTTTTCCTCTTGCAACATGTTCCTTTATACAAAAACAAATTGTATTGCAGCAAAACATCTCATCTCATCTGAGGAAACATTTAATAACATCCAAGAAACACAAGGGGCACATTCCAGTTCTTTGCACATTTATGTAATCCCCTTTTCCATTTGTGTTTCTGTAGTGAAGATTGCAAGGTTAAGACATGGTGTTCTGGTACATCAGGCAAAGCATCCAAATCCCATAAACACAAACCAATCCCCAATACACTTCCTCTCCAGCATAATACTATCAAACTGTATATTTCTGTATTAGCATCTTTATTTGCAATCTTTCATGACCTGCAACAAAGGTATGGGACATGGGAAAGTTCTGTCATTTTAGAACTTAAAAGTTCCTTGGAAGCTTCTGTACTGATCAGTATTTGTATGTAATTTGCATGTTTGACGTATGCTCTGTTTATCGTGCAGCTCTGTGGAATATGTTAGGGCCTTATAAATATTGTTAAAGTAAAACAAAAGTTAAAATCACTGGGGGATGCCATAATGTTAGGAAGAACTCAGTAATTATAACATTTACCTGTCATCTTAGGCCAGTGTTCCTGTTAGCTAAAAACTGTACTGGACAGGGGTATTTCTGTAGAAGTACATTGTCACCATCTTCTTCACCTTCTTCTGTTTTCTCTTTGTTCCAGTCCAGGCAGTCACATGCATGGTAGTGTAAAAGGGTAAAAAGACAGCCTTTTCACTCTACTGCGTATGCACATGCCTATGCCCAGAAATAAGAAGACCAAAGAAGAAGAAGGTCATGGTAGATCATCTTCAGTAGCGACACCCTGGGCTGGGGAGGTTTTCTGCTAACAGGAGCTCTGGTCCAGGATATTAGGTAAGTAGAAAAAAGAAAGATTGTGGGAGCACTCCATAGCTAAATAAAAATGTACTAAAATACAATGGAAGTGCTACTGATCTGGCCAAATTAACTATACATATAGAGGAAAAAGAGGAGAGATTGATCAATGCACATTCCCTGGTCTCCTGTCATATAAGTAATCTATGCAGTTGCATGTGTACAAAGACAGGGGTTTTTTAGTTACAAATAAATTTTGTAACTAAAAAACCCCTGTCTTTGTACACATGCAACTGCATAGATGACTTATATGACAGGAGACCAGGGAATGTGCATTGATCAATCTCTCCTCTTTTTCCTCTATTAGGTAAGTAGTACTGATCCGTGGGGTGCCTAACATTTTGGTACCGTTACTGATTTTAACGTTAGTTCTCCTTTAATGATAATAATAATGATGCTGTTTCTGCTACTATATAAACATGTAAGTCAGATGTTTTCAGACACTGACTAAAGCCCATTTTAAGGCCTTACATTCTATGAGACCCAACCCAAAAATATCAAAGTAATCCCTGTGATTCTGGGTTAACCAATTAGCTTTCTCTCTAAGTCTCATGCTGATTTAGTTCCATGATGGTGTCTACCATCACTGCTTTGAACCCTAGTCTTGGTGTAGCTTAACATTTTAATGAAATAAGCTTTTAGGGGCAGATTCATTAATGTTCATTTTTTTTTCACAATTAGTGAAAGTGTAGAAACCAAGAAAATTTCCAGTGTAAAAGTATTCCATGTAAAGCTGCAAACGTCACGTAAAAGTCAATAGGAGCTGTCCTTAGGAAATGTTACAGTATATAGTCACTTTGAGGCTTTAGAATATTTGTTTTTATCCTCTTGTAAACATACAAGATATTGGGGTAACAAAAAAGTAGGGGAGTAGACAAACTCAGAATTACTGCTGCAGTACAACTTTATTGTGATCCACACACAACATGTTTCAGGAACATTGTTAGGACCATTTTCAGAACATAATATTTACTTCTCCGTCTTCATTGTATAAATCTTGAGTGAAGAAAAAAATTGGAATAAACAAGGATTTTGAGGTTTTAGTAGTCTTATTTGTGCGTTTTTATTTGTTCATTTTTTTTTTACATTTGGATTTTCTCATTAATAACTAGACATCCATGCTTTTTAATATGAAAGTTTAGTTTCAGTTTAATATGTAAGCCTCGGACTTTGTGCATAAGCTTCGCCTTGTAGTCACATATACAGTAGGCCTATGCAATGAATAATTAACCTTCCTATTATCCACTTTCCTTCCTATTCTTTGTCAGCTTTGTCTCACTGCCTAACCACTTCCCCAGCAACTCACACATGCAAAAAGGTACCCAATCACTGATCAAAGTCAATGTTTTTACACATTACTTAACCATAGTGCAAAGGGGGGGGGGGGGCTATCTATCAAACTGTCTAATTAAATACATCCTGTAGCTAACAGGTTACACACATATAAATTCCTTTGCATATTTTATTAGTGTAAAAACTTAGTTTGGTTGTAGGCTTTACAGGGGGAGGACTAAATGTTCTCTACAATTAGTAGTTGCTTCATTGCCTTTTGGCAAAGATCAAGTGTAGTTTATGTTGTTATCAGTTAGGGTAGGGTCCAGCCTACCTGGTAAAATAGAGAAACACTTGGCTGAGGCCAGGGGCAAAGTTGCCTGCATTGAGGTCTTAGCCTTTTTTACCCCGAGGCCTTGCACACCCTGGGGTGCAGTAATCACAGGTCTGCACTATTTACCTGTTTGGCACTTGCACACTTTATGCTTAGGCACTTATGCAGTATTTGCACCTCTTACCCCAGCTTCTTGACAACGGTGGTGAGGAAATTTTTTAAATCTGACCAATAAGCTGGGGATGCATGCAGCCACACATTTTTATGGATTTGGATGCCTATTTATTTTTTAACTCCTTTTGGAGTCCCCTTGGCACTTATTAAACACAGCACTTTTGCATCCGGTACGACAACCACCGGGTTTGTGGCCATTAGGCTCCTTTGTCCCCTGAACCATTGGTTCAGCCATGGGAGCATACTGCTTTGGGACCTTTTTGGATATCCATTGGTTACCTTGCCTTGTAAGCCTTTGGACTGGAGGGGAATGAACAAAGGGACCCCCCGGCCAAAAGGCGTCTGAAGACATTTGGCTCCTGTCAGTGCCTTTTTTTGGGGGGCGGTTGGGAATAAACAGGCTAACCCTAGGCTTTGGTGAAGGGGAGCTTGAAGATTCTCTATTGATCAATTTGCGCCTTTTTGCCAGGTGACCCGGATTTTGGAGTTTGTTTTTTAAGACTAGGTCACAGAAACTTTAATGCATTGTTTTTGCACTTTGTGTTTGCACCTTTTGCATTAGTGCTATAAATAATAACAATCCATTTTGCAGTCAAAATAATACACAGGATGACACCTGAGTGTTTGTGATGTGAAGTGAAGAAATGTTGACAGCTAATCAAACCCTACTGATTGTGATTGTCTAGCACATCAAAGTGCAAACTTTCACACTCCCTGCTACCTTTAAGGATGTTTTGCATTCCTGTGGGCAAACAGCATCTGCTTTTGAGGGAGAAAAAAAAAGATGAGAAATGAGTTTATAGGGGCTGGTTTTAAATAGGTCACATCCATGTTTTTCCAGGTGCTTCTCAGATAAAACTCTCTTTGTAGGGAGATAGAGAAAATCCAGCTATTGTCCAATAAGATTATATAAAGCAGGGCTTCCACCCTTAAGTGAATAACTAATATGATGTATTCATGGGCAGCAGTCTGGAAAGGGCTAAAATAATATTCCTAAAGGGATATTTACTGTAACTAAAAAGATTTATAATACTAACATGATGACAA
>CM044432.1:53101131-53117055 GCA_024363595.1 Xenopus borealis | reverse complement strand
AGCAGCACTATTAACTGATGTGTTTTTAAAAAAAATGTCCCCTTTTAATTCCGTATTTGCACATGCAGTGTTTACTCCCTTTTCTAGTCTTTTGTTGCTCCTGCCCCAAATTTTTTATTTGCTGGCATCAAATTCAAAACGAGCATATATTTTTGAGAGAACAAAAACATTTCTTAGTTTAGTATATTTCACACAGTGAAAAAGTTCCACTTTTTTTGTAAACAGGGTTGTAAAATATTACACCTCCTAGTGCAGCTCCATTCTATTTGCCAGCACTGCGCATGTAGACATTTATTTAAATCCTAACCTGAAAGTGAGATTTGCCTATTTGTCTTAAATGCGTAGGTAAAGCTCTCTGTTAGTATGTGGTCCTCTTTCCATACAGTGCAGGCTCCCCTGATTATTTCAAATGACTTTCACATGGAGCTGAGGTTAGGCTTTATTTCTCTTGGCTCGTCCCCATTGCAACAGACACTTCCTCTCCGCCTTAAAAGGACGAAGTGATGTTCAGCTGACTGGGCTCAAGCCCAGGACTTGATTTATACATTATTTAATTTCCTTCAGAAAATTGAAAACAGTGCTTTCAGGAATGGAAGTTGATAGTTTTCATTTGCTACAGAACTCTTTTAGGACTAATATAATCAGCAGTTGCGCATATCGGCTTGTTTATGGAGGCGAACAGTAATGGAACATGGAGCTAAAGGGTGTTTTATCCATTGCGTGGATTTGCAAGTTCAGTAAACACAGTAACAGAGAAACTCAGACACAGAACAGAACGTTGACTCGAACTGGAAGACAGGGTAGACTATTCATGGCTGAATTCAGAGGAAGCAAAGGTCCAGGGATGGAGTGTTCAGTAAAAACCAGTGAATAAATGTAGGATGAAATGTTGGACAACACAAATATAGCTGAGAGGCACCACTGAAATTGTGGCCTATTTTTATTGCTGACTCAGGCAGGGCACCAGTTTTTAGGCTTATGGTTCACAAGTCATTTACCTTGTGTGTGTGTTTACTAACAGGCATGGGATCAACCTGCTAGCAAATAGAGTAGATTTGGTCAAAATCTGCTCTGTATCTGCTGACATTCTGATCCTGTGCCAGTCACAAAACAAACATACAAGGTGCGAAAGGCAGTGGATTGGCTTTTTTTCACAGGCATATTTATACCAGCGGAGGGCCTATTTATCATTTGCCTTACTATAATAGTCCTGCTATACAGTGCTAGAAACACTTTAATCACTTACTAGTTCCCCCACTAGCACTACTAAACTCTACTTCACAGCATACAGTGCATACCTAGACAAATAAGTGTTAGCATACATAATTACAGGTCAATTTGCACTGTACTATATGCAACAGACACCAATCACATACTATTAAAATTACATGCAAATTTGTAACAATGCAGGAACAACAGGAGCAAGAATGGGCATTTCAGGCCAAAGTTCAACTGTTTTTTTATTGAACTCCAGCCAAAAGGTTAATTCTATTCAAAGTGTAATAGAGAGGTCCCCAATTTGTTTTGCCCCAGGACTGGGGGGTGTCAACTGTGTGCGCCCAACAAATTTGGGCAAGTCAGCTCCAAATTCAGTGCATCCACGTCAGATTCAGTGCGTCCGCATCAAATGCTTGGATCGGCGGCCCAGTTCGGGTATATCCGCAGCACGGTAGACCTCTGGTCTAATAGAAAATCTGCGAGGTTAAGTGGCTTCTGGCAAAATTTACCCTGTTTTTGTATGGTATTTGTGTGTATCTGTAAAAAGGAAATTATGGGATTGTTTAATAAAAGTGGCCTTCATTGCTAAAGGTCTTATCTCCTGTAGCAGCCAATCAACAAAAAGCATTTACCGGTCACTGTTTTAAACCAAACATTGGTTGCTATGATTACTGCTCCTGAACCGTACATATGATGAATAAAGTACCCCCTCTTGCAAATTATAAGGATATTATAAGTTACTGAGCAGTTTCATGACCATATAAAAACATGAGGCCGAAGGCAGAGTGTTTTTATACAGGTCATGGAACTCCGAGGTTTCCTGTCATAGGCTCAATAAATAACCAGAAAAAAAACAGCCACCTGAAATATAATTTTAAATGGAACGTTTTGGACCTGGTTTACATGATGTGTTATACATTAACAAGTACATAATGTAGAGCTGTGAACACCCCTGATTTTATCGGAAGTTCCCAGATTTTCAGCTCTGTCCCCCAGTCAGGGCAGAAATTAGCTAGTGGGAGCCCCTGGGCCCGCTGTCATTTGTCGCTCCTGTCCCCTCCCTTTTATTTGCTCAAATTTTCATCATCGGGACAGAGCAATGGGAAGTGGCACACAGGAAATTTTAATTTCTGAACCAATGTTGGTGTGGTTGGACAGCATGCTGCCCCCTAAAATCAATCACTCTGCATTCCCATGACTTCTGGGTGCGTATACGCAAAGGATTTCAGTGATGTCAGTGGAACAATAGCCGCATTCATAGCATGGTATAAGTGGTTTCAGGAGAGACTTCTGATGACATTATGCCCAGTGACAGCTCTGATTATGTATTAATACATATTACTTAAAGCTCAAATATATTCATCAACTGATAGTTACAGTATAACCAGTAACGAAAAATAATTTCCGTGTGTATAACTAATGAAATAAACCGAATATAAAACACATATGAACCCCTCTAAACTAAGCTTGGATCAGATGACTTGTTTTGTTACTTCTCTTCTGCTCTGAGGCCTATGCCTTATTGCTAAAACAAAATGAAACAAACTTTATTTCCATGTTATGTCATAGAAACAAGTAGTACCCATCCACTGCAACCATGTAACAGACTTGAGTGATTGGGGAATGGTTGTAAACTAGGCTTTCTCAGAAGCAGCAATTACTGAAATGGAATGTTACCCTGAATTTTTTTTCTCCCCACTAGAAGTGAAGGTTAATATAGCCTGCACTCCAGTTGGGGGATCCAATATTTAGCCCCACCAGCGTTTTCACCAACATGGGGAGGAATCTTCTGATGCAGGCTACATGTTGCATAGAGCACATGCGTATAATAAGCAAGTCCACCTCTGATGGGGGGAAAATAATTCAGATGACCTTTAATAACCACCCCCTAATACCACCTGAATAATATATAATACCACCAATCACTGCTAAACCCAGGAAATGAAATTGGAATCTGTATTTCAGTCCTCCTAAAAACAAAAATATACACAATCAGTATGTATGCTGTTTTGCAGCACTCCTATGGCAGAGCTCACATAAAGCAAATATCTAGCATCCAATTACAGGTATTAGGACCTGTTATCCAGAATTCTAAGGTTCTGAGGTTTTTCGGATAAGGGGTATTTCCATAATTTAGATCTCCAAACGAATTACCAAAAAATAATTTAAAGGGGTTGTTCACCTTTGAGTTAACTTTTAGTATAATGTAGAGAGTGATATTCTAAGACGATTTGCAATTGGTTTTCATTTTTTATTGTTTGTGGTTTTATAGTTATTTAGCTTTTTATGCAGCAGCTCTCTAGTTTGCGGTGTCAGCACCCCCATAGGGCCCCCCCGGCAGTCTCGCACCGCTGCAGCCAGCTGGAATCGGCTGCAGCGGCGCGTCAATCAAACACGGACTAGGGTGGGGGGGGGCCCGGCGCACAGCCCGCACCAGGGCCCGCCCCCACCTAGTTCCGTTACTGTTCAGAGCTTTATGGATAACAGGTTTCCGGATAACAGATCCCATACCTGTATTAACATGTAATTATAAAGTGGCAACATATGCTGCAGCAGGGTACAATAGAAGGGTGTACGTCATTACTGAAATTGGTTAAATGTGAATTAGTGTTCAGACACCTGCTTAGTATTTATTTTAACTTCATAGCAGATTACATTGCATTTGCATTCATTACCTGGTGCAGAGCTGGAACATTTTATAACTCATTTTACAGAGATTGTGGAACAGGTCTTGGTGTTTCCTATTGGGCTGACTCTGCATTCACTCCAGCAGCGAGGTCCGCATATGTTATGAAAGTTTGCCAAGATTGCTCGAGCATTGCAGCTAGGTCAGGAAATTAAAAATTAACTCTGGAGAGGAGATCTTACAGTATTTGGCACAGGGGTTTGAATAATATGTCAACCAGGGACTGCATTTCTTCTGTTTACCTTTTCAGGAAAAAAACTGATTGAGAATATATCTGAATGGCCTGATACTCAAACTGGTAACTTACTAGATCATTTTCCTTATTTGTTTAAGGATATAGGCAGAAGTTTCTTGAACAAAGGCTGGGGATCCAGCTGAAATGTTAGTGGAGGGATTTTTTATTTTTTTTTACTGTAAGTTTTTCTTTTGCATTTAAAGGGGGTACAAGGAGGTCGCTTGAGAGAAGGATAGGAAAAGAGAGAAGGAGATAGCATGAAAGGAGAGGAGAAGAGGTGAGCTGGTGGGTTACCAAGTTGTGAACCACCTTACACATCTATTCCAGCCATGCTTTTCCTACCTTTTTGGGGTGCTATTAAGGTGGTGCATTCGCCTCCAGCCATCTTCCCCAGATGGCTTCAAATTTATCAGGGCATCCACGGTCCTGGTATATAAGTTTCTGCTTGGGTAAAGTAAGAGTGAATGTGAGTCTATATGCATGTGTGTAATTATATATTAGTGATTACAATTATTCATAGATTCATTTTTTTTAATTTCTTGAGATAAACATAACTATTTTTTATGATGACTTGGCCAGTTGAAGGCTATGGGTAAGATTTGCTACAAAAATATATTGATGGCAGCCCACCACTCATATTAATAAACAATTGCTTGCAGATCAATAAGACTTGTTAGGAAGAATCCAGTTGGACATACACAGAAAAATCTACTTGTTTAGCAATGTCACCAAAATATTACATAATTTAGGCCACATCATATGATTGATCAGATAGAGCTGATGATTTAGGGAACAAGTGCAGTCTTTGCCCAGAGGCATTTTTTTAAAGCTGGCCAGTCCCTGCCAGATGTTACCAAAACAAATGTGTTGTTCAGAAATCTGATACCTACAGTAGATCTCTACCAAATAAAACCAGTGTTTAAATAACTGTATTTAAGTAATGTGCACAGAAAAAAGTTGCACAGTGTTGAGTAAATCAGAAACAAAATCAGATTAGGAACTATCAGAGATTGTAAAATGCACTCAAGTCAATTAGGTCAATGGGCTTTTTTCATCATGGTCTTTTTTGCACAAATGCAATGGAATAATGCCAAAAAAGCATTTGCGTCAATGGGTGTTTTTTTTTTTTTTTGCATAAATACATTGGATCAATGTGCATATTTTCTCTATATTTTTTAGCTGTGAAATGCCGTTTTTTTTTTTGCTTCGAATGCTTGCCTGAGAAAAATGCGTGCTCATAACTACTTCTGGGGGCTACAAAAAGCAAACTAAAGCTGTGCTCCTGCTATTAGTGTGTGCATTGCCTTTTAATTTACTGAAACAGTAGTAACAGTTAGGGGAAACATCTAGCTTTTTGTTGTGTTTGGTAGCCGAGCATGAGGAGAGTATAACAGTGCTTTATTAGTGCAGGTTCATGCAGCCATTACATAACAGCAGTAACTGTTACTTTCACTGTATAAACAACACCACACTTTTTATAACCTACTCTTATTTCACCCATTTTTATTAATTCATAGCTGTTTTAAGCTCATTTAAAAATCTCAGCTGTCAATCAAATATTGTCTGACCCTCCTCTATGCCTTAGGCATAGAGGCGGGGCAAATAATTACTTTCACTTTACATTCAGCACTTCCTAGATGCCACTGCTCCACACACATTCCCCCAGTTCTCTTAACCATTTAATTGTCTAGCCAGGACATGGGGATAGACATTGGGTCCCCCATTCTGGTGCACAAAAAAGATTCTGAGATGATACAAGGCTTGTCTTAATAACAGTGTCTACAAAATGGCTCCTGCCTGCTTGCTATAATTATGAATTCCCAGACTGAAGAAAATAAGATTAAAATAATTTATATAGTGTAATTAATGTTCATTTTGCTTGACTAATGTGATAAAATAGGATTTTGAATATTTTTTTGGGGTGACGGGTCCACTTTAAGATCCTAATAAATATATTACATATATTGATCAGCTGGTCGATGATTGGATTGGGCCTACAGAGACCAGTTTGAGGACGGGAATGGCTGGGACAAGTAGTTTTTCCTTGAGCGATACTATTTGGAATTGAAAGTATACTCAACTTCCACACCCAGATCTAACATTGAAAAGTTGGATAGGTGTTCACAGAAAGGACCCACATAAATATAATAACATAATATGGCCAAGAAGTGATATGGTCAGAAATCATGTGCCCCTATATAGGGGGCCCATGATTTTTTTACCTTGTTTTTTTCTTGGCCATATCATATGATTCTGGCAATACTATTTGGCTCTACTTGCCATCTGCTGCCCCCAGAGCCGGATTTTAAGGCCGAGTGGTATCGGCCCCCAATTTTGAGTGACCCCACGCATCTGCAAGGGTCAGAGCACTGGGGAGATGTGCGTCAGCAACTTTTATCACCTTGTGTATCCAAACATGTCAATAAGGCTTCTCATGTCTTGCTTTCTATAAAGTTATTTGAAACTTTTTACCACCATTTTCACCTCCCATATGTCACCCAGCTTTTGTATATGAAATCTATTTCAATAATGTACTGATGGCTAATGAATTTGTCCTCCATTATTTTTAGTATTAAGAGGATGCAATTGTTTTTCCTTAGGATTAAATGAAAAATTTCCAAAGGAAGATGATTTAAGGAATCTAAAATTGCTGCTGTTGCTTTAATGGCTTCTAGGCCGAGCTCAAATTGCATGAAAGCATTAGGCATCTCGAGCACTTTAAAGGCTCTCGTTAAAAGGAAAACATTGCCCTAGCACTTTTTACTATCTGGGGTATAATCTACTGCATTATGTTTGGTACAGCTATGTTAATAGTTAGCCAGTGCACAGGGACATTTTTGCAGTCATTAATTGTTCCGCGTAGATTTCATTCACTCACGTAGTCCATTTATTATGCTGCTCTAGCTAAAGCGTATTGGATGTTTATGCAAACTTTGCAGCTCCAGTTCCTGTCTGCCTTGTTTCTTCATAGGCTGACATTTGTTTGGGACCTTTTTACATGCAGATGTTGCTTCCTTTCACATTTCGATGGCGTATTCCCCTAAATGGCAATCTTCCCCATCGGCTCTGCATCTAAAAATAGGCAGGATTTTCATGGCATGTGCCGTTGCAACGAGAGGCCTGAAAAACCTCAACTGATTTATGCTTCATCCTGTCATAGGCATCACGGTTGCTTACACAGAGTAAAAGCACCTACTGCTCTCATGCTTACATGTTGGACATATGAAAGGATATGGGGAAGGGATATTATACAGATTGTTTGAAGCGTGTATTCCACCACAATCTGTTCAGTGGCCTGTAATCCTGTTATAATGGAAAGCATCCTACTAGCTGCTAAAAGATTTTCAATGATCAAAACAAGCCAAGACGAGTTCAACTCTACAGTATTAACAATGGTGCCATTTTTGTGCTACAAATCCATGCCTAGAGTGATGTTGGGGGTTATGGACTATTAATGTTAATAGGATTAGGAAATGTTAAATTCTCTGCACTAATCTCCGAACTGAATCTGTTCCAGTGTTGGACTGGGATGCCAGGGGCCCACCAGAAAACCTTAGACCAGGGGCCCAACTTTCCAAACTATTATTCCTTCTCTCATCACTTAACCCACTTCAAGGTGGGCCGTGCATGGCCACCTTTAGACAGAAACTTGTGCCCCAACTATAAAATGGTAATCCCTATTAAAATGCTAATTCTTCCCCAATGAGGCACGTACAAGAGGTGTAAAATGAAGATTGTCTGAACCAAAGCAAAGCAGATTCTGCTCAGTAACTTGGAAGCGGAGGCAGTGCCGTAACTAGATATTACTGACCCTACAGCAAATTATTTTTCAGGCCCCCAAAATGTTTAGAGGTTGAATTGTTTTACTAATACAGGTATGGGACCTGTTATCCAGAATGCTATGGACCTGGGGGTTTCTAGATAATGGATCTTTCCATAATTTGCATCTTCATACCTTAAGTCTACTGGAAAATCATGTGAACATTAAGGGGCATATTTACTAAGGGTTGAATTTGAGGGTTAAAAACACCTCGAATTCGACCATGGAAATTGTTTGGGAATGAAAATCCTTCAAATTCGAATATTGAATTCGAAGGATTTTACCGCTATTTGATTGGTCGAACGATTGAATAACGTAAATTCAATCGAACAATAAAATCGTTCGAATCGGTCGATTCGAACGATTTTATTGTTCGATCGAATTTACGTTATTAAATTTTAACCATTCAATCGCATTTTTATATTTGATCAAAAATAATGAAACCCAATTTGGTAGATTTGATCTGGCGAACTAGGCAGTCAAATAAAAAGGGGAAGTTATTTGACTGTCGAATAGTTGAATATTCAAATAGATTTTTATTCGAATTATTCAAATCATTCGATTCAATCAGATTTTCAAAATTCACTGGTCAAAGTGGTCTTCAAAAACATTCGAAAATTCAAATTCGAAAGTTTTTGAAAATTCGATCGAACTTCGAATCCTTCATATGAATTTAGTAAATCTGCCCCTAATTAAACCCAATTGGCTGGTTTTGCTTCCAAGGATTAATTATATATTATTTGGGACCAAGTACAAGCTACTGTTTTATGATTACAGAGAAAAAGGAAATCTTTTATAAACTTTGGATAAAATGGAGTCTATAGGAGGTGACCTTTCCGTAATTTGGAACTTTTTGGATAATGGGTTTCAGATAACGATTCCCATACCTGTGTTTATTGAAATTGTTTATGAATTAGGGCCATGTGGGGCCCCTATACCTCCTGGGTCCCCCTGCTCTGCTTCCTCTATAGTTAGATATTTTATTGCAGAATTGATTTTTTTTTTCATATTTGGCATGGTGCCCTTTCATGGCAGAAAAGGGTTTCATAAGCTGAATAACAAAATTTCAAGATGTATTTGTGGCAATAAACATTTATTTAGCAAGTGAATGCAGCTTTCCAACTGCTGAAAGCCTAGAACAATAACACCCAGCCTTAGTGGATATAAAGTTGTAGTATTCTCAGTATGCTGAGAATAAGTCTGCACCAGCTGAAGAAATGCATATGAACTATAGTCACTAAAATAGTGAGTGGCAGAAAGAGGTGCCAAAACAATACGCTTGTCTAGACAACAGAAACTGTCCCAGAAACTAACAGCTGTCAAGGGAAATGGCTCCACATGTATTTACTAGTAAAAAAAAAAAACATTAAAGGTAAATGACTTTGAAGCCCAGTCGTTATTGTTCAGTTGGTTTCAGGAGAGAAACTCGGCTGCACTAGGAACTGGCCCCCAGCCTTAGAATCCTCATCGGTCTCTGTATTTGTGATACATTATGCAGACATTCTTCCTGTATGCAGATGATGGCAGAATAATATCACACACAAAGAGGTTTCCAAGAGGGGAAAACACAGCTTAAACTAGGCACATTCAAGAAAATCAAAGTAATGGTATGCTAAAAAAAAACCACAGAATAATATATATTATGATACTTATTTGGGACAGGAAATACTCCAATTATGGGGCTAAAACTGACTGCCAAGGTTCTAAACCTTCTGTGCTATTAGGGCAGAAGCAGATTCAGGGAGATTAGTTGGCCGGCCACAAATCTCCTCTACTTTGGGGCGACTAATCAGGGCCGGGACGTTAGGCAGAGTAGGCACGTGCCTAGGGTGCAAAGCTGGGGGCATCAGGCACGTGCCTTCCAAACACAATACTTATCCATCCCACTTATAATTGCACCATTACACCAGTACATAAACTGCCAATGCATCTGGTTCAGCCAATTAAACTTACTTGGATATAAAGTGTATTAAAACTAGGAATCCATACCAGAAAATTGCCTCCAGCCTTGGAGGATTTTGGGAACCCTGAAAAGATTGACACATCCATACTTTAGGGCAGTAACCCGATTGGCGAAACAATGCGAAAGTGGTGTTTTAAAGGACAACCTGAAGGCCACTTTGTGGAGAATTGCTATTTGTTCTTCTAGATACAAATGAAAGCCCATCTTGAGGGTCAGTTAGGATGAGATTTGCAGTTCATTTGTATTTGCTGTAAATATTGTTAGAATTATGGCTGAATAACTGATAGCAACTCATATTGTGTCTGGAATTCACCGCAAACTTTCACTCCGTGTCATTTAAAACATCTTGCTTTTATTTCGCCTTCTTCAAAGCACACATTATTTGGCTACATTACAGTGAAAAAACTGCCAACGCATTTCGTGACCGCCTTGGTCACTTCCTCAGGGCATCAAGCACCATACAAATTGACAAAGCTTTATACAAAAAAGACAAACTTCTGTTCACATCTCTTAAAGCTATATAGTCATAAAAACCAATACTTTTCTATAAAAACAAATTAGTGTTCTTAAGCTCTATTTAACACCAACCTCTACCCGGAAAAGAGATAGTTTTTTATTATTTATTTATTTAAATACTCTATGTATTCATAAATAGTCTATCTCTGTGTGACTTCTTCCATTCATTTCAAGGGAATCTATATTATTTTTCCCATTTTTCATTTTACTAATTCTCTATAAAATATTTAATTTCCCATTCTTTATTTAAACCTGCTGAATAACTGATACACTGATATTTGTCCAGATCTGTATCCATGCTATGAGCTTAGAGGACTTAGGTGCTCCATGGTAGGCTTTAATCAAAAGAAGTTGGCAACCGCTATTTCAGGGAAATTTGGAGGGGGCCTACCCAATTCCAATACCCCATACAGAATACTTAATAGCAAAAACCAAACCACATTATATCCTTCCAGAAATGTATCATGTTTTCAATACATTCCAGCCATAATCCCCCACTATAAAGCATGTTTTTACAGAGTACCATTCCTCATAGTACATCTTTTCAGCAGAATAAGTGAATATCTTTATCAAGAGCACTCAGTTCAGTTATTTGCTAGTATGTAGATATATATCTTCTCTGAAGACATTCCGCTAATACAGTACAGCTTTGACAACATGTTTACATACTTTAATGACAGGAGAAAAATTCTGATAATTGGATGCGTGAGATTATGAAGGAAAAAGGTCACCCTTATTAAGATAACTTCTGGGGCCTAAAGTAACCTTATGAATATTAGGCCTTGTTTATTAAAGAGCAAGGTAGTGTACAAAGTGCACATTGTTTTGGACTTCACACCTTGCTCTGCACTTAGAGGTTAGAAGCACAAGACTTTCTCTCAAGAATGGAGCCTAAAAACCTATTCCTCTGCCATGAATATAGCTGTGATGTATTGATGATGGTTGGTGAAGAAGCAGTAAAAGATTCTGACACACCAGTTAAGTCAACTAGCGTAATGTGCAATGGAGTCTTGGGCTTCCTTGTAACAACACATGGTGCAGAGTCTTTTCTTTTTAGGGATGCACCGAATCCACTTTTTGGGATTCGGCCGAATCCCAGAATCCTTCGTGAAATATTGTCTGAATACCGAACCGATTCTGAATACTAATTTGCATATGCTAATTAGGGGCAGGAAAGGAAAAGGTGGGAGTAAATGTTTTTTACTTCCTTGTTTTGCAACAAAAAGTTACTTGATTTCCCTTTCCCAAAACTAATTTACGTATGCAAATTAGGATTTAGATTCCGTTCGGCCATGCACAAGGATTAGCCTGAATTGGAATCCTGCAGAAAAAGGCCAAATCTCGAAACTAAATCTATGGATATCCAAACTGGAGAACTGCAGATCTCAGTATTCTCTTATGGTGCATCCCTATTTCTGTTAAAGACTTTTCCTACATTCCTTGACTTATAGAGGTCTAAGTGCAAAGACAAAGTGCCTGGAAATGCCTTCTTCCTTGCATCCATTAGAATTGCAGCATATAAAATATTACGCGGGTTCGCCTCATGTCAAGTGTTTCATATGCAGCCATTCTGTTGAATCTGGAAAGGAAAGTAAGTTTGGGCGCATTTTCGCCTGCAGGAGAGGAGATTTCCAATGCATTTGCTCCTAGTTTTGGTCGACTCATAGTTGTAGTGTTTGTACAATGTAAGCAATGCTCCCTCTAAGGCAGTGGTCCTCAAACTTGGCCCTCCAGCTGTTAAGGAACTACAAGTCCCACAATGCAATGATGGAGTCTGACAGCCACAGTCAGGCAAATGCATTATGGGACTTGTAGTTCCTTAAAAGCTGGAGGGCCAAGTTTGAGGACCACTGCTCTAAGGTGTGTGCTCATGCACGCACACACAAATTTTAAGGCCAGCACACACACATACCAAATTGACATTATCCTTATTCAGTGTGTTGCATGGATGTCCAACCTGCAAGACCAACACATGTTGGAGAACTGCAGATCTCAGTATTCTCTTATGGTTCCTTAAAATAAAAAAACCCAGTGCACCCCAGTTTTCCTGCATAGAAAACAGAGTTTTCGAATACATTCAGACATTGTGAAGTTTATATTTTTGCCATCATTTTGTTTGAAATGATGTTGAAAAGCTAGTAAGAAAAAATACGGTTAACCAACAGTTGCTAAAAAGGAACCTGGGAGTTGTAGAGAGTGCTCAGCATAATATATTTGATAATTCTATCCCTAGAATGGCTAATATGATGCAAACCTTGCACTGTAATTAGCCAATAGACTTTAGATCCTGTATTTCACTTCCTTCACTGACTCCCAAGTCACACGGATGCAAAAATGATACCTTTATTTACGTCTTTTTTTTCTTTTTGCATACCATTCAGAGTAACACACAAGAAGTGTTATAATTTGTACATTTTGGAAAAATTACATGAGGAAACAAACCTTCCTAGGCAAGTTGGAACCAGTGGGAGAAATCTCTGGCCTAAACCCTCCCCACCTGTTGAATGTGAACTTAAAACATAGCTCTTTAGAGGATTCCACACGTTAACTCATTCTTCATCCAACTGCTGTCACCTTGACTTTCTGTTATACTAAATTATACCTTTTCAGGCATGCTCAGCTTGGGCAGCTGCAGAACTATAACTCTTGGATGTGGGAACTAACAACAGGCAGCTGCTGAAAATGAAATATTAACTGACAAATGCATTAGCCTTAAATTGGTTCTGTGAACATTCTTATTATCTCTCTTGGACATTATTATAAACTCTGGTTACAGCTGTGACCCAAATACAGATGAAGCCTTTGCACAAATAATTTTCTTTTGGATCCAGATGAGCATGGCGCGTTTTGGACCTGCGCTCCCCTGCGTTGCGCTTGGCTGCGTTCAGCCGCAGGGGAGCACAGGTCTAGACGCACCTCATTCTTTTCAATGAGGTTGTACACACGAGATGCGTGTAAGCGCCGAACGCAGGTTGAGACGCAACATGCTGCATTTTTCCTGCGTTTGGCGCCTACATGCGTTCGTGTGAGTACAGCCCCATTGAAAATAATTGAGTGCATCTATACCTGCGCTCCCCTGCGGCTGAAAGCAGCAAAACGGAACGCAGGGGAGCGCAGGTAAAAACACCCGTGTGTAAGGGCCCTAAAGTGGCAGGTGTTGTATCTGAGGCATAGCGTGAAGCAAAATAGCAGCCAGGTTTGTATGAATGCAACACATTCTAAGGGCTCTTACAGACGAGTATTTTTTTACCTGCTCTCCCCTGCGTTCTGGTTTCATGCGTTCATCCGTAGGGGAGCGCAGAAGTAGACGCACTGAATTCTGTTCAATGTGGCTGTACTCACACAGACGCTTGTAAGTGGCAAACGCAGGTAAAATGCAACATGCTGCATCCCAGCCTGCGTTCAACGCTTACATGCGTCTGTGTGAGTACAGCCACATTGAACAGAATTCAGTGTGTCTACTTCTGCGCTCCCCTGCGGCCGAAAACATGAAACCGGAACGCAGGGGAGCGCAGGTAAAAAACGCTTGTCTGTAAAAGCCCTTAGGCAGGGTGGTTTTATTGCTGGTAACACTGAAATGTTCAGTTCTTGATGGCCTTTGCTTTTGGTACTAGAAAATAATCTCTTTTACTGGTGGATTTGGGCAAAAAGTATGTATCAGATGAAAACTAACTACTATGCACTCCATTAGAGAGGTGGTTCACCTTTAAGTTAACTTTTAGCATGGTCAAATCCAAGCAACGTTTCAATTAGTCTTCCTTTTTTTTTAATTATTTGTCTTCTTCTGACCAGCTTCCAGCTTTCAAATGGGGGTCACTGACCCCATCTAAAAAGCAAATGCTCTGTAAGGCTACACATTTATTATTATTGCTACTTTTTATTACTCATCTTTCTAATCAGGCCTTTCCTGTTCATATTCCAGTCTCTTATTCAAATCAATGCAGGGTTGCCAGCGGAATTTGGACTCTTGGAACCAGATTGCTGAAATCACAGACTGGAGAGATTCTAAATAAAAATATAACTAAGAAAAAAAAAACCCACAAATAATATAAAATGAAATCCAGTTGCAAATTGTCTCAGAATATCACTCACTTCATCGACTAAAGGTGAACAAGTTTAATTCTGGAGATTATAACTGGGGATTAGGTGAGAGAGCACAGACTGGACATCCTTTAGTTTATTCATTTAGTCTGTCACTTAGTATGATTGTTTCTACTGGGTGTATCATTGTGGAGTTATTAAAAAGAACTCAAGCAGCATGAAAGCCTGAATTAGATTGTCACACAGAGATACTGTCTTTCTCCTTTAGGGAATGTGAGAATGGAAATTTCACATTTCTTGGCAGGAGAGTCATAAACCAGCGGATAAAAGGAATGAGAATGGAAAAGAAAAACTTCACCTTCAAGGTATAGAATTTCTCATGCTCCATCAGGAATTCAGTTTGTTTCATTGCTCCTGTAAAAAGCAGCCACATGGCATTAAGTGTAATATTGTTGCATGACAAAGCCAGCTAAAGGCTCACCATGTTTTTGTGAAAGCTTCCTAAATGTGCTGTTAAATCCTCTAAAATGCAACTTAACTACTTTGGCTTCCATGGGCCCCGCAATGAGCAGGGCAATAGCAAATGCACAAACAGGGAAAATATGCCAAATGGGCAAACAAATAGGTCTCAGCTGGTCCTTTGCTTCACAGAGATGGTGCACCGTGAATATCAATCACTGTATTCTCTGTTTTACTGAAAAACCACAATATCTCTTTTCATTCTGCAAGCTCCTTTCCCCAGAGCAATGTCTCTTTATGTCTTTAGATTAGAATGACACCAGTCCCAGTCTGCTTCCGCTGTCTAAAGCCCAGAGAGCTGAAAAAAAACAACATATTCAGGCCTTCAAAAAAAAAAAAACCTCTAACCCGCTATTTGTTTCCTCCCCAGTTTTGTATTCCAAACGGAATGTGAATTATAAGGGAAGTCAATAGGATGGAAAAAAGCAAAGCTGCACCAAATGGAATACAAATTATAAGGAAAATCAATAGGATGGGAGAAAAAAAGCAAAGCTGCAGCCAATTTTATTTAAAACCAGAAAAGTCTGAAAATAACAACAGCTTTATCTGTGTGAGCCCCAAGCTGGAGTTGGGAAGCGTAGTGATTAAAGGTTCACCAACTTTTGGTATGTTATATAGTGGCTAATTCTAAGAAACTATTCAGTGGGCCTCCATTTTTTCTTTTTTATAGTTTTTATATGAATGGCTTTCTTCTTCTTCTTCTGACTCTTTATAGCCTCCAAAAGAGGGGTCACTGACCCATCTAAAAACCAAATGCTCTGTAAGACTACACATGTATTGTTATTGCATCTTTCTGTTCAGACATCTCCTAGTCATAATCCAGTCTCTAATTCAAATCAATGCATGGTTGCTAGAATAATTTAGACCAGTGATCCCCAACCAGTAGCTCGTGAGCAACGTTGCTCTCCAACCCCTTGGATGTTGCT
>CM044432.1:53061705-53074353 GCA_024363595.1 Xenopus borealis | reverse complement strand
AATCTGGACAAAACATATACTTAAACAAAAAAGTTCAGACTCCCAAATTGGGTGCAAGTAAAAAAAGTCCTTTATATGAGATATTTGCTGCAATGTTTCAAAGCTCCCGCTTCTTTGTCAAGCATTACATAGTATCATGACATCACTTCCTATTTAAAGGTTCCTAATTAACACACTCAGCAGGTGAAACCCAATGTTATCTATACAGTCATTAAGTACAATCAATAAAGTCCAGATCATGCATCCTATCACATCTTATGACATTAATATGTTAAACCTGGAGAGGCTTAGATAGAAAAATAGTAATTCCATGTTTGTTATATTACATAGTCCCTATCACCATCCAATGTATACAGATTAACATTCACATAAATGCATGTAGGTCATACTCCCTATTGAGTCCCTTAGGATGTAGAATCTGTAGTGTATGTTTTCAGAATGTATCCCTCCTTTGGAGCAACAAGAGTATGTTGTCAATTTCCCAGTAACCCCTGGTCATGTGCCAGCACTTTAGGAGGGAACTGCTTTCTGGCAGGCTGTTATTTTTCCTTCTCAGCTGAATGGAACGCAGTGGGGCATGGGTTTTTACTATTGAGTGCTGTTCTTAGATCTACCAGGCAGCTGTTATCTTGTGTTAGGGAGCTGTTATCTGGTTACCTTCCCATTGTTCTGTTGTTAGGCTGCTGGGGGGAGGGGGGGTGATATCACTACAACTTGCAGTACAGCAGTAAAGAGTGATTGAGGTTTATCAATCTAAAAAAATCTGTTTGCTCTTTTGAGAAATGGATTTCAATGCAGAATTCTGCTGGAGCAGCACTACTAAAAAACATTTTTTCCCATGACAGTAAACTGGATGTGTTCAATTACATTGTTTTACATTGCTTATCTTTCTGTTCAGGACCTCAGTTACTTATTTTTCATTCTGAACTCCAAACTGCTTCCTGGTTTCTGATAGCAGTCTAAATTCAGAGCTTTCATATTGCAGAACAAAACATTGTAAAATATGAAAAATATGCATATTGCCTTTACCACTGCATTTTAAAAGTTAGATAAAAAATTAAACTTTTAAGCAGCAATTCATTTAAGGCCCGACTTTACAAAGTCTGGCATCATGCTGCTACACCTGGTAACATTCCATGCTCCCTATATTTATTTAGGCCAATGTAAGGGTTTGGGGAAAATATTGTTACTACATTTGAGTAAAAAATCATTGTGGTCTGTAACAAACATGAAAAATGTGAGTGATATCTCTAACACATTTTCAATTAAAGGAAAACTATACCCCCTGAACAATGTAGGTCTCTATAAACAGATATTGCATAAAACAACTCATACGTAAAAGCCTGCTTCATGTAAATAAATCATTTTCATAATAATACACTTTTCTAGTAGCATGTGCCATTGGGTAATCATAAATAGAGAATTTCCATTTTAAAAAATAAGGACAGCCTCCTGGGATCCTAGGATCCAACGGTGCACACAAACATACCAATCAAGCTATAAAGTTAGGTCACATGAGCCAATTAACAGACAGAGTTGTGTCTTTACAGTTAGAGTTGAAATATTTCTGCTCAGGTGATCTCTGAGGCAGCACACAGACCATCACAAAATGGTGGTTCAAGGCAAGAGATGTAAAAGGGCAATATTTACTTAAATATATATACCAGGTAGGTAAGATTCTTTAATATGTCACTTGATTTGATATCAACTATCTATTGCTCAAAAATTCATTTTTGGGGTATAGTTTTCCTTTAAGTAATAATTAAGTCCAGGTTTAGGCCCATCAGTAATCCAGCCCATTTAGCAACCAATCCTATTGGCAGTATTCCTATTCAACTACTAGTTAATTTAAAAAAGGGACTTAAAGGAAAAGTTTAAAACTGGGTAAATAAATAGGCTGTGCAAAATAAAAAATGTTTCTAATATAGTTAGTTAGCCAAAAATGTAATTTATAAAGACTGGAGTGACTGCATGTGTAACATAATAGCCAGAACACAACTTCCTGCTTTTCAGCTCTCTTGGTTTCCACTTACTGGTTATCAGGCAGTAACCAATCAGTGACTTGAGGGAGGGCCACATGCTGAGGATCAATTACAAACTCACTGAAGTTATGTCCCATTTGGCCGTCCTTCAGGTTGCTGACTAACTCAGAGTTAGAGAGCTGAAAAGCAGGAAGTAGTGTTCTGTTTTTATGTTAGACATCCAGTCACTCCAGCCTTTATACATTACATTTTTGGCTAACTAACTATATTAGAAACATTATTTATTTTGCACATACTATTTACGCAATATCTATTTTTACACTGAACTGATCCTTTAAAGGAGAGCTAAACCATAAAAATGAATGTGGCCAAACATACCATATTTTATATACTGAACTTATTGCACCAGCCTAAAGTTTCAGCTTGTCAATAGCAGCAATGATCCAGGACTTCAAACTTGTCACAGGGGGTCACCATCTTGAAAAGTGTCTGTGACACTTGTTGATAATTGTTGATGTTAATAAAGTTTGTCATAGAAAAATAAGCAGATAGGTGGGGCCAGTTTCACAGTCAGAGGAGATTGAGCTGTACAGTCAGAGAGCCATGCTTCTTTCAATAACTGTCTTTTAATAAACAAGTTGCTGTTACAAAATCCACAATCTCATTATTAAGGAGTACAACACAGCATTCACATGCTCAGTAGGCCCCCGAGCAGTTGTTGAGAAGTTAAGCTTAGGGTTTGTGGCAAATTATTAAGTAGAAAATGAGGTTGGCCTGTAATATAAACTGATGCTACAGGACTGATTATTAAATTATGATGCTAGTTGCACTGTTTTCTGTGCTGCCATTTAGGAATTATATGTATTCATTACTAATCAGCCTTATATTGTGACATTTATATTCTATGTGTACTGTATATTGTGAGTGGGTACCTAAGCTCAGTAAGTGACAGCAGCACAGAGCATGTGAATCAGTGAATCAGCAGAAAAGAAGATGGGGAGCTACTGGGGCATCTTTGGAAACATAGATATTCCCTGTTAAATGGTTGTGGTTGCTTGGGGCTTTGGTTTCCTAGAGCTGTTGCAGAAGCACAAAACATAATGTACAACATGCTGACCTACTTGTTTAGTTCTCCTTTAAACACAAAGCAACAAACTCCAGTGTGTTTTCTTTGTTTGGGACTACTGCTATATGGAAGAATTTGGAGATCTTCCCAAATATTTGTACAGGAAAAATGTATCCTAAAGAGGTCATGCGTTATGTTCCCAGAGGAGCATTGCCTCATATAATGAAACATTAGTGCATCATTTGAGGGTATTAAAGCATTCTTTCATCCTTTCCCAGGCACATAAAATAATCAGAATAAATTGGCGCTTCCCTGTGAGGTCATAGCCCCACTGACTGGTCTGATTAACTGGTTAATGTTAGCTTGGGGTGTTCATGGAAGACATCTGTGCTTAAGAATTTCAAATACTACAGCTATTTTACTTGCAAAAATGTTATCCAACCTTTGCACTCTTCCACATTTGTATCCAAAGAAGAGTATAGCTCTCCTCTTGTATGTAGGGCTGGGAAATTACAACAGCTAGACTACACAAATTATTATTCAGGATGAACCCAATCCACTATTTTGATATTTGGCTAAATCCTTTGTGAAGGATTCAGCCAAATACCAAACCAAATGTAAACCCTAATTTTCATATGCAAATTAGAACAAGGAAGGGGTAAATAGAGGATGTAAACTTTTTTTAAACTTCTTTGTTTGTATGATAAAGTCACATGATCTTTAGATTCTGTGCAACCCTAATTATTATGCAGTTGGGGAGATGACCCCATTTATTGTGTCTACCTGTGCATCAATTTTTCAGGGGGAAAGGCACAACCCACCCTAACTCAGAATAATGCCCCCTGCCTATTGTGCTTCAATAGTCTTTGCTCTTTAGCTGTCTGGTCTATGCTTTTTTAAATTGCATTTGTTTCATGGCCCCAGAATGGCTTTAAGGGGTGGGTGGGTGTGTGTGTGTGTAGTTAGAAACTATCACTACAATATAAACTATAACAATTTTTCACATTTGATGAACGACCTGTGTCCCTCTAAGTGCTGCTAAATTATAAATTCCAACATCACGGGTTCCTTGAAGCTGAGGTTCAAGAACAGCTGGAGAGATGATGTTTGCACATCCCAGAGGGAACTACTGCAGAATTCCTGTATTATTTTTATTTTGTTCTGACAATAGGCAAAGAGGAGTTAAGAACTGGGTGCAAGACATCTGGTTAGAACTGGTCCCTGGCATCAGGTGCATCACTGTACGTGCTTATATCCACAGGAATATATGGATATTGGGCAAGAACCTCATTATCATAATTCCCTGTAAGAAATAAAGTAACAATAAAGATCATGCACTGAAACATAATTGCAACCAATAGTGAACATCTACATTCAAAATTTTTCTTACTAATTCTATTTTCAGTACATTAACCAAACATGTCTAATAGACTTAAATTAATCTCCTTATATTGTCTTGCGTGTATATCAAGAACTAAAAATGATATGACCTTCCCTACAAGCACCAATCTCTTCACCTCCTTGCTTTTATATTTGCCCCTCCAATACATGCCACTTCAGAACGGCACTGTTTTTGGCTTCAGTGTTTTGAGGATTCTATAACAAACACTGTGGTTTATTTGAGTGCTTAGGGCAATAAAACTATAGCAAAAGGCTCCAAGCTTGATGTCTTTGTGTTCCACTTGTGCTTGTGTTTGCTGTTAGGTTCCTAAACAGTACATTTATTTTGTTTTATTGACAGTGCACACATTATTATTCTCTCACTGGCTAAAGTGTATATTTGAAAGGCAAACACATAGCTGTTCTTACTCAAACATTTCAAGGGAGACAAAATCTAAAACTAAAAATACCCAGATACTGTATGTTTAGACTAAATTATATGTGATCATTTTAAATTGTAGAGCTTTGAGGCTTCTGATCTGTATAAAGGAATCTTGGCCTTTATTTGATCACTGAACATTATGGTGGTATATAATACCTTTATACAGTAATTTACAATATTGGTACAGAGCTCAGTTAAAATTCACTGAATCTGCCAGGGACAATATGCCTAACTTTGAACCCCAGGCCCAGACTGGTAACTGTAGATTCTGGAATATGCCAGATGGGCTGCTGTAAGATGCCAAAGACAGAGATGATTTACTGGACCTGTCAGTGCTGTTTGGGCCTATGTGTAATTGAAATGCCAGCACCTATTATAAATCTGAGTCTTAACTCGATTGAAGTGGCTAACTAGCCCCCTCTTGTAAAAATATCTTCAAAGGCATCCGGCACATCCAATCCCCATCTTCCCACCCACTTCCTGCTATGACTCCACCCACTCTACATCTGACTCTTGCCACTCACTTGTCCTCTACTTTCTCGCTGCAGGTAAAAAAGTGGCTAAGAAAGGAGGGGGTTATTGTTAGCAATAGAGGTCTGCTTCCTCTAGAAACACCATTGCTCCCTTGAACAATAATTATATTGCTGACTATTTGTAACAAAGACCACAAGATGCTCCTTTAAAAGGTGCCAACTTTTTTGTGGCATGCAATGGATTCCCAGTATTCATGACACTGTCTCTATCTTTTTTTCGACGACAAATCCAGTAACATACCTCCCAACATTTTGTCAAATATTTTGACCATGTCCATTTTTGTGGCCAAACCCCCTAATCACCATGTTCATTTTACAAAATCTGACAGGTTATGAAAGTTTGAACACATTTCTGTTTTTTTTTTTTCCAGTTATTACTGTTTTGCTAATTAAGTTGCAGTGCCCTTTAAGCTGTGAATGTAAGTTTTTCCAAGAGACCTGTTCATCTAAATTGTTACAATTACTGATTTGCTCAAAATTTTTACAAAAGTATCTTAGTGCACCTGGTGACTGTTCTGGGCTCTCTGCCAAAAGCCAGTTAAGTTAGAAATGTTGTATCTTTTTCTGGCTGTTCAGTGCAGGAGATGAAAAAGAAAGTTGTGACATTTCAGTAACAGTCCGGGACTGCAGGTTGAGTTGTCAAAAGCGGAACTGTCCTACTGAAAATGGGAGGGAGGTATGCAGTAAGGCTGTCTTGCTTTATGGAAGGTATTCTAGAAATAAGCTAAAGAATAACAGAAAGGTTTCCACAGGGAATGAGGCAGTGATGCCTGGTCTTTATCTGGTTCAGCTAAACCACTAAACCTTTAGGCTAAGGCCAGACGGGAAGATTTTTCGCCTGGCGACTAATCGCCTGTCGACTAATCTCCCCGAACCTCTTCCCCCTGCCTTCCAGCTACTTAATGAATAATCGCCTGCGCCTATTCACACATGGCACTGCGCTTTCCCCAAATTGCTCAAATTGACTAAGGAGGCAACTTTGAGCGAGTCAGACTGTTTAAAGTGGATCTGTCACCTAAACATAAAAATCTGTGTAATAAAAGTTCTTTTCAAATTAAACATGAAAACATTTTTTTTTATTGAAGAATTCATAGCTGTAGTAAACCCATTCAAAAATCACAGCTGTCAATCAAATATTGCCTTAGGCATAGAGGAGGGGCAAGCAATTACTTTCACTTTCCATTGAGCACTTCCTAGAAATCACTGTTCTCCCTCACTCCCCCTATTCTCTTAACCATTTAATTGTGTAACCAGGGCATGGGGATGGACATCAGGTCCTCTATTCTGGTGCACAAAGAAGATTTTGAGATGATGCAAGGCTTGTCTTAATAAGTGTCCACAAAATGGCTCCTGCCTGCTTGCTATAATTATGAATTACCAGATGGAAGGAAACAAGATTCAAATAATTTTTACAGTGTGCTTCAAGTTCAGTATCCTTGACTAACATGATAAAATAGGATTTGGATTCATTTCTTTTTGGTGACAGGTCCACTTTCAAATAGGAGCAATAAGGGCATTGGAAGACATGGAGAGTAGTTTGTTACCTGCAAGTTTACCAGCTCAGCAGACAGGCGGCAAAGGTAGAAAACAAGTGTGGACCAAAATGCTTTCTGGTGTTACTGCCTTAAAGTTAGATGCTTTGGATGGGTATGGATGTCTACAAATAATATACAATTATGTGCCAATTACTTTATGTTCTCCTAGCTAATATTTAAAAAGAGTTCAAATGGCTTTTCCCTTTATAGGGATACTGTCATGGGAAAAAACATTTGTTTCAAAACACATCAGTTAATAGTGCTGCTCCAGCAGAATTCTGCACTGAAATATTTTTCTCAAAAGATCAAACAGATTTTCTGTATTTAATTTTGAAATCTGGCATGGGGCTAGACATATTGTCAGTTTGCCAGCTGCCCCCAGTCATGTGATGTGTGCTTCCTAACACAAGATACCAGCTAAAACATTCAGTTACATTGAGTAGGAGAAACAACAGCTTGCCAGAAAGCAGTTCCATCCTAAAGTGCTGGCTCTTTCTTTTAGCACATGACCTGGCAAAATGACCTGAGATGGCTGCCTACACACCAATATTACAACAAAAAAAAAAAAATACACTTGCTGGTTCAGGAATGCAATTTTATATTGTAGTAGGGATGCACGGAATCCAGGATTCGGTTCAGTATTCGGCCAGGATTCAGCCATTTTCAGCAGGATTTGGCCAAATCCTTGTGCCTGGCCGAACCAAATCCACATTTTTAAAATCATATGACTTTTTCTCACAAAACAAGGAAGTAAAAAAATTTTGTGCCACGCACTTTGTGCGCAGCTGGATTTTGCCCTTCCTCTAACTAATTTGCATATGCAAACAGTAGTTTGGAGTCGGTTGGGTATTCAGCCAAATCTTTCACAATGGATTCGGGGTTCGGCCGAATCCAAAATAGTGGATTCGGTGCATCCCTATATTGTAGAGTAAATTATTTGCAGTGTAAACATTGTAATTTATAAATAACAACTACATCATAAAAACCATGACAGAATCCCTTTAAGTGAAATTCAGAGAAGGTAGATAGAGGAGGCAACCAACAAGTGAGTGGGTTTCTCCTGGGAGATATAATAGGAGAAGCAGAGTATCAGGGTACAGAACTGAGGCAGAATCTGGGACTAGGCCAAATGTAAGTGTGCAGAGAGTATAGAGGAGCATGCGATTTCAACATGCAGCTCAAAGCAGAACGAGTTCAATCTGGGGCACACAAGGTAACTGACGCTAAAAGTGGTCAAAGTTACTATGAATGGCATGCCCTGCAGCAACAATTATGCCCTGAAACAATCGTATTAAAGAAACAAAAGGGTGTATCTGAAGCTCTGTCCTCTGATAGGGTTTATTGGCACTGTGATTCTTCCCTTTGTTTACATGGTGAACTTTACAAATGAAGTATTTACATTCCCCAAGCTTTGTTTTCATTGTCTGAATGGCTGCCATTTTTCTCTCTTACGAAACAGGCACATAGCATGCATAACTAAATGGATTCCGCTGCCAGAAGTGAAATAGCATTGGCTCAATATATTATCTCTTTTTCTGAGCTTTTGTATGGAAGGATCTGCCCGAGAGCGACATTGAAGTTAAATGTACAAAATAGGGGGTATGTGGAAGCACTCTAAAGGCAAAGTTATAGTGTATTTAAGTATAATGGAAGTGCTAGTTTTAATGCACATTCCCTGTGCCCCTGTCTCCAAAGTTTGCAAAACAGGGGTTTTTAGTTAAAAAGTTATGATCACAAAGTTGAAAAGCCGCCATACCAAGTCAAGGTAAACCCCACATGGCGGACCCCAACATATCTACCTTTTTTTTTGTCATAGTATAAGGAGTCTCTCTGCACAGTAGCATTATTTGTAATCAGTGTCAGTAGAACCTTGGTTTCAGTATAAAGGATCGATCCTCCCCCGCCAGTATGCGGCTTATAAAGGGAGAGGAATTGTCCAAACCAACGCCCATTTTTTAAAGGCAAAGGGCCACATCTAGCTCAATGGGGGGTATGGGGTGCTATTAAAAACCACATGAAGCTCAGCCACAGCTTCTAGCTAAAGTAAAATGTACAAAATAGGGGGTATGTGGAAGCACTCTAAAGGTCCGCCATGTGGGGTTTACCTTGACGTGGTATGGCGGCTTTTCAACTTTATGATCATAACTTTGTAACTAAAAACCCCTGTTTTGCAAACTTACTTTGGAGACAGGGGCACAGGGAATGTGCATTAAAACTAGCACTTCCATTATACTTAAATACACTATAACTTTGCCTTTAGAGTGCTTCCACATACCCCCTATTTCGACATTGAAGTTACCCATTTCACTGTTCCTGACGACCACACAGATTATTTGCACAGCATGAATTGTTGGGGCGGAAGTAATCAGGATCATATCATTATCTGGGTCCCACTTAAGGTGTAGTAAAGTCCAATTAGTACTCGCACACCCTAGCCTTACCAAAGATAGTCCTGGTGCACAGTGAGATGGGTAAACGGCAACCTCACAATCCAAGCATGCTTGATAAAGGGGGCAACCCCGAAACGTTGCATGCTGCAATAAAGACTTAGCAAGGTATAACCTGCTTGGATCATCTGTGTGCCAGCGAGTTCTTGTTCCCACTTAAGGTGGCCATAAATGTTAAAATTTTTAAAAGATCTTTCCATTATCTTAAGACCAAGCTTATCTTAAAACGATTCTTTAAATGTACAATTTGTCCATCAACTAAAAAGACTGTTTCACGCATTGTTGTCTAGTTGAAGCCAGGAAAACTGTGGGTAGCTGCCTGCTTGGCCATGCAAACAATTGTAAAGTGGATAGATTTCAATGTGAACGGTGAAAATGTTCTAAACTGCCCTTATTTCGTATATAGCCCAAACCTTCACTGTGTATTCCAAGTGCATTAGACTTACTCCTTTCAGGAGCTGCTCACCTTTAAATTAACTTTTAGTATGATGTAGAGAGTGATATTCTGAGATGCACTGGGTTTTATTTTTTATTATTGGTGGTTTTTAAGGTATTTAGCTTTTTATTCAGCAGCTCATCAGTTTGCAGTGTCAGCAATTTGGTTGTTCGGGTCCAAGTTACCCTAGCAACCATGCATTGATTTAAATAAGAGGCCTGAATAGAAAGATAAGTAGTAAAAAGTAGCAATAACAATAAGTTTGTAGCCAAATACAAGCACCCAACCCATTATCAATATATTTAAGACATTGAGACATTTTGTGCATACTAAAAATGCCTTACACTTTAAACAAAACAGGCCAGCTTACATATATTGCAATATATGGACAAACAATGCATGTTTTGTTTAAAGGGTAAGGCATTTTTTATTAGCTGTATGCACAAAATGTCTCAATGTCTTAAATATATTGATAATGGGTTGAGTGCAGAGGATCTCTTGTCTGCTTGATTTCTTCTCCCTGCCATCCTTATAGGAGATAGCCAGGGAGGAGAAAATGAGCGCCCCACAATGGATTGTCGCCTTTTCTGGAGAGGAGAACAGAGTTCAGGTAAATTATTTTTTAATAAAGGCTTTGCGATTTTAAAGTTTCATTTGTATTGGTTTTTAATTTTCAAGGTATACTAACTAATATTTAAAAAAAAAATGATTTTACTGGTACTTTAATTTAAAGGTAAAACACCCCTTTAAGACCCTAATGTTAGCTCTAATCCCCCTTTGTGTGTAAAGCTTATATGCAACCAAAACCGGGGGGCAACCATCACTATGGATGAGCTCTGATCAACTTGTGGGGCCAATTGCCCGAACCACTGCAAGTGGAACGTTTGTGTGACCAAGCAGTGCACCAATAAAAAGTATTAAAAGATCATATTTGATATTCACACTGTCAGAGAAAGATTTCAGGCCAGTCTATAAACATACCTCCCAACTGTCCCTTTTTTTTAGAGGGACAGTCCCTCTTTTGACAGCTAGGGTTGCCACCTTTTCATTAAAAAAATACCGGCCTTCCTATATATTCAGCTTTTTTTTCTATTAATAACATTGGGATGAGCCATCAAAAATACCGGTCAGGCCGGTAAAAAACCAGCCAGGTGGCAACCCTATTCATTGACAGCTCAACCTGCAGTCCCTCATTAGTACTGGCAAGTCCATATTTTCTCTGTACAGAACAGCCAGAAAAAAGAAACAAATGTTCTAACTTCATTGGCTTTAGGCAGAGAGCCCAGAACAGCAGAACAGGTGCGACTAAGATACTTTTGAGAAAAGAAATTTTGAGAAAAGAAAGAAAATAAGTAATTGTAACAGTTTAGATACAGAGAAATATGTTAAAAATTTAATAACCTGACAGATTTAGTAAAATGAACATGGTAATCAGGGGGTATGGTCATAAAATGGGGTAAAAAAATCAGTGCCCAATCCAACCAAATTTTTTTAGTCCCTCTTTTTCCTTCCCGATTTGTGTTGTGGCCCCGCCCCTTTTATGGCACGACATGCCCCTTTCAACAATTTCAAAGGTGGCAACCCTAGAAAATGGCCATACTGATGGACCATAATGTTGCAGAGGTGGACACCCAAATTCATTCAGCTAGAGGCCAAAGGGCCACGTCAGTCACTCTAAGGTATTTATTTGACAGTTTAGCCTACACGGGGATTATTTCCACATCCCTATAACGCTATAATCAGTAAAATAAATTTACGCGCGGTTACGCAAGCGCGTCCTCGTTTGCGCGCGGTTACGCAAGCGCGTCCTCGTTTGCGCGCGGTTACGCAATGCTGCGTCGGGTGCCGAAGCGGCCCTGCCAGGCACTGATGATCCTACGTACATCTGCCCTAGAACTGTAGCCATGTTCTTAAACAGCATAACCGTGCCTGACACAGACACACCTGGACAGGGATAAAGGACGCCACCTAGTGGGTGTCCCAGTACAGTTCGCTGAGTTGGGACTTACCTACTACATTTGTAGTTTAAAAAAGGATTATACCACCTGAAAGGGGCCGGATATTACCCTGAAAATATAGATTGGAATTAACTATTAAAACTGTATCCATACAATAAGTCTTTCTTAATAGTAAGCCCCAGTTACATAGGGGAGTCCCGGGAACCCCGCAGTCTACCCCGTGGGAAGTTATTACTACCCTGTGGGGATTTATGCGTAATGGACATTCGCACTGTAATTCTTAATAGGGATAACGCGACTTGTAGTTGTAGGCATGCGGGTCAGGTCATGTTCAGCGAGTGCATAGGGGATTATAAGAATAATAATAAGCGATAGAAGTACGAGGCCGGGAGACTGTACCCCACTCCCTATTAGTATCCCCGGGCGTGAATTTGAGTGAACGCAGTGGAACGCTCCAGTGCGAGTATTTCCCCCCTATAATGCTGATAGTGGTTTCCTCCACTTACACAGTGAATCGGAGCCGGATGTACAGCTTCCTCTTTCCAAGATAGAATCAGACAGCTGAGTTTGGCCTCGCCATCTGTTCGCCAATATGCTCCGGCCTCCTGGGGGCAGCGATCACAGTCGCTCAGCACCTATTGATCAGCTCTACTAGAAGGGACTGCCGGCAAGGGCAATTCCATTGGGGCGGGGGTGGCTGCGGCTGTTGCTGCACTTGGTGGTTAGAGGGCAGAGCCATTTGCAAGCTCCCTTGTGCTCGCCAGCAGCAGATCGCCTGGAAAGTGAGTGCTCCAGTGCCCCAGCCTTATCGGAGCACGTGGGAAAGTAGCACTCAGGCTTCCAGTTTAGGGACTTCCCTGCAGCTAGGC
>CM044432.1:52941905-52956793 GCA_024363595.1 Xenopus borealis | reverse complement strand
ATTGTTTTATTATTTACTTTGGACAGAAAAACTTTCTAATTATGAATAAACATTGTCTGTACTATTACTTCAGTGGATAGTATTCCCGTTTGTCTTTTTTAATGCTTGATTGCATTGATTAGAATTAATATTTCTGATTTTCTCTTCTCGTTAAACACGGATTCTGATATCATGCGGTGATTGCGCCTGCCTTTTAAGGACCTTTACATCTGATCTTAAATTAATTTACTTTGACAGCATCAGTACTGGTACAGTAGACACATATACAGATTTGGATGTGTTATATTTTGTCTTTTAGTACAAAAGAAAAATCTGTTACCTAGGTCAAATTACTAGTATTAATCTCCAAGTTATATTCAGGTCCTCTATTATTATAATATTCTTTTGCAATACATTTCTATTGAATCTCAGGGATTCTCCACTATCCTTTAGATGAGTAGGTCATGAGTTCTTGCATACAAAGTTCTCTACTTTTTCCATCTGTTGTTTGCCTGCTGAACTAGGGTGTATCATTTTACAGCCCAATCATGAATTTTATTCAGACATGCTTTTGTACTCTCACCATTAAATACTTTAACTTTACCACATGTGATATTCCAGATCACATTTCTTATTTATAATGTTCAGTATCATGCATTTAATACTGGATTTAATTCTGTGATTAAAAGACCTTCATTTTTTGAATAATCAGGTAGCATTTCTGGTCCCATGTCCCAGTAAATACATTATATGTTACAACAAGCCAAGTAAACGTTTTTTAAATACATGCTGGCCCTGTCATCGAGTTTGCTCTAAAAATTTGAGGATACTTAAAGAAAGCCTCATATATTATTTTATTTTTTATAGAAAAGAAATCAGGGTCCTATGTAGGATAAAGCAACATCAGTTTTACATTCAACTAATTATTTGCACAAGTGGATCTGATATGAGGGGATACCTGATTTCTTCACACCAGCCAGTTTTGCCTTACTTGTTCCATCTTCTCCTTCATCTTGATGCTAGAGATCAGCAACCTTCAACCGGAACTGCAAAAGGCATAGAAGAGAATCAATAAAATACTTATGGCTAAACAGTTGTTGGCAGGATCATTGTTTCCTTATCTGAGGAAACAGAATTGATGTCAATAAGCATCAATAACAAGGCTATGTAGTATATTAACACATTCTGTGCTGTTATTTTGACATTACTTGTAGTTCTAACATGTCAAGAGTAAGGTGACCAAGAAGATGCATCTTTCTCAGATAAATTAAAAATACATCGACCTTATCAAGTATTGGAATTTGAATGGTATGTATATCGACTCAAAGTATGTAGAGGTAATGAGTTGTACCTCTGCCCCAGGATGGGGATGAGGAACCTCACTCACCCTAAGGTTATATCACATTGTAGAGAGTATGGCTTGGGAGTCATTATTATCCTTTTTAAAATGTTGCGCGTGTCCCAAAGGCCAGGGGATTAAGTATAGGAAATATCATTTAACCCCACCCGCCTTGAAGTTCTATAAATTAAATATGTGATGATCATGTTTGCTATTAGAGACACCCATATGTCTGGGTGTATAGTGATAATATTTAGGGGCTGATTTCCTAAGGGTCGAATAGGGTGGAAGTGAAAATTTGAATAAAATTTGAATTTCAAAAACTCGAATTTCGAAGTAATTTAGGGCTACTTCGACTATAGAATAGCCCAAAATTTGATTCAAATTCAAAAATTAGAATTTTCTAATTTCGAAGTACTGTCCTTTTAAAAATCCTTCGAATTTGATTATTCCCCAGCTTAAAGCTGCCAAATTGCAATTTGAGCCTATGGGGAACCTCACAGAACTTGGGCAGAAAAATTTTCCACGTTCTGAGAATTTGAAGGATTTTGGTGAAAATCGTTCGATCATTCAAATGATTTTTCTTCTATTGAATACACCCGTTTTTCGATCAAAAACTGCCATATTCGATAGAAAATGACCCATAAAAAACATTTGACGGTTGAATTTTCCACTTCGAAATTCAAAGTAATGTATTCCATTTATTCTAACTAGGAAATTATTTACTGACTAAACAAGTCTGTGTATAGTGTGTATACTGCTTTGTATAATCAGTAGCACTCTATGATGATATGAAGAAAATAAACATTAATACTTGTCTGCTGTTATCTTATACTGTTAAAGGCAAGCTGCAGCTGCGATAACGAATAAATGAGATTACAGCTTTGAGAAACAAAACAATTGTTTCCCAGCAGTTCCATTTATGTCATAGTCTTTTAACCTATCTCCTATAATAAAAAAATGATATAATTATAAATGATTTAATATAATTTTAAATGAAATTATCATCAAGCTTCATGGGAAACCACACATCCCCAAGCAGTAAAGAGGCTAAAAAGGTATTTTTATGCAAGGGACAACACAGTCTAAGCTTGTAGGACTTCTTTTACTCCGAAAACAATTTGTCACTTCTTTCAACAAATTGTCTATAACACAAAAAATAATTTATATCAAGATCTCTGCATTATAAATGCTGCAGTGTCTGTTCCAGTGGTGCTGCCGATTAAAAAAAAAAAAACAACCGTAGGTTTTATCTTTAATCAAAAATAGTTCAAGTGAAATAGTGCAAAAGAAAAATAGCAGCATTGTAAGGCTATTAGAACCTGCACGGAATTACTAAATGGATTTCCTCATTTAAAATGCTGTGTATTCAGAGCATCACGGACCTCGGGAAGAAACAGGACTTATTTTACTGGGTAAAAAATGGCTCTTTTGTTGCTATTTTTCCCCTAGTGTCATCTCACATGGTAGCCATGGGAACTGTGTGTATCCTTTCAACACAGAGTCCTGGGCCTCAGGAAGGAAGTGCAGTTGGCGGCCTGCTATTTTTATAGAACTGTTACATAATGAAATCTATGAAAGCTTCCTCTTAGGGTTTTATTGCACAAAGGGGAAATTAAGTTTGACGACTCTACATGTTTGAAGGAGGATGTTAAAAACAATCTAGAATTGTTTTGGCTTGCCCATATAGCAACGCATAAAGCAGCAAAAAAGAGAAGCATAGATATATTTAAATATTTTTATTTAAAAAAGAGAGTGTGAAAGATAGAGAGAGAGAAAGGGAATGTAAGAGAAAGAGAGAAGTAAAGAGTAATTTAAGTGATGTAGCTACAAGTTCTGGGACCCACAGGAAAATCTTGGGGAAACCTTAGGTAAGATATCCTATTTCTGAAATTGCATATCAGCTAACACTCCCACCAGCCACTAGGTTTGCCAACAATTTTTATTCTCCTGGGCTGAATAAGCAATTGTTTTGATAGATAATGAAATACTGCTATAACGTGGGACATTTTTCATGATCAGTTATGTTTATCCTTTACATGCTCTATATAAACCTTTTCTTTCAAGCAGAAGTTCTGATTTTAGAAGAGCCTGTTAATTATCAGCTCTGCAGTGTTCACCCATCTTTTTACTAAATGTTGCCTGGTCTAGTCCATTGTGCACATGGGAACCTTAGGTGATGAATATCCACAAGTTTATATTAAATATTAGGTATGTTTAGCATAAACTACTTGCCTTTCTAGAAATATTTTAGAATTTTCAAAAAAGCATTTTTACCAATCCCGAGCCAACTGGTGGGTTTTTGCTCTCCTTGTCCTTTTTGGCAAGATAATGAACTCATAACAGAAGTATTAAAATAGGAGCCAGCACATTCTAACCTACAAACTTTACAAGAGTAGGGGTTTTTTTTCCAGCTTGATATCCATGAAATAACAGCTTCCATTCCTGGCAGGCAATAATCAGCCAACAGAAAACAAAATAACATGTTGGCACCCATGTCACAGGTATAGAAGAGTGTGTTTCTGCACTTATTTTGCTTGAATAAAGTCATATCAATCTTGCTCTTTAAAATGCGAAGTTAATAGCAATATATTAACTCTAGATACATTCATGCAATAATCTGCACACATATGCAAGATGCAAAACTGAAACCAATAATTCTGCATACTTGCACCTAAAAATCTTTTGCCTGTGATTTGTAAACAATCCAGTATGTGTGCCTTCACACTGGAATGTGATGGAAAACACGTTCTAAAGCAGGGATCCCCAACCTTTTGAACCCGTGAGCAACATTCAGAAGAAAAAGTAGTTGGGGAGCAACACAAGCATTAAAAATGTTCTTGGGTTGCCAAATAAGTGCTGGTATTTGGCCATTTGGTAGCCCCTTGTACATTTTCAACCTACATGGAGACTCTATTTGGCAGTGTACCTGGTTTTTATATGTACAACTAAGACTTGCCTCCAAGCCTGGAATTCCAAAATAAGCACCTGCTTTGAGGCCACTGGGAGCAACATCCAAGGGGTTGGATAGCTCACGAGCTACTGGTTGGGGATCACTGTTCTAAAGGGATGGGAATATAACTTTTTAAAGATAAAAGGATCATGGATTTCTATTTGACAAAACTAGGTGGTTTCACTCTGTACCTCTATGCTGCATCCTAAATCTGGAGAGTATGTTAATCCTTAGTTATCTTGCTTCTTAATTGTTGTTACAAGTATACCATTAATCTACTCCCAGGATGTCAATGATTGTTCTTCATCTTCTTTGCCAGATCACTGACTTATCCAATTTGATTCAATAAAGCTTTAAATTGTCGGTACTGTACATGGCAAAACCCAGTACAGAATACAAGGATATTGTCCAGTTCTACAAAATGTTTTATGCACCAGAAGAAAAGCAGATTCTTGCTTATTCTATAATAATTTAGTGATAATTATTTTACCTATTTCATCAAGTAGGGAATGTGACCACATAAATGGCATGGAATCACCTCTTGTTACGTTTTCTATTGAGAGGAAGTGCAGTTTATATTATTTGTTCTGCTAGTAGGTCTCTTACTTCCTTTCTTTTCCCAAAAACAAAACCACTTTGAGCCCCAGTCTTGGTATCTTTTTCTCATTACCCCTCTAATGTTACTGTTGGTAAGCATTTACTAATCTGTGGCTTAGAAAGGGCATTTAATAAAGTTCTTTCCTAAATAACTGTGTAATACGAAGAGCTGCATTTTTAGCAAAATCCAGGCTTTGAAGTGGAGACTCAACTAGATGAGTTATAACTGCAAAAAATAGCCAACCATAATGTTTTTTTCTTATCTTTTTGCTAATACAATGTTTTTTTTACAATGATGAAAAGCAAAAAAGAGTTTTTTTTTTAAATACTTGTTTAGTTTATGGCATTTAAGAACGTTATTTCTAACACAAATTTCTAACATGCATCAACATATTCTCAGGGTTATACTGGTGCATTGGCGGCTACTAGGACTGTAACACCAAGGGCCCTCCTGATCGTCACTGTGGACCCTCTCCCGACTTCCAAACTCCAGCCCCAACCCTGCCCCCAAAGTGCATCACATATTCTTTACTTTGGGGCAACCGATCGGGGGAGGGGGTCTGGACTAGCGGAGGCCCATGAGGGTTGGACCCACCAAGTGTCCCACTGGCCCTGTCCAACCCTGCATACTTTGATATAGCTATATTATGAAGCCTTGCTTATTGCCTAAACTTGAAGGCATATTTAAGTTGCACATTTGCCTTAGGTGCTGGGATTTCCATGCTGGCAGGCACTTCATTGCAACCTGCATTCGTTCATAAGTATAGTCAGCTATTCTCAGAGATATTCAATGGATAATATTCAAATTGTGTCATTATTGGATTTATACAATTTGTTTCAATATATACATTTATCACATAGGTTATGAATCTGGCTTTTATGAGTAGTCAGGGGATACACTTACAACATATTTTGTAGGTAACTTGATTAAGCAAATCTTAGAATCTCTAACCAGTTACCTCAATTACTTTTTAATGCCCCCCTTAGATTCTGCCCATTTTGATCAGTTTCAGAGTTCCTTTTATATTATAAAAATTGTTAATATTTTATTATAAAGTTCATTGTTAGTATACTATTAGTAAGATATTACATTGAGTATGCAGGGCCTGTTTGGACACCAGATCCTACATGTACTGATGTTAAGAATACATTTCTGTGCAAAAAAAATGTGAATTGTACTTATTCTCCCTGTTAAGTAAATTTACTTTCAACATGGTAACACTATATGAATGTTAGAGGTCAATACAAAGAAATCTCTGGGGATCACTTTAGCCATAGAAATGTACAAAGTGCAAGAGGTCAATTTTAAAAGGATCAAATTAATGGTGCTTTCAACTTCAGCAATATAAAAGACTTTTTCATGCAACACTGTATGGTAGATGCATTATATAGGAATATTTACTACATATTTTGAAAATGATAATTTCTTCGTTTACCTTTACACAGATATGAATACATATATGATATAGATAGTATGTCAACAGGAATTCTTTATTCCTTTACTCAGTGGCTACAGTCCAGTACTGCCAAGTCCCACAAAATTGACTTTATTCCCACTTTTCCAATGCTCACAGGGTAAAGTATGGAGATTTGCATAGGGAATGTACCCTTTCTTTTCATACTGTTTATTCACAACAAATATAGTAGGGAAGGGAATCATTTACATAGCACTTTTCTCCCATGAAGCACTTTACAGCAAACAAGGCAGTCATTATAGGTGCACTAAGTATGCTGGGGCATCAGGAGATTAAGGGGCAGATTTACAAAATTTGTGCAAAGGATTCGAATATTCGTGCGAATAGTTGTGAATAGTCTCAATTCAATTGTGTGACTATTCGAATATGCAAATTGTGCAACTATTCGAATATGCAAATTATAAGTATTTTCGACCATCGAATATAGAATATTCGGGCGCATCGAATAGATCGAATAGACTGAATAAATATATATTCGAGCGCTCGACTATTCTCCAGTCGAACTTGCCCTTTAAATTTTTATTTGACTGCCTACTTCGCCAGATTGAACCTACCATATTGCAATAGAAGCCTATGGGAAGCCCCCATAGGCTTTTTTTTCGAAGTCTTTTGTCGATTTTGGCGAATATTCAAGTGATTTTTCTGCGACTATTCGCAGAATCGTTCGATCGTACGATTCTGGTGAATAGTCGAATATGCGCTCAAAACTGGCCAATATTCCATTCGATTTCGGCGAATATTTATTCACCAAATATTCGCCAGTGCTAAAAGCCCTCGACAATTCAACCCTAAGTAAATCTGCCCCTAAATGACTTGCCAAGAGTTTCTATTTTTGATTCTGATATGCACACTATATTGCACAAAGGGAAAAATTATGATTGTCAAAAAAAAAACTTCCTAAATTTCACAGTGTTGAATCAATATCCTACACTACAAATGCAAACCTGAAATTTCCACTTTTCTAAAAAGCCAAGTAGCCCCTTATTTAAAATTACTGTATTGTGTGCCCATACAGCTTTCCAGAGAGTTCTTTTCATAGGTTTTATTTTGACATTATCAGTGCCTTTCCTTTTTATTCCCGTGGTATATCCTTGTACCCATTGGGAGCATCTATCGTAGCTATCATTAATAAAAGTTATGATCTTGTCATTATGCATGTTTTCTGCAATTTAAGCAAAGCCAACATGGTCAACAGAAATAATTCGAGTCCTTCATTTACGTATTTTGTTACACTAGTTCCACATTATGCCTTTTGTTAACATGGCGACTACCACTGTACAGTTTATTCAAGAACAGACCTTTCTAGTTTTTATTTAGTATGATAGTTTATTACAATCATTTTATAATAAATAAATAATCAATCATTTATAATCAATCATTTGCAGCTCTTGCTACTGAAGTTCAACATTGTTTTTTATATTTATTTCTGTTATCTAGAAATGCCCCTGGATTTCAAACCCAAACCCAAACCTTTCCTAATGTCACTATAAGGATGCTACTTCTTATGCTTCCTCTGTGACTATATTTATGTAATTAACCATCACAAAGATGGATGTTACATGTTAGTCATTATTAGATTGAAAACCAGTATCATTACAAAAACCCACTTCTGCACACCACTTCAGCCCAGACAGAAAATTAACCAATCTTTCAGTGAGCTCTCTGTCCATTTCAACATAGAACTATATCTTAGTATATACATTGAAAGTAGTTTGTTGACTTTGCAAAACCTAAACAGATCACATGTATCTCAAATTACTTTAGATTGATTTTTTTTTTATAAATGTATGTTTGTTTCTACATTATGGGGCAGATTTACTAAATTCACATGAAGGATTTGAAGTTCGATCGAATTTTCAAAAAGATTTTAATTCGAATTTTCGAATGTTTTTGAAGACCACTTTGACCAGGGAATTTTGAAAATTTGATCGAATTGAATGATTCAAATGATTCGAATAAAAATCTATTGGAATATTCGACTATTCAACAGTCAAATTACTTCCCCTTTAAATTTTAATTCGACTGCCTAGTTCACCAGATCAAAGCTACCAAAATGGGTTTCATTATTTTTGATCGAATAAAAAAATTCGATTGAATGGTTAAAATCTTTCGAATCGTTCGATCCAAATAATTTTATGGATTGTTAGAATATTTTCTATGCGATCGTTCGACCAATCGAATATCGAATATCGAATCCTTCTAATTCGATATTCAAATTCAAAGGATTTTACTTCGCCAACAATTCCAAACTATTCCCATGGTTGAATTCAAGGGTTTTAAGACCCTCAAATTCGACCCTTAGTAAATCTGCACCTATGTGTCATAATAAAAATGATTTGTATTATAATAATGATATATATATACATATATAATGTTTTGCTCTCAGCAGTGCATCAGTTATCCACCCTACTATACATACCAGACGTATATGTGTATAGATTCCAGGTTGTATTCTTCTTTAGAATGAATAAAATTACGTCTGCTTATTTTAAGTGGCAACCTGTTCAAGACAAGAGCGTTTGAGATAATTGTTTGGAAAACAAAGGAAATAATCGTCCCCTAGATGTAAAATTAAAGAGAGCTGCATGATGGGTTTTTGACTCCTTTGTATCTACATGCAGTTCCACCTTCTGTACTGTGTATCAAAACAGCATTCCTGCCTCATCCCAGCTCCTTTTTTTCCACTTTTAAATTATTTTTACCATGGGAATGTTGTCCTTTTACCTAGAGTAATGTGATAATAGTATAACTGAATAAGATATTTTACATCTACTTGAAGTCTCATGTTGAAGTTCATGACTCCTGTGGTATATTTAGAGAGTATCTGCCAATATAAATTAAGAACATTCAAACATGCATATACTACTCAAAGTCTCTGTTTGTCTAATGAATTAAAATTTTGTAGAACAAAAAGCATACCTGAAACAGAGCAGGACTAGATAGATGGAGGGGTCAATGAAGACCTATATTTACACTAGCCTGATCAAAATAATGGCTAGTTCCTCTACTTTCTTGATGGGAACTGGAGCAACATGAGTAGAAACATAAGCTAGCAGGACTAGCTAGGTTTTATTAATACAAAATAAGGTGATACAGTTACTAATATCTGTTTAACAATGATGTATGTATCCTATCTTCTATGACATGAAAAAAGCAAACTTTCCTATGGAACAATAGCCCCAGTTATAATATTGTTTTGCAGCTGCAGTTGTATCTCTCCAAAGCGAGCTATTATAAAAGTTCACCCAAAGTGTGGAAATCTGCACATCCTTCTCCCAGCTGTCCTGACATCTAGGAACTACACAAATGAGATTTCCTTAATAATTCTTTTGTAACATCTGCTACCAAACTTGCTGACAGCCAGATGTTGAGGTTTATAATCACAGACAGTGAAACGGGCCTGCACATCCTGTAGCTTAAGTACTCTACTAACCAAGCATGACTTGTATGTTCATCAATTACTCATCTATTCATAGCTGTTCCTCTTTTTTTGTTGTTAAGCTGGGCTTGTTTTTCACATTCCAAAGCTTAGTCTGACTGGGAACATTTATGTGTACACCTGCTGATTGCATGCTGTGGTTCCAATCTGTTTCTCGCTTACTGCATATGCTTGGGTCACAATGATTTGCTCCCATGCTGTTACTTATTTTATGTGTGCCACACAATTTGCTTGACTCTCTGCAGTATTTGACAGACAAAATCTTAAAATATACAGGTACAGAAAAACTGACAGTGAGCAATATGTAACTCTGAATGCTGTGGTTCTGCTAAAATTAAATCAAGAGGAAATATCTGGATGGTGTCTACAGGGTCCAGATATCAGTATCTTCAAATGATGGAAGGCTATGTTTTTAACACTGACCAACCTTATTCTTCTAGATGCCCATTTGCTCACTGTTAGCCACATAAACTCCAAAACCAACCAGTATTTATATTGTTATAAAGAGAAGGACAGTTTTTTTTCTAGATATGCCTTTTCCACTTCAACTCCCTAAGAAACTACTTGTTTGCAATATGCTAAATACATTTATATTTGCCAAAACAGCCAGAAAGGGTTGTATGGCACGCTGAGTAAATCATTGCGGGAAAAATGCTTGCAAACTATGCCACATTAACATAATCAACCAAACTATTGCCAGCTGCTCAACTGGTAAAATCAACTTCTCTAGAGTCAGCATTGTAGCCTGGCGAGCTTGTCTTTCCTTCACCCAAGATGTATCCTTAGGTGACCTGGAGATCACGTTCTGCATAACATTATTGATGTGCAAGAATTGCAAAACCTCAGTCTCATCAACTGTCTTTCCTTTAACAAAAAGCTGGATAAATTCTCCATCCAATTATGGTCATTTATACTCACTACATACTGTAAAGGCTTGTTTCTGGTACAGTTATATTCTTTCTTGGAGGCCCATTTATTAAAGGGGTTGTTCACCTTTGAGTTAACTTTTAGTATAATGTAGAGAGTGATATTCTGAGACAATTTGCAATTGGTTTTGATTTTTTATTGTTTGTGGTTTTATAGATATTTAGCTTTTTATTCAGCAGCTCTCTATTTTGCAGTGTCAGCAATTTGGGTTCTAGGGTACAAATTACCATAGCAACCCTGTATTGATTTGAATAAGAGACTGGAATATGAATAGGGGATGGACTGAATAGAATGATAAGTAATAAAAAGTGGCAATAACAATACATTTGTAGCCTTACAGAGCATTTGTTTTTAGATGGTGTCAGTGACCCCTATTTGAAAGCTGGAAAGAAACAGAAGAAAATTGCAAATTGCAATTGAAAAGTTTCTTAGAATTGGCCCTTCTACAATATACCAAAAGTTAACTTGAAGGTGAACCACCCCTTTAAAGGAGAAGGAAAGGCTAACATTAAGTAAGCTTTATCAGAAAGATATAAATAAATACACCAGTAAAGTAATGCTGCTCTGAGTCACCTGTCAAAAGAAACAAGTGAAAATGGCAGCTGCTATCCTTAAGAAACTGAGAGATTCTAGAGCTGTTTACTCAGGTATGGTAAAGCATTCTGCAGAAAAAATATAGTGTTATAGCTTGCACTATTATGGCTAATCTATTTCCAATAAACAGCCTCTGTAGCTTTCCTTCTTCTTTAAAGGATGAATTTTAGTAGTATAAGAACTTTTTGAAACCATGATTAAACCCATTCTCTCTAAAACCTTGAATGCCATGAAAACTATTAAAAGATCTGAATTCAAAAACTGCAAATGGAATAAAAAAAACTAATGTTGCACTAAAAAAATACAAATATCTCAAAAAACAATAACCTCATTCTACCTGTATCTGATGATTCAGCACTAAACAGTGGCTGATGTTCAGGTGCCTTCAAAGGTGCCCGAACAAAATCTTCTGTCCAGCCCGATTGATCAGCTGATATTGGTCTGCACCTTTCCCACCAAACATGCACCAAATATCGTCCGAAAATTTGTTTTGTACAATATTATCTGTGCATCTATGGCCACCTTAAGACTAAGAGGGAGAATTTGGTAGGGGATAATGGGGATGCGTTGTTCTCAGTAATCAGATGTATGATGGATAGTTGGTGTATTACACACAAGACACAGAGAATCACTGAAAGCTGTGAACTGTAGCACAGAACAGCTGGATGGCCACATGTTAGGAATTCTTTATTTACAATTTACAACAAATAATACTTTGTAATACAAGTTGGATATCTCATTTTAAAGATTGGGATGTATATGCTCTAATTTTTTATTATTAACATGTATTTCTATAGCGTCAACTTATTTCGTAGTGCTGTGAATGTGATTATACATCACATGCATAGAACATAAGGAGTTACATACTCCTTGTAGTTTTAGCTTGATTAATTTCATAGCTATGGAGAACATACATAATTAAGGGGTTGTTCACCTCTAACTTTTAGTATGGTGTAGGGAGTGAAATTCTGAGAAATCTGCAATTGTTTTTTATTTTTAATTATTTTTTTTAATTATTTAGCTTTCAAATCCAAATTACTGTAGCAACCATGCATGGTTGTAAATAAGAAAAGCAGGGGACCTGAATAGAAGGATGAATAATAAAAAGTAGCAATAACAATACATGTGTAGCCTTACAGATCATTTATTATTTAGAGGGGGTCAGTGACCCCCATTTGAAAGCTGGAAACCGTCAGAAGAAGAAGGCAAAGAATTCAAAACTATAAAAAAGTAAAAATGGAGGACAACTGAAAAGTTGCTTAGAATTAGCCATTCTGTAACCACCCCTTTTAAATACTTTACCATTTTTGTAAATGTTTGTGAGAAAAGACCTTGAAAGCAAGAAATCCTGTAATCACAGGACTATAGGATGATGATAAGTTGATCAATAGATAGATGATAGATTCATCTGTTGGATCTGTATAAACGCCATTAGATTAATCTATGGTATAATTCATTTTACTCAGTAAGCAAATACTCAGCTACTAGTTAAACCAATACATTTAAAACATTCATCGTCACACTGATAAACAATCATTTTAGCTGCTAAAATCACATTTGTCATAGTTTTTCAAAAGTATGGGGGAAAAAAAGAAGTCTTGTATAAAAAAAAAAAAGAGTTTCAGTAGAAAAGACAATGAAACGTAAGGTTTCCGTGTCTTCTGGTTCTTTCTCGAAGCACTTTAAACTCTGTTTCAATGCACAGTAAACTTGCACGCACACCAAGCCCTGTTCTCCATGTTAATATGACAAACTGATGCAAATCTACTGCCTGGCCTGTCAGAACTTGATAGTTCTGTAAACAGAAAATTCCTGTTGCCATAACACCAAGGAAAATAATATGCTTATAAATGTAACAGAAGCCTTGAAGAAAGGAAGCATTTCAAAATGACTTGAACATGTTTCACTGAATAAATTCCCATAAATAAATGGCAACACTACTAATAAATACAAACAGGATATTTGTCTATGTTTTGATTTAAACAATGACCAATAAGTATTTTTTCTCATCTTTTTGATTAACTTTTTTCCCTTTTTTAAAAAAAAAAATAATTAATTTTTAATGAACACTGCTTTGTCAGCAATGAGAAAACACTCCTTTCTGCTAAGTGATATAGGGATCTACAGGTAACAAAGCAAACAGGTAATATTTGAGGCTGGGATGAAATATTTAAGATGATGGAGATAGCAGTGACAAGGGGATGCTTAGGAATTGATTGTTTCTTAGTCCATTTATCCACCCCAGACAAATATTGTCCTTAAAGGAACAGTAACAAAAAATAAAGGTATTTTAAAGTATATAAATAAGTTTCTGTGTAGTCATTTAAGGCTGGGGACAGACAGGGAGATTCGGGGAGATTCTGTCGCCTGCTATTAAACGCCAGACGACAGAATCTCCCCAAATCTCCCTGTCTGTCCCCAGCCTAAAGGAGAAAAGACTCAAGTTACACAGCTGATAATCCCTGTAGAACAAAATGGTGTTATCTGTTATGCATATAGCTTTTTTTCAATGTCTGCCATTGCTATACAGCAGTTTCTTTATATGAACTGCAGGTTGACAGTACACAATATTTTCATTAAAAACATTTATTTTGGTGTTACTGTTCCTTCGCCATTCTATTCCCTTGTGATTAAATATGATTCTTCCATATTCTTCCAATGTGATATAACCATGTTTGGAGCCCTTGTCATGTGGACCAGGTCTGGACTGAGAATCAAAAGCATTTCAGGTACGCAGAGGCCCAATCAGCCCACACAGAGGCCCAATCAGCCCACACAGAGGCCCAAACAGCACCCACCAGCCCACTAAATACTGACTTTCTATGGGACCTTATAGCAGCTCCTCTGGCATTTGCCAGAACCCACAGATTGCCAGTCCAAGCCTGATGTGGACCGTGTGTTTATAGTTTTATGGGATTATTGCCTTTCTGGGAAATGGAATCAGTTACAGTAAGTTACAAAAAAAAAATAAGGTCCATCAATGTATTATAGGCAGAATGGTGGTAGCCTGGGTGCTGAGTTAAGTTCTGGCCTGGTTGCTTTCTGTAAGGAGTTTGTATTTTCTACCAGTGTCTGTGTAGGTTTCCTCCCAATACATGTAGGTTAATTTGCTCCTAATACAATTGTGATAGACTTTAGACCTTAAACTTCGGCAGAGAATGATGTATATTCTCTGTAATTCCTACATAAATGCATCAGGACTATAGAAAGAACAAATATAATTAGTTCCAACTATGGCAAGGCCACATTAAATGCATGAGGTGTTTGCTTAGGCTTATACAACGGAGAGAAACCATTTAATGATATTTGCAGTTTGAAATTTTCCTTCATTTGATGCCAGACACATAATTTGCAGGTATGTGACTGATAACATATCTATAAGATATACTGTATACTGTACTTGCAGGATATTCAGAACTAAAAGACATTCCTTTTCTCTCTGTTCCTTGGTACAAAGACAGATAACACCTTGGCCATAAATTGCAACAGACTTGGAGTAAAAGGAAGAAACTTTATTTGAAGGCTAAGTGGACCCATCACCCCAAAAAAATATTTAAAATCATATTTTATCACATTAGTCAAGCA
>CM044432.1:52895885-52906411 GCA_024363595.1 Xenopus borealis | reverse complement strand
TCACACTACCCAATTAATATAAATTGGATGTGGGAAGACCACATGTGGGCTGAAATAAACCCATTACTATTACTGTTTTAAATGTGTAAACAATAAACAAACAGATAATAGATCCGTTGTTTGTCAGTAAAAGGGTAGTCCCAAGGATGCATGAGCCTTATAATGCACTAATAGTCACTAAAGACTATCCAATATGTTAGTCCAGCAGTGTGTATGATGATAATGTTAAATTGGTAGAGCTGGTGATCCCAATAAATAATGCAGAATTTTGACAAGTCCCATAGACCTGGTATGTTTATACAGTGATTGTTATGATGGTAAGATCTGTGTAAGACAATTGGCGCTCAATTGGTTTTGATATCCTTGGTCCAAATGTTCAGTTCAAAATGTAATTAGCGATTTAGCAATTGCAGTAGTGCAAGCATTAGTTCAACAATTAAATAGATGTTGCGCCCCAAGTGTTAACACAGTCCCACTAGAGCAAAATTAAAGTCGTTTACAGACTATACGTGCCGTTGTCTCACCACCGACCCAAATCACATCTGTTGGATCCGTCCAGTGTCCAGGGTGCCTTGGGTTCTCTACCACCACAATTTTTACTAAAAAAAAATTCTGGACAAAATACCCTTATTTGCTAAAATCTCTTCCTATTTTTGAATAGAAATCAAAATAACTTAAGCATGAGAAACAGATATACTATAATGGACACATAAATTAGAACCACCCATAAAAGTTCATCAATGAGCCCACCCGGCCTAAGGGAGTAACCCATAGCAACCAATCAGCAGCCAGTATTTAAAACAAACAAATGATTGATTGTTAATAGTCACTAGGTGCAGGCAAAATGTTTTTAAAACATTATCGCAATATTGAGTCTTATTGAGTAATCTCTTAATAATTGGCCCAGCCATATCACCTATAGCAGCTAATGTGCATTCAGCTTTAATCTGCCTAGCTTAATTAATGAAATATTTGATTGTTTGCTATGGGTTCCAGGAATGAGACATTATAAGTATGTATTTGGGGTGAAACATTGAAAAAAAAACCCCTAACAAGGTTTCAGATCATTTCCTATGAATAAACATGCTCAGAATATTTATGTGCCTTGTATGGCTGTTAAGAAAACATTTTCAAAGGGATACTAAACTCTAAGCATTACAAATACCAGCGAATTAAAAAATCTAATTTATGGGGTCTCACATTCACATTTTTCCACATGGCATTTTCCTATTGATTAAATTTTTCTATGAACATTTTAGCCAAAATATAAAGCTGAACTGAACAGCTAATACAAACATTGAAGCATAATTCAAGATAATCTGCTTCTGTGGTTCCTGCCAACTTTGTGGCTACCATCTTGAAATGTGTATATCAGCAGGTTAAGGGGGGATTTAAAGCCTGTACATGCACTCAACAGTACAGCCAATAAAAGCTAGTCAATGGTATGCACTTGGGTATTCTAAAGTGAACCTAATGGTGTTACATAGTTCAGGCATCTAAAGTAAATCTTCTGTTGCATAACTACAGACTAAAATCATTGTTAAGTACAACATTATTTTTTTAGATGCTTAAACTATACTCTGAGAATGAATATTTAGTCAACATATCAATTCATATTATTATAAGTGGCCTATTAAAGAATATGACCAACATGAATACCAGTTAATATTGCCGTTTTACCTCTTTACCTTTTTACCTTGAGCCCCCATTTTATGATATGCTCTGTGCTGCCTCAGAGATCAACTGACCACAAATAATGTAGCTCTAATTGTAACAGGAAGAAGTGTGGAAGCAAAAGACAGAACTGTCTGTTAATTGGCTCATGTCACCTAACATGTATGATTTGTTTGTGTGCACTGTGAATCATAAAATCCCAGGGGACGGGCCTTAATTCTTAAAATGGCAATTTTCAGTTTCCACAAACTAAGAAGTGATCATTTTTTTAGTAAAGGGATGCAGGGGTCCTCCACTTGCATAATACATGCATAAAGCCTGGCATTCTCTGGCCCAAATCAGGTTCTATTTGCCTGTCTTCTTTTTCTACTGTCAATTACATATTTTGCCCCAGCAAACAGCTGTCTAAGGAAAATTGCACTCCACACATGTTCATTTCACAAGATATATAAGAATGAATCTGTCCACAACCCCCATTCTTATTACACACCCAACATCAAACCTTAAATTGATTTTCAGCTACAGCTACAAGAAACCATTTAAAACTGCAGCTATTGATAACCACCAAAGATCAGACAGTATCATACACAGAGACATCCAGTTCATCCAGACCAGTCATGTCCAAAGTCCAGTTGCGGCCCGTTTTCAAATTTACACTGGCCATCAGCCTCCTTATGAAATGAATAATAATGTGTCCCGCTAGCACAGAGCAATCAGGAATCACGTAGCAGTAACATTTGGGCACATGATTAGTGAAATGATTGTCTATACTGCTGCCTGTGTGCTGAAGGTGTTAGCAATAGACACATACTCAGTGTTCTACACGTACTTCTTTAAGGCTGAAGGTGCAATAGGTGTACTGACAGGCAGCAGCATAGATGATCATCTCACTAAACATGTACCCAAATATTACTGCTACGGCTTCGTGATACCTTGTTTAAATGTTGTGCAGAGAATAAGTCCAAACAGACTCAACTTCTCCACTTCCAGGAGTGAATGATCCTGATCGCAAGCCAGCTACCTGGAATGGATGTCAGACTGACTTGTCGGCCCCCACACATTTTCACCTCACCAAATCTGGCCACACCCTGACCTCCAGACACATCAAGTAATCATCCAGTAGTCAGCATGGCAATGAAAGGTAATGCTGCTACCATTAGAAAAATACTGAAAAAGAAGCCTTTAAAAGAATGTGCTAGTGCATTATACTGTTTTAAATATAAAAGGAATGTGCTTAATAAAAGTAATGTTTCAATTTGATTTAGTGAACATTTCTGGAAAACCCTAATAGTCCCTCCATCCATTTGCTGTTACCTCCTTTTCTAGGGTATGGAGAGGAGCTGGAGTTATGTTAGGAGCTAATCAGCAGCTAGATGACCTGATGGGGATTGAAGCCTGCCTATGCTTATGTGACTGTTCACAAATAATATAATATCCCACTTATTCTAGGCTTCCTATGTAGACTGTCTTTTGAATGAGTGATCAGAGGGCAAAAGCCATTAGCAGAGAGTTCTGGCTGAAAAAAACAGAAAAATGCCAATGCACAGACCTTTATGTAACTAAAAGTCATCTTGTGATAAACCTCATCATTTGATTAAAACCTGTGCTCCAATACTGAAAATAATCTCCCATCTATGTTAAAACGAAAAACTATAATTATGTATTAAATACAGTCATGTGCAACTACCTTTCTGCACGTCTATCTACAAACTGGGTTTGACTCTTTGAGATATTTATCACCTTCATCCATCATCAGGCACACAAAACATTGCTCGTTGGTTTATATCAACTGGTTTTTATAAGTAAACTTTACTGACAGCATATAAAAAGTGCAAGTTCATTTCTCATTTAACTCACTTTAAAACAGCATGTACTTTTTTCTTGGCAAAGTCACAGTGACTTTTTAAAATGTACATTTAAATTCATGAGCTGTGTCTCAACCAGAAGAAATTTCTGATATTTGTCCAAAAAGTAGAAGTGGTCATTTACAGGAACAGGTGCAAGAAGTGAAAGTGCACTAAGTGGCATTTTCCACCTAGTCTAACTACAGCCTGCAGAGCATTACAGCTTCAGGGGTCTTGCTGTGGACTTGATCAATAACTGAACAGCAATGACTATGTATGCGTGCAGAAATGTCAACATTTTATATAGGACACAGGTTTATTCTAGTTTTCCTCAAAAGTGTTTGTGTGACTCAGATGAGTAACTTAGATTGTAAGCTCCTTTACTATTGAGTGCCAACTACTGTTCTACTACTATACAAAGTTATCTATCACATTCATGCAATAGATTGAAGGTAATAATTAACCTATATATATGTATTGGAGAATGTGATTTGAGAACGTGAATGATTTTAATGAGACCTTAGCTATATTTTAATGAGATCTATCAATGCTGATGACCTAGCAGTGAAGCATCTTTGTTATCCCCGAAAATGAGAACTTAAAAAAAAACCTTGAACTTTCTTGTTTGGTTTTAAGTAATGATTTAATTGTGTGCTTTGTTTCAGGTCTTTTCAGCTTCTAAGCATGGACAATGTTTGAACCCACCCTTTCCAAGACTCAGAGTCTCTGCTAGAACACCCCTCCCTGCCGTTTGACTATAACCACCCAAAGACTATGTGGACCCTTTAAAACCTTCTGCTTTGCGTTTGAACAAGTGCCAGTATAATAACTACACACCTGATATCTTCATAAGTACTGTATGCACCTAATAATTGCTCTACCTGGTTATTAAAATATAAATGCCCTCATTACTAGTCTATAATTGGTTGGCATGGTCAAATGGCATCCGATGGCCTAAAGGAGCAGAGGGAGCTGCAAATCCTTGTTCTTCTACATCTCATTAATGTCCCATATAACTACCAAGAAGCAGCACTGACAGATGTAGTGTTTATATTGTATAGATTAATTGTGACCCAAACAATGCCATCCATGATTACAGTAAATATCCTAACAGCATGAGTCAGAGCCATGAGCCACAATTAGTCAAACTAAGAAAAAGGGATTGTAAGTTTGTGTAGGACTGATTTACTTGGAAAAAGGTACCATAGTCCTAGGCATTGGTATTAACAAGGAAGGACACTGGAACAAAAACCTGGTGGGCCCACCAACCCAGATCTGTTCCTACCTGGCCAATTGCCACTCTGGTGATTTCCCTTACCTCTCCTCGATCAATGCCACAAGGGTGCAGATAGAATGGGGGTCAGAGGCACCTAGAGTAGGACTACAGGACTGAGGAGGGTGGTCCCAGGGGTATTTGGGGGCCGCTTAGATGGCCTCAGGCCCCCCAACCCAACGCTGGGTATTAACAAATATCCACAACACTGCTGCTATATGTTATTTATCTTAAATGTTTTTTTCATCTGAATATGAAATGATATTGAGCATTTTTTAAACAATCTGATAACCTGATTCATATATTTTTCCAGATACAGACACTATGACATATATCCAACAGTTTCTCAACTTGCGTCAGAGAAAGAAAAGCAGACTGTTTGTGCCTGATGTAAAAATTCCATGTGGATGTGACTCAGAGTATGGGGTGATAATGGGTTGCTTTAAATACCCATTCAGCAGAAGCATATGGAGACATCCTTATACAGTATTTCCTTGTGGAAACTGTTACTCAGCAGGGAAAGATGTGTTCCACCATTTTAGACAAGGATCATCTGGGACAGAAGCATAGTCTGGCTTCAGTCTATCGGATGTTGTGTTGCTCTACAACACAGCTGGCTGCAGCTGCTGTCAAGAATGCTGAGAACTGACTGTTCATTTAAGATGGCTTAGCAAGGCATTAAAAAACAACAGGGTAGACTGTGGGCTTTTTGCCAGTGGGTGAGCTGTGCGGCGATGCGTGAACTTATGTTTATTGATCACTAAACGTTCCAGCTATTGAAATGAGACAAACCTTTTCCCCTGATGTCCGGGCTGCGTAATGACTTATGACTGCGGCATTAGAATTAAATCCCAACTGCGGTCAAAAAGATTTACTGAATGCAATGAAGGGCCATATCCTTTCCACTTCCTTCATTTGAAGAATTAACCACAAACTACTTTAGCAAGTTTCCCTTATCAGCGACAGTACATTACTCAAATCTGGAGCACAAAATGTTTTCATCAGACATTCCATTGAAAAAAAATGTAAAAATTCTGTGCAGAAGTTGCCTATGTTATGACTCATATATCGTATGTACATTCAGAACTGTTCTACTGCTCAGTAGTTTTCTGTGAGACTTTATGTCCTCTCCACAATTATATAAATTATTTATATTGATTAAAATCTGTTTAGTATCTTTAGCAAATTTGGTTTGTTCATTTATTTATATTATTTATTTACTGTACTTGCACCATATACAGTACTGTTTTCCTTGTAATGAAATACAAGTATGGGATCCATTATTTGGAAACCCGTTATCCAGAAAGCTACAAATTACGGAATGTCTATCTCCCATAGACTCCATTTTATCCAAATAATTAAATTTTTTTTAAATGATTTCCTTTTTCTCTGTCATAATAAAACAGTAGCTTGTACTCAATCCCAACTAAGATAACTAAGATAAAATGTAATCCTTATTGGAAGTAAAACCAGCCTATTGGTTTTATATAATGTATACTGTACATGATTTTATAATAGACTTAAGGTATGAAGATATGAAAGATCTGTTATCCGGAAAACCCCCAGCCCCAAGCATTCTGGTAAACAGCTCACATACTTGTACTATATTTAACTAAAGAAAGAGTAATCATTAGTAAATCACTATTTTAAGATCTCTGGCAACCCAAATTAAGATAAAATGTATTTGATAAATGTATTTAGGTAAAAAGTATAATTTACAAAATTGGAACCCAAATTTAAGAATTAACAGACGTAATTTAGCTTGAAATGAAAAGCCTCATGTTTGTGTGTTTAGACATATTCAGGCAATTTCAGATGTATACAACATCAGTAAAATCTTAACATATGAAATATGCATCAGAGCATCTGAATAGGTATTTTACCCACATAATCTATCATTTACTCCATAACCAGTCAACTACTGCTAATATCTGAGAAACAATGGAAGAAGTATCTAAATAATTACATTTTTGACTATTAAAAATCAGAAACAAATGGTTTGACATGGTTTGACATACCACATAGATGAGGGGATAATTTGTTGCTGATGAGGAATAGAACAGTCTCCAAGGAGGTGGAAATCAGATGTCTAATTCCCTATCACTGTAGGACAAACTAATAATTTTAGCTTTGAACTTGTGAAACACAAGATTGAGTTTATACTGTTTTCAAAATCATATTTGCATTACTTTGATTTGGGTTGAGAAAGGCAACTGTCTATCAGGTTCAACCAAATTAAGAACCAAATTACCAAGGACAGATCTATGTGGTACGCCAGCTAACAACTTTGAAAATGTTTAATTTATTACAATGCCTTGTGATCTAGCCTTCAGCCAGTTCTCAAACTATAACTAATACAAGTCATGTAAGATAGAAAGCAGGGCACAAAATAAAAACAACAGCCACAGTCTATCATATATTTGCACTTTGCATCCTGCCTTCCAGCCTAGCTGAATAGCCACAGGTTACTGGGCTTCATTTTCATTTTTGAGCATGTAGACACGTAGCCACCCCCATAAAAACATAACATTCCTTTGGCAGAATTATATACAGAGTGGACAGGGGAAAGAGTTTATGCACCCTACCCATTCCCTACCTTGTGCACAATTCAGACTCAATGGGTCAATTAAACCTGATCTAAGCCAGGCTGGAGGGATAGGGCTAACCTGCACATATCAGTGCTGTACATGCAGGATTTTTGGATGCTGCAGACAGCATCCAGACCCAAGACAGGACTGATCTCTTTATGAGCACTAGGAAACATAGTTTTTGTCCTTTAGAGCTATAATGCTAATCTGGGCTATCCAGACCACAGATAGTTAAGTGTCCAGCTAATGGTAATGAGCATGGGTTACAGTGGACTCACAAACCAGGATCAGGGCCTTTGCTAAGTGGAAGCTTTCCCTTAAGGTTGTAGTGCAACTAAAACACACAGGCTACTGTATAGCAAAAATAGATTGATTGGACGCCAGGAGGTTCTTATGATGCAACAAAAAGGTAGATTTATTATATCAGATAAATGTCCCCAGGTTTACACACACAGGAGGATGGTATAACAAGTCATGGATGAGGGTAGATGGATGAGGACCATACAGCAATGTTGAGACTGTCACTCCCATAAGACATAGTAGTCATAGGTGGTAAATGGAACATTTTCTAATTGGACCAGTGTTGTTAGTGGGGTACCACAGGGCTCTGTACTGGGTCCCTTGCTTTTCAACTTGTTTATTAATTAACTGGATTTGAGCATTGAAAGTACGGTTTCTATTTTTGCAGATGATACTAAATTGTGCAGAACTATAGGTTCCATGTAGGATGCTGCCACTTTGCAGAGTGATTTGTCTAAGTTGGGAAACTGGGCAGCAAACTGGAAAATGAGGTTCAATGTTGATAAATGCAAGGTTATGCACTTTGGCAAAAATAATATAAATGCAAGTTATACACTAAATGGCAGTGTGTTGGGAGTTTCCTTAAGTGAGAAGGATCTTGGGGGTTTTATAGATAACAAGTTGTCTAATTCTGGGCATTGTCATTCTGTAGCTACTAAAGCAAATAGGGGTTTGTCCTGCATAAAAAAGGGCATAAACTCAAGGGATGAAAACATAAATATAGATCCCTAGTAAGGCCTCATCTGGAGTATGCAGTGCAGTTTTGGACTCCAGTCCTTAGGAGAGATGTAAATGAGCTGGAGAGAGTGCAGAGACGTGCAACTAAACTGGTTAGAGGAATGGAAGACTTAAATTATGAGGGGAGACTGTCCAGGTTGGGCGTGTTTTCTCTGGAAAAAAGGAGCTTGCAAGGGGACATGATTTCACTTTACAAATACATTAGAGGACATTATAGACAAATATCAGGGGACCTTTTTACCCATAAAGAGGATCACCGCACCAGAGGCCAACCCTTAAGACTAGAAGAAAAGTGTAAGGGGAAAATTGTGGGAAGCTACTCCCTCCTACTTGATCCTTGATGGATCATACAGCTGCTCTTGCTATATAAGCTGTCGATCTTACTCTCTCAGAGAGACTATTAAATAAACTACCCTGTGCTTGCTAACCTCATTCACAGGCTTTTCCTGACTTATTCTCCAAAGATACAGGTCCCTTTGGGGCAAAGGCTTAACTGGGACCTTGGTGATCCCATGCTCAATGGAAACACATAACTGCAAGGACAACAGGAGCCAAAGAGGAAGAGGCCAGTCCTTTCCACACACTATATGGCAGTGTGGCAGGAAGTGGTCATTACACCTCTTGGCCAATAACTAATGGTGTAAATACTTAAATTGGAAATATAAACTTTTGCCTGGTAACGAAGAAAGGGTAGGGATTTAACTCTATAGGGGCATAGCAATCCTATAGGTCCCTACAAAGCTTTTGCCCATAGGGGTAAAATGGTCTGTATCATATATAAGGCCAATATTCTGTGACCTTTTGTGTGATACTGAATCACATGCCTTAGTAAACTATAAATAGATCACATCCACTGCCACCCCAGTATCAATGTTGCTGCTCACCTCTTTATAGAAGATATTTGGCTGGCAAGGCCTATTATGCATAAAACCAAGTTGCGGAAAGATTTGTGAAAGTTTTCGGGGTAGTATAGGAAAAGATACAGAAGAGAGTGGGTCAGTTAACCCTAAGGTTGCCTACATTGTGACTTTCAGAGAGAACTGTTGAGTCAAATGTAAGTTTTTAACAGTATGAAACATATTACTATCTCAGAAACCACTATAATAGAAAATGAATATAAACTGCAAAAATTAGTTTCTGTCAATTTACATTTTGGGCTTTTGATTCACATTAAACCTGTAATGTTGGTTCTATTGTTAATGAAACCTTTGTTAATTGGTTTCCTAGTGAACTAACAAGAAGAGAGGAAGTGATCTAAAGCTTATGCTTTTTACTTGTCTCCACCATCTCATCTTAAGATATCTGATAACAAGTGTGTCACTCCTTTCTGCTTATATTTTTTTATATTTATATCATCATTCCATAAACATAATTTGGAATTTGTTTTACTCTTAGCAGGAATGCTCTTTTTAAGTTGCTTGCCTGTTTGGCTAGCAGTTTTGCATACTCAACTGTGTACTTGTTTCTCTTTCCAAATCTTAGGGTGTTATTTGAATGCCAAAAACTCGAAAATTGTCTGTTATTACTATAAAATTAGAATTTTGTGTCAAAAAAAAAGAATTGTTCAAGATTTATTATACCCGAATCCGAAAATCCTCCATCTCAAACCTGCCTAGGTTGTATATAAGTCAATGGGAGAGGTTCTTATCCTATTTGGAAGTTTCTGTGGCCTGCATTGGAATTAGCCCAAAAATCTGACTATTTTGGAAATTTTGAGCAAAATGTAACGATTTTCGTATTTGTCCCCAATCCAATTAAACTGTGCTTTTTTAAATAATAAATAAGGTCCAATAATGGACTCTAGTTTGGTCAGACATTTTTAATTAAAATACTCCCCCAACATAACATTTTAAAAGTATCCCATTTGTCTTTTTAACACTGTAAAAAGACTGTCCTAATTAATATGATGTAAAGATGCTATTATTTTGTTCTTTTTTGTGTCTGAATCACTCTTTCCTAAATACTAGTTCCCAAGACATTTACAGGTATGGGATCTATTATGTGCAATGCTTTGGGTTGTGTTCCTGGGGAAGGGTTATTTCTCTAATTTGGATTGCCATATCTTAAGTATACTAAAAAGCATTTTTAGCACCAATCCCTCTGGTGCCA
>CM044432.1:52871605-52886224 GCA_024363595.1 Xenopus borealis | reverse complement strand
GGAAAATAGTTCGAAATTCGACCCTCTAATTTTTAGAGGCAGTTTTCCATCGAAAAACGTGCTTATTTGATCGAATGAAAATCGTTCGAATCATTCCATTCGATCGAACAATTTCACCAAAATCCTTCTAATTCTCAGAAGTTGGAAACATTTTCTGGCCAAGTTCTGTGAGGTCCCCCATAGGGTAAAATGGCAATTTGGCAACTTTAAGCTGGGGAATAGTCGAATTCGAAGGATTTTTAAAGGGCCAGTAATTTGAAATTCGAATTTTAACAATCGAATTGATTTTTGGGCTATTCTATAGTCAAAGTAGCCCAAAATTACTTTGAAATTCAAATTTTTGAAATTCGAATTTAATTCATATTTTACTTTGACCCTTAGTATATCAACCCCTAAGAGTGTATAAATGTCATATCCTAGTCCAGAGTGTATAAAGGTCATAACATAGTCCATCCCTACATTATTTATTTGAAACCAATAAAGGACTACTAATGCCTTGCAACTCATATTTTAATGTAGTAAAACAATTCAAAGTCCCTATCATTCAACAGCCTTTATGAGTAAGTGTGAATATTGTTCTTCCAGAGGGATGTTATGAAAATAAACCCCAATAAAACTTAAAACAAACACACATTTCAAAAGATTGTGGGGATATTGTTGAAGCCCACATATCAAATTCAGTGACATTGTTAATGACCTCATTTATTGATATTGTGGTGTGGAAAGGTACATTTTTTTCTTTTTTTGGATTTCAAAGCTTTTTCAGTTAAAAATAAAAACAAAGTTGAATTTGCTGCTTGATGGCTTTTCTTTAAGCTCAGAAGTGCTGCAGTGTATCAGACAGTGTTTACACAGCCATCATTTCAATATCCAAAGCTTTAAATATCCTTTTTTCTGGCCCAATGCTCGTTTGACAGATCTTTTTAGATCTCTCCTGTGCATCTAATCCTTAATGCATGCAGCTTACTCACAACTCAGATACAAACCTTTTAAAGAAGATTCTTTGAGCTTGCAGCTCGGAATTACTTTACTGGTTGCGTGAGAAAGAAAACAAATACTTATAAAAAGAGGGATTATATAGGAAAAAAACAAATCTTATTTTTAGAATAAGATAAAAAGCAGAATCTTTTTTCTGGACCACATCTAGTAACAGTCAGCTACAGCAGAAATGTCTGACATTTGTTGTAGAGCTTTAGCCTCCAGCATCTGCTGACAGGCAGGATTTTTGTTAAATAACAGCTAAAGGTCCATAGGAGGACATCCCCTGTTTACAGGGTGCTTATCACTAGCACTGACAATTCTGAAAAGGTTCTGCACCACTAGCTCTCAAATACCTGTTCCAAGCGTAGGTGTTGCAAACAGTCACCATCCAATGATGAATGGATATCAGCAGGGAGGTTAAACTGACAGATAAGGATGTTTTCTCGATTACAAAGGAAGAAAATAAAGAACTCATAATGATGTTCATATTGTATATGCCTCCCTACTTGTACTACTGGTATGAACCCTACTTTTGCGACCAAAACAAACTAGTATTTCAGCAAAGGACCCAGGGCAAAAGTGATGTTGTATTATACATGTAAACCCAACTGACTGTTTTATGTGCTGTAAAATATGCTTTAGTTTAGATCAAAGTTTCTAGGTGTTCTCCTCGCTCTGCTTTACATGTGGATCCAGTTCACTGGCTCTACACATGCTGATGTAAAAATCCTACACTGCATTGACGTATTCCATGACAATAGAAATCCTAGGAGAGGATTTTATTCCAATTTTTTCAGTCTGGAAACGGGATTTAGTTAAATATATGTTAAATACCCTTATCAGTTAAAGTACATGTATGGAATCGATTATATTTTGGACACAGGGTTTTCCAGACAAGGGATCTTTCATATACAATGAGGTATCCACAACTACTTAATCAATAGCATTGCTTAAATACCTTTCTTGTATTAACACTTCCTCACTTACTATGATTGTGCACTGGCAGATGAAATTTTTGTTTGGACAGATCTTCAGTAATATAATGCTCTGATTTCCTTAGTAAAGCAAGGGAGAAGCCATGATTTTCTTTTCAAAATCAAAAAGTTCAAGAATTTATGGAAGAAATGCAATACAATTTTTTTTTTTAAATAACACCCAGATTTATGAAGTTGATCAAAGGAGTCAAGCATTTACTGCAAAGTGATTATGAAAAGGCTGAAGAAAATTACATAATAATGGAAATAAATGTCAGATATATGTCAAAGAAATTTGCCTATATCCTCATAACTATCAGCATAACTATTCACTGTATTCTACTGTCAGGGTCAGACTTGGCTGCCGGGGCCCTGGGAGAAAACCCATGGTCCCGGCCTGCACATCCAGTACTGTTGCTTTCCCAGGCTTTGTAGGGCCCATATCTAATTTTAGAGTTATCCGATGGTACAACTTTCTGACAGGCCTGGCAGAAGGTACGCAGTAGGGCGGGTTAGTTGCAGCAGTGGAGTTCAGGGCTGAGATTGCGGCAGTGGGGGTATCCTGTTTAAAAGTCAAATACATGAATTAACCCAGTTCAATTAGGATGGTGTGGTGTCTCATACAAAACAAAACAAAGATTAATATTAAACCTGTTACTTTGGGAACAAACTCATAAGTGCAGTCCTTCATTTTATAGAAAGACCTACAAAGGTAAATAATGACAAAATGTTTTTTTAAGAATAGATGTAGGCCAACTAAGAATGTTTTGATGATGGTTCAGATTGATGTTTTGCCTATTTAGATTCCAAACTATCAATTTCTCTCTAGATAGATGACAGTTTACTTGCAAGCTTGGCAGAGCCTAGAATTAATTTAGAGAGATCTTTGTCTATGATTTATTGAAACAATTTTCCTGGCACGTTGCCCAGATTATGGAAACTAATACTTTCAAATAGAAAGAATGACCTTGAAATTTATTTTCTATAAGAAAAAAACTATTAATTTAATGGTTGGTTTTGATATCAGGCTTTCAACACCTTACAGTCATGTACTTTTTTTTTTTGATTTAAAGATTGGATGACTCAATTATTCTAGATGGCCAATGAAAAGCATGTGTATGAGAATGCCCAGAGGTCCTACAATTCCATTCCTTCTTGTTTAATGTCCACTACAGAATATGAATTGCCCTGGGACTTAACACACTGCTTTAATTGCTTCATTCTGTTCTGAGCAATGAAAAAAAAAACTAAAACTGGAAACATACTTTCCTCAAGATAGTTTCAAGAGCTAAATTATTCTAATATGGATTTCAAGTGTGCTGCACAAAATAGAATACTAGGGTTGACAAAACTGCAAGATGGCAAGCAAAGTGTCAAAATGCATGCAATATTCCATTTGTTAAAGCTAAAGTTCCTTGTATCTGCACACGTTCCTTCATAATTGCATCTTGCTCCATTAGCCAATTTATTCTACTTTTTGGAATATTTGTAAGGTAAAAAATACAGAGTAAAGGATCACATGGAAGTCCTGCAATTTAAACACACCTTACGAATGCAGTACTTTTAGGGCCCATTTTGCACATGAAAAAACTCTATGTTTAGTTTTTCACATTTAAGTCTTCACATTGTATTGGTTGTATAAAGTTATCATTAAACATACTGGTTCATAAAAATCTTTCTGCCCTTTGTATGAATATGCTTTATGCATTGTAGAACATTTCTTCCCAAGTGGGATACAATAAGTCATGTGAATCATATGGTTGAAAAAAAAATCAAAAGAATAACAAAAGGGAAATGAAAAGAGAGGGGAACGAAGAAGGAGAGGAGGCAGGGGAAGAGGGAAAATTTAAAAGAACAATAACATTTTAAGTACGTGGGTGTTTATTTTTTTTAGTTTTGGAGGGATACCATCTTATAAGAATACTCTGCTACGTTGTAGAGGGTATCATATGTCCCATGGATTCCATACTTTCTCGAACTTTGATTATTGTGAGCAATGTAGCGCTGCTAGATGTTCCATCTGCCGAATATCCTGAATTGCTGACTTTAGTTCAGCGCCTGTAGGAGGTTGTACTCTTTTCCAGTGACGTGCTATGACTCATTTGGATGCTGTCAGGATACGATTAGACAGTTTTTGTACATGTTTTTTAAGTTTAGGAAACGGTAATCCTAGTAAAAAGGTTTGTGGGTCTAATTGTAGTTTGTGGCCCAGCAAGGGTTCCAGTGAAGACATTTTTTAAACTAATTTGAGGGGCAAGCCACATTTATATAAGGATGGGCTCATGTCTAAGGCATTAGAGGATCTCTTCTGTCTTTATAATGGCTGAATGGACATTTGTTTTAAAAAGTGGCCTCTTCAAGCATTTGCACCAGCAATACTAAAAATGTTAATACGACTTTTAGATACCCGGACATAAGCACAAGAGTGCTAGCAAAAGTTTTGCTAGTCAGAAATGAACACTAGTGAAAATTCACTAGGAAATGCTTGCCCAGCCAAAGCAACGCTAGCTAAAATGTGCCAGGGTTCGGTTGCTGAGACGCAACTTTGCATTTTTGTGAAGTATCGTAATGCACCTGCGAGGTATGGAGAAGTGGTCGCTGGTGAAAATTCACCCGTTAGTGAATTTGCCCCATACTGTACCACCTAGATGTTGTAAAACAAATGGTACAGGAATCAGATCTGTTATCTAGAAACCTGTTACCCAGAAAGCTTCAAATTATGGAAAGGCCATCTCCCCACAGACTCCATTTTATTCAAATAATTCCATTTTTTTTTAATTATTTCTTTTTCCCTGTACTAAATAAACAATACCTTGTACTTGAACCCAACTAAAATATAATTGATCCTTATTGGAAGCAACATAATCCTAATGAGTTTAATTAATGTTTAAATCATTTTTTTGTAGACTTAAGGTATGGGGTTTCACATTACAGAAAGACCCACTTATCCAGAAAACCCCAGGTCCTGAGGATTCTGGATAATAGGTCCCATACCTGTATAGGAATCTGACGTTGAAATACAGTAAATTTGGCATTTTACAATAATCAACTGAGCATATAAAAATACGAAACCACATTAAAAACAAAAGTACACGTTACAATTTAATATACAACTTCAATGAAAATAAAAATCTTATCCAGACAGAAAGGAAATTAAAATAATTTTTAAAAAGAAATGTAACTATTTTCATCTTACATATCCAGTTGGCTAGATGTACAAAACAATGCTTAGCTACTGGTCAAAAAAATGGCAGGCATGACATTATGACTTTGATATAGTTGTATGTATGCTGTGTAAACGGGAGGTTGTGAAACAAATATTATGTACACACTGGAGGTACAATCAGTCATCCCCATTTTCTACTGCCAGCTCTCATACATTCATGAGCAGAGCCCAGCCAAAGCTCGCAGCTGTCATGCATTTTCAACAGATTCCACTGGGCCAGGATGAGGTTGGAAGAGATTCCTTTGCTCTTACTCATTAGTTAAGAGGAATTACCGTAACATCTGATATTGTAGAAGAGGGAAATCTGCCATCTTGACCTTGCCCAAAACATTCCGGAACTGGGGGTCTATGGATTTATTAGCTCAGATTGCCTAGAAAGGTCAATGGGGCCCCCATACAGGAAGAAAAAAAAAATCCAAGAAACGAATCTGCTATTCATTTCTGCAACACCATTATGTTTCTGTGTGGAGAAACTAGTCAGATACACATTACTGTTTCTTTCTAGATCTGTGTCATAGGAAAGGCATGTTCCACTGGAGTAATTCCCAGCTGTCAGCAATGTGCTGATACACCACAGCCAATCATGAGGGAACAATTCAGATAAACAGGATGTTCTCAGTGTGTATGATTGCCTGTGTAACAAACCTTTTGCACATTTCACAGTCTTCTAATGGGATTTAATGGCTTGCTTAATCCACATCTGTCTGTTTGGACTAGGAAATCACACAAAACACCACTGAAAGCAAACAGAAAGGTGTATTTTACATCTAAGATGAAAAATACAAAGAGTAATGTATTTAAAGGGGAAAGGAAAAGGAACATTTATCAAAAGTTCATTTTACTAATAACAAAACAACCAGAAATGTATAGTATCTAGGAGAGATACATTTAAAGCAACTGGCCTTTCTGGACATTTTGATTTTGACTTATCTCTTCTAGATACTGTACATCAGGACCTGGATGCATGAAAACCTTCATAGGCAATCAGATATGTGTTGTTGCTGCACATGATTCAAAATGTTGTTCTGATGAAGTATGAAAGTATTGTCATGATTACGAAAGTAAAATTTTAAAATGTGCTTTTACATTTATTTTTTTCATATAATTTTAAGGGCATACAAATATTGTCCTCATTGTTACTTATCATAAATTACATATAATTGTACATTTCAAAACAGAGTTTAACATAATAACTATTATAATATTGAGTCAAACAAGTTAGGGCTATAAGTCCTGGCTTTTCAACCTTATGAAAAATGCAAAACTAGCAAAACATGTGTGATGTCTCCTGGGGGTGTACCTGCCAGCAGTTAAGCACCTTGATTTATGTTTTGTTAGAAGAATAGTGAGTTGTTGTGTAAAATATGCATACCATAACAAGTGTATAGAAAAGTGTTAACAGTGGAATTTGAGATTCAGTGGAAGACAGCAAATATGTGTTGATGAGTTTTTTTTCATTTCTAATTGTCGCTTCTATCCAATCCATATGAAATAGTTAATATAATATCTATTTTATCAGAAGAACAAAGCCTTGGAGTATGCATATGTGCACCAAAACATGCCAAATAATAATACAAGACATTAGAGCAACCCATGTATTTACTCATTATTCCATGCTTCTCTAATTATCTTTTTCTCCTATAGCACCTAGAAAGGTCAAATATCAGCCTATGAGGTTCTTACTGTCACATACATTATGGTTGCTTTCATCAGGAGCCGATTAAACTTCTTTGGTATGTGTGTTGTGTGAAACCAAGAATACCCAAATGAAGGCCATACAAGCACAGGGAGAATATGTCTTGCAGATAGTCACCTACATAGAATTGGACCTAGGACAATGTAATTAAAAACTGCTTATAGTTACACAACAGTTACATTTTTGTTTAGTTGATAAATGAATCCAGCTGAAGTTGGCTTCAGAGAAGGAAAATTAATAGTGGTGACCTTGTATTTCTTGCAATATAATGAAATTATCCAAACTTTTCTAGAAATGATGTAATGTATTTGCTAGTGCAGGTATGGGACCTATTATACAGAATGCTCGGGACCTGGGGTATTCCAGGTAACAGATCTTTCTGTTCTTTAATAGATCACTTACTATGATATAAATTATCTGTTGGTTAAATATTCCTTCCTTTAATGCAGGACAATAACTTGGAAGCACTTTGCTAACTCAGCTAAATATGTCTGTTTTAATAAAACACTTGGCTCTTTCCTTAACAGTCTAGCCTGTTAATGACACTACTGATGACACAAGATATTGTTTTAAATTATATAAAAATGTATTTAATTATATAATTACATGTAGAACTTATTCTGAAACATGATACAAATTACTGGTGTAATTAAAATCAGTATATGGCAGGAGCCAGGAATTTCACTAAACTACAACAAATGGCTTTGGAATTTAGTATTTGAATTGGATATAGTGATCTGCAATTAAATTTATATCTGACTTATGTTCCTAATCAGGGTAAAATATTAAATGGTCTCTAAAGCAACAGAATTCAGAGACTCAGATCTAAAAAATGTATTTTAATTCACAAGAGTATATGGTATACTGAACTCAGAGTATGTTTTTTAGGTGTGGGTGTGCAGCCATATTTTCTACTCTGTAAAGGTTAAATAAAAATGATAAGTTCCAGTGAACCTGCACCCTGATTAGAAGATCCTAAAAACAGTAGAATGGTTGTATGATACCTTTTCAGAAAGACATCATTTATATTAGGAAATTCACTTATTTTACCCAATTAACCAGCCTGACTAGCTGTTCTAATGTCTCTTAGTGAATGGGACTCAGAAGTTCATGGTGCCCAGGAAAATGGTAACAGTCAAATGGCCATCACCATCAACAACCATCTCAAGCAACTGCTGGTGCTGACAGGAGGGGACTGATTGGGAATTTTGAAGCAGGGAAAGGCACTTTGATTTTTGTTATTGTCAATGAGATGTACATGGAAGTAAGACTATGTCATAAAGAAGGCCTTCAACTGTATATTTCCTATACCACATCCAAATATTACCACTTCCAAAACTTTACCTCTGACTGAAGCAATAAAAACATTAATCTCTTTACTGAAACAATGCTATCTAAAATTATAAAATAGAAGGACAAAAACAATTAGACCATGTCTAGTCATTTGCTCAGGCCATGCTTTGTTATGAGCAGATAAGTCTCCATGAGTCTTCCCAAACCTTGTCCATTTCCCATAAGTTCCATCAGTTTTAAAATCTGTAATCAGGCAATGTCCTGCATAAATTGAGACAATTAGGAGGTATGCCACATGACTTATCAACCAAATGGGTGTTTCTTTAGCATCTTAAGGCTTCAGGCACACGGACAGATTCAGGGGGACTAGTCGCCCAGCCACAAATCTCCTCATCTTTGGGACTGAATCTCCCCAAACTACCATTCTCTGCCTTCCCACCTGCTTGAATGAAAAATCACTAGTGGGATGGCCCTTGAAGCTCTTCATTTTCTGAAGTTTCCTCGTAGCCAAATTCGGAAAACGAAATTCGGGAAACAAGTGCCATCCTGCTAGCTATTTTCCCAGTCCCCAGTTTTTACTCGAGAAAATGTTTTATCCACAAGTGTTGTGTCCCACAGATTTTCCTTTTATTGACCTATTATCTTTTCTACACGTCTTTCCCTTTGATTGTTTGGAGGACAGTCATGCTTATTGGGATACAATAGTCATTGGTATTTTGGTATGGCTTTTGCAAACATGCGTAGTGTAATAACACATTTTTTTAAATTTACATTTTTCTTATGAATTCATGCTTTTGTATGAGTGGTTCCCACACTGTGATGCAGGCACCCATTGTGGCATGGCAGCCTAAAGGCCAATCATGGTGAGAAATTGGTAGAACTTTTCTTTATGCAACGGAAAGCTTAACATAATTATATGCTGATGCTTGATACAGCAGTATCAATTTACTGTATCTCTAAACATGTTATAAGTAACCAAGGTTTAAAACTTCAGAGGTAGCTTAAACAGAAAAATTTTGGAAAACAAATGTATATGGTGAATTATAATATTCTTATAGTTTGCAATTGAGACACATCTCAATATTCCTTATACATTTTCCTATTGTATAGTGCTGTGAAATATGTAGGTGCTTTTTATGTGTTGTTTTATTTGCGAAAAAACGTCTTTTTCCCCTTCTGTAGCAGTTAGGTGCTATCAACAATGCATTTGTTGCCATTCACTATTTTTTGCCCTTCAGAGCTACTAGAAGCTAAACATTTTAATATCTTTATATAAATTACCTGAAACAGCTGAAACATACACTGCATTTTTAGAGGAGGTTCTACACCCCCTTTTCAAAAGACAGGCATAGATCATACAGCATTTTGAACTTAATGTGCAGCTAAAACTGCAATAAATTCTCAACAGCCCATAAAACACCAGGGTTTAGACAGCCTACAGAACTATACTGATATTGTAGTGATGCCATATTATCACTGAAACTGGAAACATACAAGAAAACATACATGACTTCAAATTCTACTTCTTTCCAAATAAGGAAAAAATGGCAATGCATTACTAAAGATCCTTGCTACTGCTGCAGTTGATCCTTGATAAACTACAGTAGTCCATGTGGCTAATTTATAATGAAGATATTTAGGGGCAGACATACCATCATTTTGTCCCAGGGATAAAAAAAATTTTTTTACGTTTTTGGTACATATATAATTTTTTTGTCAAATTTGAACTTATTATTGACCCTAGTGTTTCCACTGGCTACAACACATAGTAGCAAATTGCTCTTTATTATCACTTTGAAAATGTGCTGTCCTTGCTCACCAGGACCCACTGTAATCAGGGAAAGTGGTCTGCAAACTTTCTGGACATTTTTATTCTCCATTGTGACTTTTTCCAGGAAAGGTTACGGCAATCAAAACACAGCATGTGCCATAACCCTTAACTAAAGGGATTAAATAGAATTTACACTCCATGAAAAGGGTGTAGATCAGATCAGCTATAGATTATTAATAAAATATATTTGTCAGATGACAGAGGGTTAATATTACGAAAAAATAAAATGCTCTGCACATTTAAGTGAAGCTACATGTATATCAAGTTAAAGACGTATTTAAAATCATCCAGGCTATGTGTATAAAAAAGAACAGTGCAACTGAATCAGAAGAAAAATAACATTTCAATGGGCTCTGCTTAGTTTCCAGTAGGACAAGCAATTCTTCAGTAGGCAGCATTGCCAAAAAGCCAACAGGACCTTAAATCCTTTGTGACTTCTTTATATTATTGTATAATTGTTCCCAGAAATAAGGGCTATAAAGCAACATGTCATGTGTACCAATATCAAGGAGGAAGTAGAAGCGTTGTTAAAACGACAGACTTAATCCAAAATTATCCATTGTGACATTTATTTTGCCAGCAAAACTGGAACAATAAAAAGTGAGGGTGATAAAACAGATTGTTAGCCCGCCCCAGCTTTTTCCTTTAGCTTTTAACCATTACATTACATTACATTTCCTCACTGGAAGTAAAGATAGCAGCATTCATTTCTTTCCATTCTTTCCATTATTACAAATATTGGAACTGTATTCCAAATATTGGCCTAACACAGCTTCATGTGGGATGCCAGGGTGGAAATTGTCCCTCTTCTTAATTAAAGAACATTTTTAGTAATCACCAGTTTTTTTTTAACAATTCAAGGGCGTCAAGAGTTGGCTAGATGTTAAAGGTTCTCCACATTTAAGTGCTTGAAATTAAGCTTGGAGGGAGATCAAACTGGCAATTTAAGAAAGCAAGGTGTCAAGCCTGTGCTCTGGAACTCATGTCTGGGAAAATATATGACTCTGTAGGCTTGAGGATACTCGTCTCAGTGAGTGCCTAAGAGACAATTACACCTTCATCCACATACCTAGGCCATCTAGTAGTAGATTCTGCAAAACGCACAGTTAAGAGTTGGCCTACTTGCTAAGGGTAGTGACACACTGGCATAATTGGGGAGATTTAGTTGCCTGGCAACCAATCGCCTGTTCTTCTGGGCGACAAACTCCCCGAACTACCTTCATCTGTCTTCCCGTCCTGTATAATAAAGTTGCCTGAGGAAAGCGAAGCGCCACGTGTGTTTAGCACAGGTGACTCTTTATTATACAGGAAGGGAAGGCAGTTCGGGGATATTGTCGCCCAGAAGAACAGGCGATTAGTTAACAGGTGACTAAATCTCCCCCCGAATCTGCCAGTGTGTCTCTACCCTAAAACATTGGGACTCCACAAAGGGTTTGAGAGGGTTCAGTACCTTGTCAGTGTCAGTTCAGGGCCATAGTTACCTAAACATGCAGGACATTGTGTGTGCCCAACCTGGGCTGAACACTTATGAAGTCAGGAGGACCTCACAGGATTAATAAGGGAATGAAATATAAGTTGATAACGCGAAAACTATTTGCAATGCGAAAAGTTATGCAAGCAAATTTTGCTTTGTGCGAATGTAATAAACCTTTTGCGAACCCAGAAACTGTTTAGCGACCACTTCCGCCAGTGGAAGGCCATTTGCGAATTTTATAGTTTGCGCTAATGTGCTGTCCATGCAATAAAACTTCTTACTGAAAAATTTGCTATGTTTGCTTCAAAATATTACGATACCTTCAAGGAATAACAACTCTCAATGCATAATAACAATTCGCAATGCAATAACCATTTAAGGAATAATATTAATGGTATAAGGAACAAAATCACATTGCGAGATGTGGATTTTTAATCTTACTGGTGCGCGATGTTTTGCTCTTTGCGACTTAAATTACATTCCCCCCTAAGAGTTTTAGTAAGGTGAGCTTCAGTAAGGTATTGGGTGTGATACTTTGCACTGTTTTATTGACAGTAACTGAGGCTGAATGAACAGTTAGATTAAGTGGTTAAGTTATTAAGAGACTGGCTTTCTCAGGTCATCTATAATAACTATGTGGACCTTCGGTTTATTTATCAATAGGTGTTATCTGCCATATGGCTTTGACAAGGGTGAATCAACTTCAAGTTTGCTTGTACGTTTCACTATGCATGTTTATAGGGACTAAGATTTACCTGCAGTTTCCTATACTGAGGTTAAAGCTCCTATTTACACATTGCCCTTGTATAAACTAATGGCAAAGGAGAAAGACCAGATAGCATAGATTTCCTTCAATCTCTACAGCCTCAAACATTCAACAAATTGTAGTTTCCACAGCAAATTTTTTGAGGGAACCCATCTACATCTGTACACAGAGCTTTTTATTAGCATACATAAAAGATACATTTTGTGCAAATAATAGTAAAGAAATTACGTGGAACATTGTCCCCACAGCCAAACAAATGCATCAAAAGTAGCTGTGAGAAACAAGTCATCGATGTTGACCTTGAAAATGTGCCGAAGGGGGTCACTGAAAAACTGTCTTTCATTGCTAAAAGACTGACTTTGATCTGACAGGGAATTCCACTAACAGCTAGTGAATTTTTCTCTCATTCAAACACCAATCTACACTCTGTTCCTAGATGTCATCTTTCACTCCACTTATACATTTCATATTCAAACTCTTGCTCTGCTTGGAAAGAACCAAAAAATGTGTCCATTTCTATTCCAGAATAGTGAAAGTTTCTTCTCTGAGATTCTATTTCTGTCCCAAATTGTTTTACTACACTACGGTCACTTATCTCACTACTACAAATCCTTTCGCTAATTCATAGAACGAAATGCATAACATCAACATTCCATGAGCGTCTACCTCCCTTTCTCATCTTCAAATACCTTTCCCACACCGCTGTCTTAATCTGTGCTTCTGACTTTGAGCTCTTTTACCATCCCATAATCCTTTCCTATTTTCAGCTTCTGTCTGTCTCTGGAATTACCTACCACAGCTAATTCAGCACTACCCTTTCCTCCAAATATTAAAATGCTTCCTGAAAGATTTAGACAGGTAATAGTGCTCAGAGCTGCAATGAGCAGCATTGAGGATTATTACTCTATAGAACATATTACAGAACGGTTGAACGCATTCTGATAAACAGACATCTTTGTAAAATATTTTCCTGACTATATGTAAAATAAACATCATAAGGTTTTTTTTTATTGTTAAAGTTGTTTTGACCAGTGGGTGCTTAGGTAGTTTATCATGTGTTGGATGGGGTTAGGGAAAACAATCATCACCTACATGCTGGAACATAAATGTCATCTATAGAATGCTTTCAAAAAAATCATGAATTTGAATTAGGGTTTCCAAAACTCAAATGTTCAATATTTATCAAGTGCAAATTATTTGAAAATATTTTATGCAAAACTTCATGTAGTAGTCAATGGGAGTTGTCCTAAATTTAAGCTTTTTTTCCAAATTGAGTTTTGATAAATAAATCTAAAAGTGTTGAAATTAAAATATTTCAGCAGAATTGAAAGAAGCTAAGCAGCAGAACTGTGTTGCAAGACGACAGTTGCTATTCGGAGTTAGAAGCCCTAGCTATAGTACCATTTCACTTTAGCTTGTGTAATACTTGTTTTTAGTCATTATGCTAATGTTGTGTTTGGTAGCCGAGGATAAGGAGAGTATAACAGTGCTTTATTAGCACAGCTAAGCATGCAGCTGAGGAGATCTCATAACATATTTCAATTTATATTAACAACATTGCTTCTGCAGGAAAGCATGTCAAACAGTTATTGATGCTCTGTTAAAGGATGATATTTGATTTATCTTATACAGAAGTTTTTGTATGATCTGTATGTATGATAGTTACTTTATCTGAAGGATATTAAATATCCTTTGGGGATGCCAAGCGAGCCTTTAGAGCAACTTTCATCATAACGATGTTGAAATAATTGAAATTAAACGCATCAAATGTAATTTGTGGAAGTTACTCTCAGTTCCTATTCCAATAACATTCACAGACTGAACTTCTCCTATTTATATAAGGCTTTTGTAAGTTAGCATGTGACCGAATAAATGTCACAGCAGGGAATGGACAGACTGAAGAAAAGGGGGAAAAATCTTTGGGACATTTTGCAGTAGTTCAAGGGCAAGCCTGAGCATTTTACAGCTGGTTTATTACCATTCTTGTTCTGGTTAAGCTGTCTTTCATGTCAAAAGTCCTTTCCTGCTTTCTGATCAACAGGAAGAATTCTGGCTGCCATGCTGTTCACCTTAAGCTTCTCCAGGGGTTCTGGCCTTTGATCAGTGATATCGTTTGCAATCGAGTTAAAATAGCGGGCTGCTGTGATAAGCCAACGTTCTGACAGGGAACAAGAATTTTCCTTTTCCATTTAACCAACTTCTTTTCTTTTCAGATCTTGGGAACATTTAAATCTCCACACACAAAAAGCAGTGTTATGGGCTGATGCGAGGAAGTGGTTGGGTAATACTTTGTTCTATTAGAAAAGGGCATTAATTATCTGTATGTGCTGGTAGAAATATGTTTATATATATATATATATATATATATATATATATAT
>CM044432.1:52853549-52867796 GCA_024363595.1 Xenopus borealis | reverse complement strand
ATCTTCATTCCACACTCCTACCAGTTACAGACACCTCTGTTTTGTTTATGGATGTTCATTGGTGCATTTTGCCCAGAAATTGTTATTTTTTTTAATGAGAAACAGCATTGCTGTAAATACAGAATCAAATATGAAACTTTAGCATTTCATTTTGGATTCCATTTGTTCCATTTTCACTATACTCTATGCTCATATCTTTTAGGTAAACCTGCTCACATTTAACTGTGTTACTGTGTGCCACTAGAGGTTAATACAGTACAGCTTTGGGATCTGTTATCCAGAAACTCATCCAGAAAACTCCAAATTATGGAAAGGCTATCTCCCGTACACTCAATTTTATACAAATAAATAACATAAAATGATTTCCTTTTTCTCTGTAATAATAAAACGGTACCATGTATTTGATCCAAACTAAGATATAATTAATCCTTATTGAAAGAAAAACCTACCTACTGGGTTTATTTAATGTTTACATGATTTTCTAGCAGACTTAAGGTTTAAAGATCCAAATTACAGAGCTGTCTGTTATTCGGAAAAAAAACCCAGGTCCCAAGCATTCTGGATAACACGTCCCAAACCTGTACTTGGATAGCAGCAGAAATAATATAATGCCCTAAATATGTTGTTAGTGAAGTTATGTTGCTTTTGTGGCACCAGACTGCACATAGTCATGGCTGTCCTACATGTGTTTGTGTTTAAGGTCACTATTTGCTGCTCGCTCATTTACTTCTTATGATGCTAAAGCAAAGAAACGGCCAACTGTTTCTTTTCAAAAAGCATGAAATGATAAAAGATCCTTGTGAGATTTTTTGATGAAATCTTTGGTAGTTTTTTTTTTCAGGTAGGATTCCTAGACACCTCCAGCTACCATTAATCAAGCCTGGAGCCTGACTGGAGCCAAGCATGGGGCCAGCGTGTGGATTGTAATTCAAGCATAGGAAATACAATGGGACAGAGACAAATAATTCTTAGCCTGGGAGCACTAAAATCTGTACTTTTATAGTGCTTAGCAGTCACTTGCAGATTCATGTAGATTGTTTATCCCCCTGGTTAAAGCATTTATTTTTCTAGAACATTTATTTTTCTAGAGCATTTATTTGTCAGTTTTGTGCATACTTACCTTGATGCAGCAATGTCTGGGGCCCTGAATGGTTACAAACAACCCAAATATCACCTCCAAAAACCTGCAAGAACATCTTGCTGGTCGTTTTATTACATTGCACTGTGCGTCAAAACTATTCTGACGCACGCTAAAATAAGCGCGCGTCAACTTGGGCGTGCGACAAAACGTCAGCGCGACTCGTTTTGCAAATTTTTTAACAGTTTTGCTGAAAATTCGCTAATTTTTCGGCGAAACGCCACAGATTCGCCCCTCACTAAGGGTGATGAGAAAGAAGTCCTCTCTGCACTCACGCCACAAACAGAATTGCTTGTTGTATGCAAAAGCTCATTTAGACAATTGGAACAAATTGCTTTGGATGGATGAGACAAAAATTATTTTGTCAGAACAAAAAGAACTTTGCCTGGTGGAAGAACTACACATTCTAAGAAAAACACCTCCTACCTATTGTCAAATATGGTGGAGGTTCCATCATGCAGTTTGGCTGTGTGGCTAGTTCAGGGACTAGGGCCCTTGTTAAAGTCGAGTGTCATAGTTACATAGTTACATAGTTAAATCGGTTTGAAAAAAGACAAAGTCCATCAAGTTCAACCCCTCCAAATGAAAACCCAGAAACCATACGCACACCCTCGATAAATTAACATAAATGATATATGCCCATATCTATACTAACTATAGAGTTTAGTATCAAAATAGCCTTTGATATTATGCCTGTCCAAGAAATCATCCAAGCCCCTCTTAAAAGCATCAACAGAATCAGCCATCACAACATCACCCGGCAGTGCATTCCACAACCTCACTGTCCTCACTGTGAAGAACCACCTACGCTGCTTCAAATGAAAGTCCTTTTCTTCTAGTCTGAAGGGGTGGCCTCTGGTGCGGTGATCCCTTTTATGGGTAAAATTAATTCAACCCAATATCAACAAATTCTTGTAATAATGTTCAACCATCAGTCACAAAGTTGAAGTTACGCAGGGGTTGGATATTCCAACAAGACAATTTCCCTTAACATACTTCAAAATCTACAAAGGCATTTATGCAGAGGGAGAAGTACAATATTCTGGAATGGCTATCACAGTCCCCCGACTTAGATATCATTTAAAATCTATAGGATGATTTAAAGCAGGCTGTTCATACATGTATAAGTTTATGCATAAAATACATGTAAAGTTTATGCATATAAAATAAAGAAGCTATTAAAATGAAGCTATTAAAATGAGTTACATAAATATTCGATCAAATGGTTAAAATCGTTCTAATCGATCGATTCAAACGATTTTATCGATTGATCGAATATTTGCTATTCCTTCGTTCGACCAATTGAATTGTGGTAAAATCCTTCAATTTCGACTATTCAATTGGTCGAACGATTATTATTCCCCATCTATTCACATGGTCAAATTCGACCAATAGTAAATCTGCCCCCAAATGTTGTGACTCAAGTAGATATCCTCAAATGCCTGCTTGAAAAATAAAGTGGTACTAACTTGCATGTAGTTACCTGTCATTTTTGATTCTGACTATCTATGGTAACTACCTACAAGGTGGCATATATAAGTTTGTTTCTGCATGATAGCATTCTTGATTTGTATATATATGTGTATATATATATATATATATATATATATATATATATATACACACTGATAGCAGAAAAGTGTTTGTCAAAATAATCACAAACAGCAAAAAAACCACGTTGCAATTCTGCTTCATTTTTATCAGCCATTTGTGTGAGAGCAGGCACTCAACGAGCAGTGCATGTAAAAGACAAGGTAGATGTTTATTGAAATACAAGAAGTAGCTTTGCATATTTTTGTGTTCGCCCCCCTAGCTGGTGCAGTCTCCTCAGGTGAGTTTTGCCTATATATTTATTTATTTTTTACCTGTGCTGGTTAAACTTTGTGATGTCTCTCTTGCTTTATTTGTGATTCCATTGCAATCAAAATGCAGAATCTGTAAAAGAAAAACCACAGGCATATAATTGTGACCTGCAATCCACAAAAAACAAAGCTCTGATAGATTCAAATAGAACACAGTCTGCAACTGGATTCTTTGTTTTTCTTTTTTTTTATTGTTGGCCAAGCTCCATCAAGTTATCTAGTTATAGTAACAACATGTTCATAAACACCCTCTGGCAAGGGATTGCCTGTTGCAGATTATAGTTTTGGCTTCCCTTAAATACCACCACATGACTAAGGAAGCATCAAATCATAACATGTACATAAGTGGTGTGCTGAGCGGGATTCACCTTACTTCTAATATAAGGTAATACACTGATTTAAATGCAAGCAGAGCAGCCCTTCTGTGTAGATGTTCTAGTAGTGTTTCTATCATTTTATACAAGAGCAGTTATCCTTACGCTGATTGTATATGTACTGTATATTCATGTACATTTCTGTGTATTTATGGGGGCCAATGCCAGATCTATCTCTTTCCGTCCATCTGTTCTTTAGTCTATTTGTCTATCAATCTATCCATCCATCTGTTTATCTATCTATCAATCTATCTCTTGTATCCCTTTCAACACCCATTAGATAGGTTGGTGTGACACCACTTGTTGGTTGGTTGTTGGTGCTTACGTGATGGCACGGGACTAGGTTGAAGCATGCCTCAACCTAGTGGGATCTGGGAATTCATCTATGGGTGGCCTCACTAGGAAACAGTAATTATTCACATACAGTAGTTGGTAAACTAAATAACTTTTTATCTAAAAGGAAATAATACAAGCAGCACTCCAAACAAGGTGGCAATAGGGGTCCCACTAACTAGGCAGGTGCAATCTGTCTACCTGAAAGAAACAAAATCCTTTAACTCAGTCTATATATATATATGATACCTTTGGAAGTTTTACATAAAATGTTCAGGTGACTCAAGCACTTATGGATACACAGTGCCCCTGACTATTCAGATGGGAATTCCTTGCACATGCTGAACTCCCCACTCTCTCTGTCTTTCCATGTACAGTATCTGGCTTCCCTGTACAAGTCTGATTCAAATATCTGCTTTTGGCGTGGCCTCCCAGCTCTTTGGGCCCACCAGCATTTCTTCTTTCTCTCTCTGTCTACCATGTTGGTCACTCTACCAGGCTCTGCTGCTTCCTCTTCCAGCTGGTCACTTCCAGGTTACTGAGTCATTTCCTGCAGCCCTGAGATCACTGTGCAGCTGACTGGCAACAGCTTACAGCACACAGACTCTGTGCCTTCTCAATTACAGGGAAATGCTGTGCAACTCTCACTACCTCCCTATATTATCTATCCATTTTGAAATAGAATTCACACAACATTCCCAGTCATAAAGCATCCACAGTCATTGATGTTATTAGTGTCACCTCTAAATGACAACAAAAAGTGCTGTCGCCTGTATGAACCTGCTCACTTTCTTCTATGTGTCGGAATATGACTAACCAGGTGCTTGAAAAAAAATCTTGGCAATCACAAAAATTATAATATTTTCCAAAAGAAAGGCATAAATAATGCACAGGAAACATATGGGGGAGTGTCTTAAATGTACATTTTCATACTTGGCTAGTCTGAAATAAAGACATTAATGTACATGACATAGTTTATAACCCCAAAAATTGGTTGGTTTTGATCAGTCCACTGCAAGAAAATTAAGCTTGGTAACTACAGTTTATCACCTATATATTTAATCAGTTTCATTCAGCCACTGACTTGCCTGAAACTGATTTCAATTCAAATTGAATTGGTGGGCACCATCAGCCCATATTCAACAGTGTCCCTGCACATTGCAGCTGTTATGTCATCTGTTTTTAGTTATAGTGCGTTGCCCCAATTTATTCTAGTAAATTAGATCATCTCTCTGTTTGCAGTGCACTGTAGCTCCAAATTAAGCACTACTGATTAGAGTTTCATGGTTGGTTATATTAAGCACATCCTGAATTTTTAATTTTTCTACTATATTTATCAAAGAATGAAAACAGGGGCATGCCAAAGAGAAATTTCACAGCACATATTTTAAGGGCTTGTCTATCCAGTGCAAACTGTTTTCACCCATTGTTGATTATGCCCCTAAAATGCTATACAATTGAACAGAGAGCTGGGGAATTTGACTCTGGTGAACTGTGGTGAACTTTACTTTTTAAATATGCCCCATGATGTCTTTGCGTGCTGGTTGTACTTTGTGAATTGTGGGCCTGTTTCAGGCATAATGACCATGAACAGCGATATATAGGTGGCTAAGATGCCTACTTGAAGGCATCTACAGGCCAATGAAGGAGTGATTCATTCAGCCAGTTTAGTTATTTTTGATCTTTGGCCCATAGCTAAAACTTGCAATTGAGATTGGAAGCTTATCTAAGGCTGGTTTCCAATCGCAAGCTTGTACCTATCAACTCCCCTAAGCATTTTATAGTGAGCATCAGTGCACCTAATCAGATTATTATAATTAATTATATACAAGTGCAATGTAAAGGATTCAACCACTGAGGCAGTGACTGCAAGGAGTTATGGAATATGTTGGTCCTATATACTGTAAATAAAGGATAATAATACTAACTGGTGCTGGCAGTAATTCCAGGATTTCATTGGCAGGTTTTAACCAGCGTTTAACTTGGACATTGGGGGCCCATCAGGGTTCCAACACCAAAAGGGCCCTCCTTGAAACCAACAGGTTCTTCCTCCCAAGTTTACCACATCACACCACGTCAATGTTGTGCCATGTCCTATACTAATTATCACCATTCTCTGGGTTTTTTTCCTAGTATCAGGCTGGTCCAGTCTGACCGTGATTGCACCTGTAAACGCAACTGACTCACCACTCCTGCAAGTAAAGTGGATGCTAACATCACATTGGTGAATTGTGCTAAAGTTGCAGCATTTTTGGGTACAAAACATGCCAATGTGCAACTGAATTTTGAACTAGATATGGGATGCTGATTTTAATAAGTGAGCTCTTATTTTTAAACCATAAAACCTTAAAAATACAAGCAGATAAGCCATTTCACCAATGACCCTTAAGAGTCAATCCATACAGGGATTCAGGGAGATTAGTCACCCCAGTAACAAATCATGTGTTCTTTGGGAAGACTAATCTCCCAGAACCACTTGCCTGCAGGAATTCACACGCAGCTCTTCTTTTTCCGAAATCACCCGAAGTTTCCTTGTGAGGCAACCGCGAGCGATTTCAGAAAACGAAGCACGGCATGTGAATTGATGCAGGTAATTTTCATTTTAGCCGGTGCAAGACAGAGAGAAGTGGTTCAGGGAGATTAGTTGCCCCAAAGAAGAGGTGATTAATCTCCCTGAATCTCCTCGTGTGGACTGACCCTTTCTGGAATTTTGCTGGCAGACCTGAATTTACAAATCCTCTTCTGGGTGCAAATTTGGCCAGTATTTACTGTATAAGGTATTTACTAATATCCAGTATGCTATAAGAAATATAAATCTTTCAAGTAGGCAATTTCATGTCAGTTTGCTATGATTATGCATATAAAATCCATCCTTGATGTAGTGTAATACAGGAGGAACAAGACCAGGCAAGACTAACATTGTTCATTTTGCTGAGTGTAATTGTGTGTAGGATTTGAGAGGAGATAGGAGAAGCACACAATGGATGTTATTATTAATACTGGATCATGCTGTGTTACGATAATTAGAATAATTACAGGTATATCATTTCACAGAGAGCGCAAGATCCAGATGTAGCCCAGGATATTTATATCAAATACCTTGTCAGAATGTATGTGATAAGACATGCCTTCACTATAAGGAAACCTAGGTTAGGCTATACTGGTATCTAGAGTGCATATTTCAAAAGCAGGGCATTATATTTACACCAGATCAAAACTTAAAGGGAACCAGATACAAACCTTTGTCTGTAAATACAACCAGCAAGTATCTTTACATTTGTTATCTTTCTTCTCTCTTCTCACATTCTGGCAGATTTCATTTTTGTTTCTTTCTGCTTCACTTCACCCATCATGTTTCAGATTACAATTCTTTCTGCTTTCTGTTTTCTCCTTTCTCCTTTTCTCACTTAACTCCTTCTAGTCATGCACAGGGATTGTTTCTATTTGCAGGACTTCTCTTATATTGTCATACCCTTTTCTATATTAAATCAGTTCCTTCACTCCGGTTATTTAGTTCAACCCTTTTCCTATTCTCAGATTGAAGACTATTGAAGACTTTTAAGACTATAGCTAACACAGAATGCTGTCTTTTGAACATTTGAATCTACAAACACTTAAAAAAAGGTCCATGGTCCACAGAATGGTGCCCAATTCCCAGCTTTGTGAGTGGGGCAGCAAAGCCTTGAGATTTGCCCCTTGATTGACTTGTATGACAGTCATCTGGTTTTGTACTTCTGGGTAAGGTTAATATTGCTTGAAAATGCTCATCAATGCCTGACCCACAAGTGCATATGCTAGGCTGACGTATATCAGTGGAAGAGAAATTCCCGGTCTGCTGAGATGGAAATTTCACTGGTGGAAAAATGCAGAGAAATACCAATGCACCAATCCTACCATCTCTTACCTTCTAGGGTTGCCACCTGGCCATTTTTTTACCGGCCTGACCGTTATTTTTGATGGCTGATCCCAATGTTATTAATCGGAGAAAAAGCTAAATGTATGGGAAGGCTGGTATTTTTTTTAAGAAAAGGTGGTAACCCTATCTATATCAAGTTAGAGGTTTTTCTTCCAGCTATTGTAAAGACAAACCTTAGCAATTTAAAATTATTCCATACCTGCTTTGGTCTACTCTTACTTGGATTACTCTACTCATTTTTTTTTCACTTTTTATTTCAGTTACCCAAATTTCTCTCAGCTTATCGTTTACTGGCACTTTTCCATCCTCATAGAAAATGCTGTCATCAAGTGATCTTAAAATACCCATTTAGCTTCTACTAGAAATTTCTGATGCTATGCACAGTATTTTATATTTTATTGATTACTCCTTGTTACTCCAAATTCTGTCTCCTTTGGGGAGTGTGCAGTTGGGGATCACTTTATTGCTTACTGGTCATTTTTCTGTATCTACCGTAACTTCATGGCTTCACCTTCTCAACTGACCTTCTCTCTTCAGGTTTACAGAAATGTTCTGACCATTGTCCCCTTTATCAAAAAAGCATAGTCCATTGTCTCCTTCCATTCTCCACTTATGCATCTGAATTTGATCCTTAATTTATACAATTTTTCCTCTACCTGGTATTATAATCAACATGAAGAAATGTGAAGACATTTTGCTGCCTCCACGTGTGATTTGGGGCTCTCCTACACTCTTTGAATAAAAATAATCACAAAAGCTCTATGTTTCACCCACATTGTGAAAAATTAGATCAATACAATTCTTTCTCATGCTTTTGTCAAATTCCTTTCAGACAACCATAACAGCCTTCTTTCTGGTATTCCTGTGAACAAATTGGAGCCATTCCTATTTATTATGCCTATAGCAGACTCAGGTCCTTGAATAACATTGCATCATAAAACATCAGGTTTAAAAAACACTAAATTATTATCTTGTGATCCTATCCTGAAAGAAAAGTTTTTGTGCATATTTATAAGAAAAATTTGGGACTAATGAATAAATTGAATAAAATTTTCTGCAAATCTGCATACTTAATAAATACAGAATATTCCTTTATCGTGAATTAAGGTACAGAACTAACAACATCACAAAATGTTCTTCTTTTTATAAAGTGAGTTAAAAAATAAACTCTGGGGAATAAATGTGTTAGGGTTTTTTTAAAACTTGTTTGTGATGGGGATAGACACTCCTGTGACCTCATTTGGAAATAACAATGTCAAATACAAAGAGATCAGTGGGCATGCATGATAAAAGCAAAATCATAATTCTTCTTCTTTAATCTAACAAAGGAATATACAGAATCTGAAAATATGACCATAGAATGATTTTCTCACACTGGAACCATGGGAAACTAAGACGTTTGACTAATAATTTTTGATAAGTTAAAACATTGTATTATTTTTTGAAGATCAAAATACGTATTTCCTATCAACACTACTTCTTAGTCTATTTTCTGGTGAATAAGAAGTGAATGGTAACTGAAAAGAATTTGTCAGTAGACTATACCATTTGCATGGGTTTATCCTATTGGCTTAAGCTCACCCACTGGGTTTTCAAGCTAAAGCCAGGATAATAGCTGATCAGATTTCCCAACTGCAGACCGGTTTCGCCTTTATTGAGGCTCTTCAGTGCAGTGCAAGTTATCTGATCAGCTTATTTTCTTGGAGCACATTTGGAATTCATTCCCAGAATTCCTTTTGTTTATCTAAGTCTGTATGAGGCAGTCTCCTCAACCCTTGTCACATGTTCAGTAGACTATAGAATTCTCCCTTTCTATGAAATGGTTATTTATATTGTGATTCAAAATTCTAATTATATATTCTCAGTGTTTTTTGTGACCACTTTTTTTTTCAAAATTAAGGTCTGCTTGAGAGAAACCATGCAGATAATTATATTACAGCTTTATCTTTGGTCATTAATCATTGCTATAGCTTATTATGTGCAGGCAATTCCTCACACTATAAATGTTTAGTACAAATGGAATAATTGCTGGAAGCTGTTATCTGAAATCCGGTCTCCCCTCTCTTCCCGGAGACAGGAGGCATCCTCTGTAGAGCGACTTTTCTCTCCCACTTAGTTAGGAATGTATAAACAGTTACATCCAGCTTGGTAACACTTCAGGATGAAAGCAATAGTGCACATTCTTTCAAAACATGGATTCTTGCTAGCCTAAGATGTATTTAACCCATTCACATCATGCTTATCTCTCCCAGTGATATTCATTGTTCCAACCCATTACATTCGTGTAATCCCTAAGGGGACTAGAACTTCGTAGGATCAATAGGTCAGAGGAGACGGGAACCTTTTTCTCAGTCAAATGCAATTAGGACATCTGTTTGTTCCCTTTCAGCATATTAAGGTGTTTTTAATTGCATTTTATAGACACTTTGACCATTGCTTGGTATTTATTTTCTCCAAATAGTGAATCTCCTACAGGTTTCCAATACTGGAATTTATTAGGGTAAAATTAGTCATTGTAAAATTGGCTTCCTTTCCCCCAGTAAAGGTTCAAGCCGTCTATCAATGTATCCCCACTTCCAAAAAAAAATCTTTTGTTCAAACACTATAAATTTAGTATTTTATCTAAGAACAAGAACTTTGTACTGCGAAAACATGTTTTAAATATAGCAGACAATTAGTTTGTGAAACTGCTCTAATCTGTCCAGTTGCAGATTCTGCTATTAATGTCTTTGTAAATATTCCTTATAGCGGCGTTATTAAAAAAGGTGAATTAAAGAGCTTCCTACAATTCGCCAGAGGGAATAGAACCTATAGTATATATATATTTATTATCCACAGACCAGCACTCCAAATTATATAAGCTCAATTATTTATTGTTGTATCAATGTCCAATGCTTCGGTCCTCATTAGGACCTTTTTCAAGGATAATACAAAACATTTAAAATCAAAACATTAAATAACATAGTGCATACCATTAGACCAATCCGTGTCCTGAATCAATTAACACCTCATTGTCAAACTTGCGTGCAAATTAGTGAGCATTAGCATATAGTGCAAATCAAAGGGCATAAACACATATCCAATCTTCATATACAATAATAAAAGACAATGCAGTTTCTACTACATACATATCAATCAAAAAAATGTATATCATAAATATGCATGTATTAATTAAAAATATAAATACGTGAATAAATATTTAATAGTTTCTCAAATGCTTTGTGTCTGTGTTGTAATTAAAGAGTAAAAAAAAAATTAAATATGTAACTCATTTATCAAAACAGGTTCAAGTTACAGTGTCCATAAAATACAGTTGTAACAGATCCTAAAAGAAAACAAACAAAAAATTTTTGTGAAACTATTAGTTAAAATCCCAAATATTACACTGTAACAACCACTGAGGTATTAGACAATAGACTGTGTACTGATTGAAATGCTCTCTTATGGGAGAATTAATTCAAGAAATGTTGGACATTGATACAACAATAAATAATTGAGCTGATATAATTGGGAGTGCTGGTCTGTGGATGATTAATATATATAGAAATTCACCGTGCACCCCATATTGATACCATTTGCTTTGGAGTGCGGATATTCATTCAAAACATACAAACTGACCATCCCTTAAGAATACAACACCACTGAATGCAAGCAGGTTTGTGGTCCATTATGGACCAGAGAACTCCATTAATCGAGACAGCATTTTTCACTTGCAGCTTTCTTGCATTGAGAAGAAGCTGCACTTTAGGCTGCCTATTGCAGGGGAAAACAATCTAAATGTCAGAGGTACGCTTTGCAAAAATATAACTTAGAAAGGCATAATAAAGAAATATTAAAATCCTAAGTGATATAGATACATATAAACAGATCAAAACAAAATCTAGACACATTTTAGGTTGTTTCTAATTGTCTGCCACGGGAAGTGGCAAATATCCCTGCCCACACCATAGCTATAATTACGCTTTATTCCCAAATGCAATGTTTTTAGTAAGGGCAAAGATTTGTGCAGTGATGTAATTGTGTACATCACATGACCCACTTGAATTGTTCAATGATGACCCACCCCGCTACACATTTTCCAGGAATAACACTTTAAAAGAATGCCTTAAATATGTCTAAAGTATTCATGTTAACTCTTTTAAGTACAGTTTGATTAAGCAAAGTATAAAGATGATGTGGTTCATGATGACTAGTAGCTTGAAGCTAGGCATGGATTCACAGCTAAATCTACAGCATCTAAAAAACTTTTTTACCAAACTACCGCAAAATAATTTTGCAGCAACAAAAAGGTTGCCAAGACAAATTTCACCATAAGAAAAAACACCCACTGACTTTAATGCATTTGCATAAAAAATTTGCTGAGACAAAAAAGTCGGCGAGACAAAAAGTCGCCACAAGAAAAACACCAATTGATTTTAATGCATTTTTGCCAATTTTTTGACATTTACCAATTTTTTTTCGTGGCCTTAATATGCTTTCATTTATGGTGGTAAACTTTCCTTATCTAGCAGATTCACTTAAGGGAGAAGTGACCGATGCTAGTGTTGCCAGAAATCCCAGCCACAGGAACATCGCCAATTCAGTAACATGTGCAGGCAACAATTCGCTAGCCAAACAGACCGTCGCTAGCTTTCATTCACACTATATCACAAATGACTTTTCGCAGTGGCAAATGGTAGTTACTCCGCAAAGTCACTAAATTGCGGATTTTACTGAACTTAACCTCTTTTGCCAGAGTGAACTGCTAAAATTATGCTACATCCTCCTCAATCTTATGTTAGCTACATCATATCCTAAATGCCAGAAATGCATTAAAGTTGTAAAAACGCTGGTGACTTGTACTTTTTTAGGTGGGTTTGCCTGCAAAAGTCCTTTTTTTGTGTTAACATTTTTCCCCAGACATTTGAGGGGCATGGAACATTTGTTTTAGGGTGGGCTCATGTGTAGGGCATTAGATAATCTCTTTTGTCATTATTCAGGTTCCTTGGACATTTTGTAATAAAAATTACCCACTTCAAGCATTTGCACCAACATCTCTAATAAATATGTCCATACAACTTTAATGTAACCGCCCTATTCAAATTAACCTAAATGCAAGAGTGCTAGTGAAGTTTCACTAGGCAGAAATGAACGCTAGCGAAAATTCACAATGAAATCCTTGCCCATCAGAACTGACATTAGCGAAAAGTTGCCTGCGTTCGGCAGCTGAGACGCAACTTCACATTTTAGTTAATTTAGACCAGCGGTAACCAATTTGCCCCTGGCAAAATGGTGCGAATTGTGGCGAAGAGGTCACTGTCATCAATTTGCCCTTTAATGAATTTGTCCCATTATGTATTGTTACCAAAATAGAGAGATATTGTAAAATATGAAAAGAAGCAAGAACTATTTAAACATGATACTTGAAAAGCCAAAAAACCTTCCTCTTCATGACATTCCACAGAGCTTTTTAGAATGTTCAGTAATACCATTAGAGGAATCTCTTAGTCTACTCAATGGCAATCTTTATTATAAGTGACTGAACTTCATATTATAATAATCATTTTCTTCCAGGAAGCCAGCTGTGAAGACAGATAAATGAAACAGTGTCAGATTTAAATTCAGTATACAAATTCTCTCAAATAAATGACTGTAAGGGGTACAATTAGAGGGAATGCCACTCATACCCCACAGGGCAGATTTCTCAACATGCTAATTATAATAAAAAACAATAAAAACTCTCCTCAATTTTGAATTCGAGTTTCCAGAAATTCTTTTAGATTATTTTTTCTAGGAATTGTCTAAAAAATTCCATGATATTGGTGTTTTTAGAGAACGTGAGTTTAGTTGTGGTTTCAAAAACCCCTAAAACTACTAAAATCCAACCTAAAAGAAATAAGCCTCCATGATATAATCACTAGCAATGCAGAGCTTCATTACTTCACAAATCTATACTTTCAATAGTTTCATCAAATATTAAGATCAATTTTGCATTAGAACAATTAAATTTTAGGGGTAAAGGGGTAAGCCCTCATTTTTAGTTTTCAAATGATTCTTAATAGTGGAAAGAACAGTAGCTGTGACCCTATGCTTTTACAAATTGTCAAATGATCACTGTAAATATAGGGCAGGGTCTTGCAGAGCACCAGCAAACTGAAAATAGCAAATACAATTTTTTCAAATCATGAGAGCACTGTTTGCAGCTGGGCTGTAGAAGCTAGCATAGGGAACAGTATTGACCTGCAGTTGGTGACCTCTTCATTAATTTGAATTAACACAAGTAGTTCCTTCTGTTAAGCAGGGAAGTACAGCAACAAGGACCGCCATCAGGGGAACACAGGGGTCACTATTATCCTGGGCCCATTGGATTTGCATTGTAAGGGGTCCTGGCTTTGCTATAGAAGAAGATCTGGAAAAGAATGAAGAAGACTTCTCCAGAAAATAAGGAAGAAGGCCACTCTGAAAAAGAATGAAGAAGACCACTCTTGGAAAAAAATGAACAAGCCTCACCGAAAAGAACGAAGAAGCAGCAATGGAAAAGAAAGAAGTCTGATACAGAGAATAACCCATTATGGAGAAAAACAAAGAAGCTGTGATGGAAAAGAACGAAGAAGCCTCAATTGAAAAGGATGAAGTATATTGCTC